>CAXAMN010029016.1:131017-176936 GCA_963970005.1 Durusdinium trenchii | reverse complement strand
CAGACAGACACAGACAGACGCAGACAGACACAGACAGACGCAGACAGACACAGACAGACACAGACACAGACAGAGACACAGACAGAGACACAGACACAGACACAGAGAGAGACAGACAGAGAGAGAGACAGAGAGAGAGAGTAGGTGATCAGGCATTGAACAAACCTGGATCCCTCAACAGGCCAATCCATCCAACTCTAGCAGGAAAGTGGGGGATGGCCCCCCCAAAAGAATCAAAAGGATTGTCCGCAACAAATTGGGTCTGTTCAGCTTGCATGTTCTTTCCACACCACTTGAACCCGTGCGCCTACCTGCTCAACGCCATCAGGCTGTGCAGAGGTCTAAGCGCGCAGCGCGGCGTCCAGACGAAGCGCGGATGCGCGGAGGAACGAGGTGGGACGGGTTCCGGACGAGTTCCGAAGACATGTTGGATCGTCATGCTGAGCTACGTCTCACGTGCTGGTTGGTTGAGTGGAGTGTTCTTGGGCAAACAACCGTCAGCGAGTGGAGTGGGAAGGACTCAGCCCCTCTTCAGGGAGCGACGAGAAACGATGCCAGGCGTGAAGATTGGAAGCTGAAGACTCCGCGAGGGTGTCGGAGAAAAAAGCGCCCTGCGGGGGTCCGGAAACATGCTCTGGAGAAGGCCCAACAAGATGAAGCAGAAGACATCACATAGTACAAACAGCTTAGCCTCAGGGCGTGAGGGTTTTCATGGCCAGATGGAGGGTCTCGTTTCTGAGAGATTTGAGAGTGAAAACAAGAGAGACTAAAATAGCATCGGACACGTGAGACTTGGGTGGTAGAGGAAAATAGTCGTCCAAAGGTCCATTTTGAGGTTCCATGTGGGTCTCCTCCCGGGTGTAGTCCTTTTGTCAAACTGGCTGACCTGCAAGTAACAGTAGTACCAGCCAGAGGTGTTATCTTGGAACCATGAGAGCCCCTGCAACTTTTGAGACATGTGTTGATTTCGAAACGGTTTTACCATAATGGCAGGCATGTGAAAAGGTTCCAAACTGCTCCAAAAGGTCAATTCAGGTTCTTCTTTCACGACTTGAGGTGACCACTTGACTTGTGTTTTCCTTTGTTCAGGGTGCCTGGAAGGAATTGGCTTGGACGGTGAAATCGCCTGTGCTCCAGGCTAGGAGCAGGAGGTTCCTAGCACGCATCCAGTTTCTCCCCGAGGTCCGCGGCCGGTACGGCATTGCCGACTTGGTGTCCGAAACGCAGGTGGATTGGATCGAGGATCGATGGTTTGTTTCGGCTCGGGACTTCCCTTGCTACTAGTAATTCGTTTCTTGTTACGGACGTAGCGATGGCCTCCAAGCAGCGATGACCTCCACCGTGCGTAGCTTCTTGTTCCTTGATTGCTTGAAAAAAGGGGTTTAGGATTTTGATGGATGTTGGAAAGAGGAGGAACTGGCTGTCTTTTTCAGACTCGTCTTAATGCGCTTCCATGACATTCCATTGTTTGGCAATTCTTTCTTTAATACGAACCGAACCGTCTAATGTATCGATGTGACATCGAACATTGCGTTTCAGCACCTAAGAGACCTTGAAAGGTCGTGTGTCCCAGATCGTCCACGGATTCCATGGATCCTCCATGGGTTCCGAACACGGAACCGGATCTCCAACGGCTGGGTGGGTTGAGAAACGCTGGACGTCTTGGCTAGGTGAAGTCCATGGCAGATCAGCCCTTGACAGTCTCCACCACTGGCAGCCTGAAGAGCCACGATCGCCAGGCGGGGGCGGCAGCCTGGAGATCGCCCTGGGTTCCTGGGAACTCGTCTGGGAAGAACGTGAGGAACGTGAGGAGACCAGCATGGAGATCCATGGAGTGCCCCAGAAAGTCATCCTTTCGGTGGGTGCGATGGAGGAAGATGGGCCTGAGAAGGAGAAGGAGGGATACGGAGAGGCTTTGTGGCTTTCATTTCAAGAAGCCACTAGCGGAGGAGCCCAGGTGTTTGGATTGCAGTGCACCAACACAGATCCCTGCAAAGGATGCTTTTCGTCTTTCCAAGGGGTCCCCAACCTCTAAACAAATTTTTGGAAGTGGCATGCGTGTATTGGAACAGGGAGACCCCTGAAAGCCTGTAAGGAGGAATATAGACCGCAGGCCATATGTGGGGTGTTTCCCTATAAAACTACCCGTACTAGTGCTGTAAATGCCAGTGTGCATATTAATCTTTAGCCCATCATGTCTCACGGTCTCCACACTTCGAAACAGTGCAGGTCTCACCGTCTATGTTATGCCTTGAACTCTTCAAGAAGTTACGACGGCCATGGTCCGTGCAAGTCTTTTGGGGGTGCTATGGTTGAAATGTATGGGATTTTGCCGATTCTTGCCGTGCTGCTCCCTGTTACAGGTCCTGTTCTTCCATCAACGCTAGGATTCATTCACTCCACTGTTCTTCCATGTTCTTCTGCTTCCACAATGTCCGCTTGATCTTTAGAACTCATATATAAAAGACATTGAAACACTCTCCGACCACCAAAAAGACCTCCTCCAGTCCTCCTCCGCTCCTCCTCCCCGCTTGGTGCAAGCTCCGCTCGTCCGACCGTCGTCGCGTCTTTCTCGCCAGGTCTATGTGGCAGGCGCCAGGCTCACCAAGGTGGGGGCAGGGCGTGGCAGCTGGGCCGGGACGGGGGTGGGACGACGAGGGGGGGGCGATGGGTGACTGACGAAGAAGTGAAGGACGGATCGATGCGAGAAAAGGACCATGAAGTTTCTTCAGAAAGGACCATGGATTGTTTTGGTTTTAGAATGGTTTAAAGTTTAGATGGCTTTAGAATGGCTTTAGAAGGGTTCAGAAGGGTTTACGCACCAGGGTTTTAGGATTCGGTGGCTCACTTGCAACCGTGGCTGAGGGGCTTAATTAGGCCGTGGCGGGCCGTGGCGTGCGTTCGGCGCTGGTCGGCTCCTGCTTTGGCAAGGGAACACTGCGCACAAGCAGTTTCTTAAGAGAACCGCATCTCACAACCCGTCTCACCTATAGAAGCGTGTTTTTTCCGTGAAGACAACGTTCGGGTCCAGGAATCGATGCATTAGATCCAGACAGACACGGGGCCACTGGGGATTCACCCAATTTTTCTATTTTTTGAATTGGTCCGTCAATACGCAAGGATCCAAACAGTGGAATGGAGATGTGTGTGAATGTTTGATTTATCCGTGGCTTCGCGAGATGTTGGCTTCGTTCAAGGTATACACAGTATCCTCAAAGCCCCACTAAAAGCATTTGAGAAATCCTGAACAGGGAATCCCAATGCATGGTTTTCAGGTGTGTTTCAACACCGCGCCATGATTTTGTTTAAACACATTTACTTAACTTAACACTCTCCACACATCTCGGGATTGTTCGTCTTGCGTCCGCTTCAACATCATTCAACTCCAGCCATCGCTGTGATGGTGTTTGCTGAAAGGTCAACATCCGCTGCTGGAACGGCTACGTGCACTTCCTGGACCGGCCGTTGATCCCAAGGCACTGACCGGCGTGGCGGCGTGGGTTCGGCACTGATGGGCCGACACAGCTGAGGGTTCGGCTTTGAGAACTAGATGACGAGTGGCCCGAAAGCATTTTTCATCACGTAGGAAGTCAGAGTGCGAGTTATCTGTTAAGTGTGCGGTGTGAAGTGTTACGTAGGTTTCCTGCTAGTAGCTTAAGGGCACGAGCACCTAGTAGCGTCCTGCCAGGATCTAGGTAATCGACATAGGTGTGTAGTTGTGTTATTCATGGAAACCCTCCACCAATGGGTCGTGGTCTATTGTCCTTCCAGGGGGTCAAACGGGGGTCTCCTGGATCCAGGATTCATCAACCGATTCTGACCCAAGTCTTTGGGCAACGGATTCACCCCGACCGCGCCGAACACAGACTCCATGACACGTATTCGCACCGAGTGGAGTTGATTCGGCGATTTCGATGTCCTACGTGATGAAAAATGCTTTCGGGCCCTTTCCTTCTTGTTACTAGTAGTAAGGCCAGGAGCCCCTGGTAGCGTCCTTCCTCCTAGTAGTTTCATCACGTAGGAAGTCTGAGTGCGAGTTATCTGTTAGGTGTGCAGTGTGAAGTGTTAAGTCGAGTGAGTTGAGGTAGTGTGTGGGTCTCTGTGTGTGTATCTATGTCCGTGTGTATATGAGTCCCTGTCCTTGTGTGTGTCCGAGTAAGTTGAGGCAGTGCGTGGGTCTCTGTGTGTGATGTGTGTGTGTGTGAGTCCCTGTCTGTGTGTGTATGTCCATGTCTGCTGCTGGTGAAGGTCTTCTCTGTACATATACTGAACGAATTAGCGCGCAGGCCTCCCAAACCCCCCACCGGCGGCCACGCGGTGACAGCCCAGCTCATCGTCGCGTACCAAAGTTGTACTACCAAGTCGCCAGTTCTCATCTTCCAGCTCCCCAGCTACTCCGCGTACTACAGTTGTACTACAAAGTCGCCAGCGCCCATCTTCCAGCTCCACAGATACTCCGCGTATTCCACTTGTTCTACCCACTCACCAGTTCTCATTTTCCCACTCCCCAGCTACTCTGCGTACTAAAGTTGTACTACCAAGTCGCCAGTTCTCATCTTCCAGCTCCCCAGCATCTCCGCGTACTAAAGTTATACTACGCAATCGCCAGTTCTCAGCTTCCAGCTCCACAGATTGCTCCGCGTACTCAAGTTGTACTAGAAACTCGCCAGTTCTCAGCTTCCAGCTCCACAGCTACTCCGCGTACTAAAGTTGTACTACACAGTCGCCAGTTCTCAGCTTCCAGCTCCACAGATTGCTCCGCGTACTAAAGTTGCACTACAAAGTCACCAGTTCTCAGCTTCCAGCTCCGCAGCTACTCCGCGTACTACAGTTGTACTACAAAGTCGCCAGTGCTCATCTTCCAGCTCCACAGATACTCCGCGTATTCAACTTGTACTACCCACTCACCAGTTCTCATTTTCCCACTCCCCAGCTACTCTGCGTACTAAAGTTGTACTACCAAGTCGCCAGTTCTCATCTTCCAGCTCCCCAGCTACTCCGCGTACTAAAGTTATACTACACAGTCGCCAGTTCTCAGCTTCCAGCTCCACAGATACTCCGCGTATTCAACGTGTACTCTTGTACTACCCACTCACCAGTTCTCTTCCCACTCCCCAGCTACTCCGCGTACTCCAGTTGTACTACCCACTCGCCAGTTCTCATCTTCCCACTCCCCAGCTACTCCGCGTACTACAGTTGTCCTACCACGTCGCCAGTTCTCAGCTTCCAGCTCCCCAGCTACTCCGCGTACTAAAGTTGTACTACAAAGTCCCCAGTTCTCAGCTTCCACCTCCACGGCTTGCTCCGCTGCTAAACGAATCGCGCTCTCGCCTGCATTTCGCGCACTCGGCACGCACGATCTCCGCAGAGGGTTGCGCGGTAATTGCACCAATCGCGCTCTCGCCTGCATTTCGCGCACTCGACACGCGGTAATTTCACGAATCGCGCTCTCGCCTGCATTTCGCGCACTCGACACGCACGATCTCCGCAAAGGGTCGCGCGCACACCGGACGAATTGCGCTCTCACCTGCATTTCGCGCACTCGACACGCACGATCTCCGCAGAGGGTTGCGCGGGCACCCGGCGCGCGGCGCTCTCGCCTGCATTTCGCGCACTCGACACGCACGATCTCCGCAGAGGGTCGCGCGCACACCGGACGAATCGCGCTCTCACCTGCATTTCGCGCACTCGACACGCACGATCTCCGCAGAGGGTTGCGCGCGGACCGGACAAATCGCACTCTCGCCTGCATTTCGCGCACTCGACACGCACGATCTCCGCAGAGGGTTGCACTTTCGGTTGACGCTGTTCGTCCGACCCTCCGCCTTTAAGAGAGAATTTATAAAGTGGGGAAATGTTTTTTCATTAGGACATCTCCCGTGCTAGTTTTCCTCATTAGGACATCTCCCGTGCTAGTTTTCCATACTCACACTTGCCTACTCATTGCATGCTTGCATACTCATTGCATGCTTGCATACCCATCACTTGCATACTTGCACTGCGTGCTTGCATACCCATCACTTGCATACTTACACTGCGTGCTTGCATACCCATCACTTGCATACTTACACTGCATGCTTGCATACCCATCACTTGCATACTTACACTTGCATACTTTGACACTTGCATACTTTGCACTTGGATGCTTTCGCTCTTCCACTTACACTGTGGTGGAAGTGTCAGTGTGTAAGTGTAAGTGTCGAAGTGTCAGTGTATGTAGTGCAACTGTGGTAGAAGTGTCAGTGTGTAAGTGTAAGTGTCGAAGTGTCAGTGTTCAAGGGGTTTTCCGGAAGAACCCTTCGCAATGCTTGCGGGAAAAATAGCATGTGGTGTTCGTGCGATCCAAACGTATTTGGAAAACCAAGCCGAAAAACAAAGGGGCTGGTCAAGCGAGTTCTTTTTTTCTTTTTGCCTAGTTCACGGGGGATGGACCTCCATGTTCATATAAATCTTCTTGGGGAACCTCGTTGAAGGTGTTCTTTTCACAGGGTGGGAATGGGCGGCTGCTCAACAAGAACGAACAAAATGGAACGAACAAATGCTTGAAAAAGGTGGCCGTACTGGGCAAGTTGGGGACACATGGCATTTCTTGTAGAATCGTAGAATTGGACCCAACGTGTTTGGACACTCTTTGAGTCCGTCAGGTGTCTCCATTTCTTTTCAGACGAGTGGGCCACCCGTGGCCCTCACCGGGCCACCCGTGTGATCACGAGGAGGGTTCCACCGTCCGCAGGAGGACATGGGCGGACCCGGTCACGGCTTCTTTCTGTGTCCGAGACCTTCCAAAATCCTCTCGGAGACCATCAAGGTTTTCGGTCGCAACATGGCATGGGGGTAAATGGAGTCTGGGGTAAATGGACGAAACAGTTCCATACATATGGAGTCATGGACTCCAAACCTTGTCGAAACCAGGTGGTGGCTGAACTCCTGTGTCTCCTCTCCTGTGTCTCCTCAGGTGGCGCTGAGTGAAAGCAGCGCCAAAAAAGGAGGGGCGCGGCGCTTGTGGCTGGCGGGTGCGGAGGCAAGTGGGGGTAAGTTGTTTTGAAGACTTCGGTAGAGTCCAAGGATTTCTAAGTATTTACACAAAGGAACAGGGTTTCCTCTCTTCCTTTCAGATGGCCATCCCGTGTGGAACATTCTCGCATCAACTGAAGGGTTTTGTGCCCACCTCCCACTCCAGGACTTATTTCCCAATCATGGCTGTCTATACACCATGACATTGCTCGTTTGAGTTCCCACTCATCTTTTGATGCTCTGTGCTGCTTGGGTTGTTCCGTGGCTCATGGTCGCTCACAACCAGAGCGGGAAAGCCAATCAGTCGGCAGCATCTTCAAGCTTCCTTTGCTAGCCATTGGACCACCCGCACTCTGCCAGCTGCGCAGATGGAGGAAGATCACCCATCGTGCAGACATGTACGAAGTACTGAGTGCCAGAAAGCTGAGGGAGCCTCTGCTCAAGGGCAGTCAAGAGATGGCTGTTCCTTCCCTTTGCAGGTCCCTACATTCGACTTACATAGTATTTGTTGATGTTCAAGGAGTTGGGGCCCATGTCCACGGGCCCATGATATATTCTTGCTTTTCAAAGCAGCATTTCACCTCCCGTTGGTGAAGCACTCTTCCAAAGCCTTCCGGAATTTCCGGCAAACGTTTGGCGAAGTGGCTCGAGCCTAGTCGGTGAAGGCCTTTTCTTGACGTTCGGGTGACGTATATGACATGAGGGAAACAGGACAAGGTGACCGCTGTGCTGTTTCCGGCTCACTTTGCTGTGTCGAGCTGAGTTGATCTTATTAAATACCAAGAACATCCAAGAACTGTGTATTGGAACAGTGTCAAATTGAGACCAACAGTTGCTGGCCGCATGCAGCCTGCCAAGCTGAATTCGAAGCAGCAGCAGGAGTGACACTCCAGAAGAAATTCAGCAACCCATCGATGGAGTGCACCATCGATGGACCGCCAGAAATCAATCAACCAACACGGTCAGCAGATGTGCCCGAGTCCCCGTGTGCTGAAAGCAACACCCCGAGAGATCCCGAGAGCGTGGGTTTCCACTTCTTCACTCAGCCAGTTGTTGCAGTCAACAACTAACCCTACAATTTGGCCTAGATGTAGATGTAGATTGTTTTGTCCTACCATTTTGTTTCAGCTACAAACTCCGTGAGTTCCAATCTCTGAGGGCCTTGAGAGACGGCCGGCCATTGCCGTTCCGCACCGCGCCCCGCCATGGCGGAGACGCAGAAGCCAACAGCACAGGAGCGGAGCGTGGAGGGCCACGTGAGATGGGTCACCACCGGGGTGACCGGTGGGGTGAGATGCCGAGAAGAGGTGGAGATGAGGTGGAGAACTAAGGGGGGTTGCTGTAACTGTTTGAGGCGTTTCTGACTCGCACACCTCCAGAGAGAAACACAGTTCCAACTAGCCCAACCATTGCTTAGTCAGGCAGTTTGGACCAACAAATACGGTAAATGATAGGTTTTTTTGGGATGTGTTCACATTGAAACTGATCTTGAAAGGACCCTCTGAACCCGCGTGCGGTTTTTGGATGGGCTGGCTTCTTTTGGGATCCGAATCCAGGAGCTCAGGGACAAGGACAAGAGAGAACGAGCGACTTGGACCTGGCAGGGCCCGCTTGGCGCGTCGACCGGTCGGGGCGTGGCATAGCGGCATAGCGGTTAAGATCCATATGATGGATCATGATGGATCTATCAATCTCCTGCCGATGACGGGAAACGTTGGAGTCTTCCTGCAAAATTGTAGAAAAAAGGAGAAAACCGGAAGGTACCAGCTATGCTTCAGCTGCATTCCCAAGACTTCCCAAGTAATGTTTTTCTTGGAGGCCATCGCTTTTAGGTTGGAGGCCATTGCTACTAGTAACGCAACTAGTAGCTCCTGGCATTACTATACTGGTAACAAGAAGCTACTAGGAGCAAAGGGCATCGCTACTAGGAACCCGGACATCGCTATGAACGGAGCAAGAAGCTACTAGTGGCTCCTGGCATTACTACTAGTATCTACTAGTAACATGTTTCGAAGTTCTTTTGGCTGCCAAAGGTCGTTTTGTCATTGCTGTACCGGACGCTCGCATCGTTCTTGCTTTGCCGGTAGACGCCTGACGCTGGTCCCACTCAACCGTTGCGCCCACGACAGTACGGACCACATCTTTAAAGATCTCCTGAACAGTCCTGCTAAGAGTGAATCGTGCAGATATGTGTAGATATTATATATATGTATAAATAGTTGTTTTAATATTGTATGTATATTAGAATATTATTTGATATAAAATATATGTATATTGCATATTATTTGTCTTTTGTCCGTTGCATTCTACAGATCTGAGATCTGGACTGAGCTCCATCCGCCCAGGATGAGCTCCATGAACGGATCATGGAGAAGGAGCGCCAGAGCAAGAAGCGCGTGGCCAGCAGCTCCGCTGGCGACACAGAAGGCCGGGCGCACGGATCCAGCCACGGATTGGGCGCGATCTGTGTGACATGGTGACTGGATGAAACACTTGTGAGAACATATAGTGGCACCTGCTTGAGAGGAATCCACCTCATGACTGAGCTCCCGTGACTCCATGCGACTCTGATATTTTGGGAGAAAGCACTAGGATTCATTAGGGGCTCCTGGCCTTACTACTAGGAGCGATCGGACGCTATGAACGGGGCTCCTGGCCTTACTACCGTACCTTTCGTTTGCTTTCGGACTGCATCCCTAGTGGTAGCCCCATGGCCGTCCTCCACCGAGGTCCGGGGCGTTCTTTCGAGTTCAGCAACGAGGAGGAGCGGCGCGAAGCCATCGACCACATCCGGCTGATGGCCCGGCGGAAATACCTGGGTGAGCGTGAGGCGCGGCGGACGCGGACGAACTGGGCCTTCAGCGTGGGAGAGGCGAGAAGAGTCAGAGCAGGTCGCGAGCAGGTCGTCCCAACATTCCCAAAGCGTGACTGGGAATCTATCAACGGTTCATGAACGGTTTTTCTCCACGTGGTTTAGCTGGTCGTTATTTTTGTTCCACCAAACCAGCAGAGAATTTTCTATAGGGATGAGCAGTCGTTGGTCCAATTTTATTGACCATCTGGCCAGATCGTCTCTCAGGACTGACATCCGTCGGTTCTTTCCTCCACTGCGGTGGGTTTTAACCAAGGGAGGAATGGGAGGAATGGGACCAGCAAACCCACTCGGACAGCACCAGCTTCACTCTGAACGGCTTCCAATCACCCTGATGGAGTTCATCGCCTGAAAAAACGACGAACACCAGGGATTTTAGACTCAAACCAGGTCGCAGGATGTCAAAGTGAACTTTTTTCTAAAAGCTCTTTTGGCTTTCGGCCCACCGGGCGGGTCGCAAACCCGGACCGCCATGGCCCAGGTGAAGATCTCCGATCTCCGCGGCAGGTCCGGCGGTGTTCCACCGGGGGTGTCGTCTGGGCTCGTCCGGCGTGGCGTCCGGCGCCATGGTGGCAGCCGTGAGTCGGGATGTGCAGGTTGTTCTTTTGTTTCTACGTTCAATGTGTTTAGATATTCGATGCTCTACTTGGGATGATGGATCCCACTGACGCAACTGGTCTTCAAGCGAGTTGAAACTACCAACAAGACCAGGAGTTTAGGGTCGACCGTTGTGTTTGCAGCTATCAAGGTGACTGTGTGCTCGTGCGATTCTTAGGAAAGTCATCAAGTTGACTCCAGAGCTGAAGAACACCAGCATAGAAGTCACATGTGTAGACCAGTCACCCAAGTACGTTGTGAGGAAGTACACACAAATATACTGTAGATGAGGATCTCGTGGGCTTTGCTAGGCAGCACAGGCACAATAGCTTTCAGTTTTCAATTTCTTGGAACCATCTTTCTGCCAAGTTAGAGCTGCATTCTGCAAAATACAGGAGCGTGTACCTGTTCCTTGACTTGGTTTTGAGATGCGCCTGGGCCACGTGTCCGCGAGGCAAGTCTCAGACGCCGAGTGGCTCATGAAGGGCGAGAAGCTTTCGGAGGCTGAGCAACAGTGCTCCGCCGAGAGTCGTTCGCGCGCGAGAGAAGGCGAAACCGGGGGCGCGGGAGTCGCGGAACGAGATGTGGAAGGGTGAGGACATCAGGACATGTTTGGTGGATGAGGCATGGCCCCCCCCGTAAAAGATCATCACTGAGTCAGTCGAAAAGCTACAGCCGTGTCCAGTGGGATGCTCCAAGCGAAGACCCCCACAGCACAGAGGCGAGAACCGCAGATTATGTGTGGATCGACCCCAGCAACCGATCTTTTTTCTCCATCAATTGTTGGCAAAAAACCTCCCTCCCCATGAGAAAATGCAACATGAACAATCACGATTGAGCTATTCATTCTCTGGGGTGCTTTGCTTTTGGGGTAAGCGTAGCGCGTGCTGATTCGGGATTGTCACTGACTCAAGCCGCCCCTTGCCCCTTGCCATCATTCGTCGTGTCTCCTCGCAAGAAACTATTTGGCAGGAAACAAAACTGAAAGTCTTGGTCAACTGAGTCAACTGTGAAGCTGTTGGACAACAAACCCTATTATTTTGAAATCATTTTTTACATAATATTGGACAGTCCTCTACTTCTACGTTTCATCATATTTTGATCTATTGCACCCAGTCTTGTGAGCACTCAAGGGATTCCATGTGCTGTTTCTGCCTGCATGTGAAGTAGTAAGGTTCCTGAATCGACTGCCATCTTCCTTTAGAACTAGGTGGTTTTCCACTTCCATGTTAATTACTCGGAGACTAAGTCTTTTTCGTTTTGCAAGTCTAGGCTGCAGTCGGTGAGTGCTGCAGAGTCGAGGGGTACATGTAGGGAAGTTGCAGGTCGATGAGTGCAGGTTTTAGTCTCAAACTCCGTGCATGATACCTACCTTTTTCTTCAATGGTTGAACAATGTCGAACAGCAAAACACCCTGATTTGAGGGGGTGTAACACAACTACTGGATGAAACATATGAAACACAACTCTTGTAGCATCCGGTAGCTCATCCGGCAGGTGGTGTGTCGCTGACGTCGGTAGCGCTGGACCCGTGGTTCCCTCCAGGTCGTGACGACCTCGACGCGACGGCGCGAGGTACCTGAAGCTGGAACGAGATCTTTACGATGTCACCAAGCAGAGGATGGAGGAGACACCCAAGCAACCATGGGCCTGGCAGGGGGGGCATGGGGTGAGGTGCACTCGGGCGTCGGATTCGGGTTGTAGGTGCAGAAGATGGAGAGATGGAGCAATTAAAAGATCTAACAACATAGCAATCTAGTAACTGTTCGTTGCATAGGGAGGAAAGATGTCAACATGAAAGATTGACGCGACCCGCAGATGTTTGCGCTTGTTTAATTCCAGCCATGCTGGAGGCTACATCTTTCGGATCCACGGCCAGCTGGCTTTAGAGAACAGACATCCGTGGATTTTCGGGCAAAACGGTAGTGGCATGCAATGGTCTTTTTTGTTCAGACATCTTGATGAATGGGAATCTTTGGTGTGCATGTCCCTCGGTTACGCCAGTCTGTTGGCTTTTATCTGTCAAGAAAGAAATCAAGTTTACACTCTCCGACTCACTTAGGGACTAAACCCCACCCCTTTGTGACTGCTGGATGTTTAATCCTTAAGACTTCTCGTTCCAATTCTCTTTGAGCCACAGACCCCTCAAGGGATGTCTGTATAGGAGACCCCTCACGGGACGTCCCCCAAAGCCGCAGGAGCGAGGTCTTGAACGGCCGGTGGGCTACAACATGCCCGACGTCTACGACGACGATGACCAGAAAGGCCCGGAGAGCGGTCAGTCCAAGCGGTGGAGCGGTGGAGCGGCAGATGAGGGGGCTGAGGATGGGGCAGATGAGGATGGTGATGGCTGTGTCATGAGTCTCTGTTGAAAAGGGTTTTTCTGAATACAACAGGTTGTGGCGTGGCTGGTAGACTGTGTCAGTCTAGCAGTGCGACCGGGCAAGTTGGGAACGCCCTATTTGCAGTGCAGGGGAACAGTACCGTTGGGGTTGAGTATTTGCAAGACCCTCGATGGGTTGAGCTACCCACTTCTTCAACAGCTAAAGTGACCAAAGACTGAAGGCACAGACATTCCTAGCCAAATAGTGCAGGGTAGTCCATGGGGCACCGCTTTTTCTAGTTGTTTTTGGCGTTTTCCATCATTGTCAGTGCCAGGACAGAATAAGCGCTTCGCGGTCCTGGAGCAAAGATACCAGCAGACCTACGATGAGATTCTTGGGTTTCGAGTTCCAGTCTGGTTGGATCGACGCGGTCAGATCAACGACTTCTAGACGAAGCGCAGGGATCGACCCACGGTTCGGTTCACTCTGCCAGCCACAACTTGCCGTATACAAGCATCACCGCATTGGTAGCACGTCAGACACACATTCAAACGCACCTTGCCACCCAAAAGCTCTTCTCTGGCAGGGCCCAGCAGTGCACTGCGCCGCTCTTTTTTTTTCCAAACTCCCGGGAGTCGTTGCCTTTCTTTTGGTCCGATATCCCCGAAGCTTTCTTCAGATCTGCCGGGCCGATGGGCTCAAAACCGCGTACCTGTCAGCTGCGCATTCGGGGCGCTGCCCCTGCATTTGTAGCAGATCTGGGGCACGTGGGGAACTCGTTCGGCCAACGGGTTGAATTCGAACGACCCAGCTGAGGCCAAGTGGATCCCGACAAACAGCTGGTGACTTCATCCAAGAAGCTGCGAACATACTATGATCATCTATGATCTAATCACTTCGTGGGTGTCACGCATCCTTCCGCGACCTTCCCCCTTCACCGAACGGTGGTCTCTCCGAATCCGAATCCAGCCGGTCGTTGGCCCCCGCTCCCCGATCCACCGAGGAAGTGGGAGAAGAACGAGGAGCAACGCTTGGAGGATGCGACCGTCTCCAAGGCCGTGACCAAATACGGCGCCCAGAAAGGCCGGCCGGAGCGACCGGTGGGGTAGTGGTGGGGTTGGGTGCAGGGTGGTCCGTTTTGGTCCGTTTGGGGGAAACATGGTGAAACAACGGAGCGCAGGAAGGAAGAAAGAGAAGGAAGAAGACTGGGTCAGGTGCTTGGCTTGGGTTGGTTTGCCACATTTGGTGGAGAAGTGTATGATGGAGAACCTGCTTCCAAAGGCGGCGTGCAGACAAAGCGCTGGCTTATATATCTTCGGAGACGAAGCGCTTTTCTTCGGGAACTACACTTTGACAGAGTTTTTCATTCTTCTTCGCGTCGCAGCGATCAGGAGCATCTCATGTTGGGGACGTTTGCAACAGGAATCAGACTCAAAGGAGTTGCAAGTGCTAGTATTCCATCATTTTCCATCCAAGTTTCTCGATGTCTGCCAGAAATCTTCAATTCCACAATCGTTTGCTCCGCCTCTAAACTGCAATTTGAAGGGTGATCAGCAATCATGTTCTAAATTTCGCACTAGTTTTTTGTACCTGTATAGCAGTTTTCACCGCTGATAGTGCTTTTCTTTTGTCCTTGACACTGAGAGTTTAGCTGCCAGGGAGAAAAGAAAACAAGGAGAAGACACAGTACGACCTCATTCTCGAGGCTGGGACAGACTGCTCTCAGCTCGGCATTCCCAATAAACATATGCTCGGTGCAAGATGTTTCAGTGCATGCAAGTCATGCCATTTCCGATGCGTGAAACAGATCCGCAAAGAGCTTTCTTTAACGGCCAACCCATGATTCTTCGGGATCCGTGAGTTGGAGCATTTTTGGGACATGCCCACTGTCAGTGGTCGGAGGGGTTGGTACCCAGAACATCTAATGGCCCTTGTTCATTGCTTCAGAGAAACGAGTCAATCACAGGGCAGGCCCCAATGACAGGCAATGTGTACATATGTGTACCCTTTATCTCTATAGTGTGAGAGAACTAAGATCCCCGAAGCCCAGAGATTGTGGCTTATAGTTTGATATGATTTTGTAGATGCTTCTGCATCCAGAAATCCATCATGCTTCTGTCTTTATGACTTATCTTAATTTTATTTGTTAAAACTTCAACATATATTAGCTACTCCTCGCACACAAAGGCATTGATCCCAGGTGGGGACGAGGTCATCCCCCGAATCATCCGATGACACCGAGATGACCGATGACCGACCGAGGACGTGCGACGCGTGGGGTGTTCGCAGACGGGCACCCGGTTCATTCGTTCGCCCGGTTCACGGGATGGTTCGTGCGAGTCCATCCCATGAACTTCCAGTACACGTCGCACGAATCGCCCGAATCAGTCGGGTCCGGAGTTTGGATGTCTCCGTGTTCTGCAGGATGCGGTGGAGTTTGGAGAGGCGGAGGTCGTTGGAGGCAACTTCAAGGCGGTCCCGGGACCGGGAGTTGGGGGGTATTTTGCAGGGACACCAACAGTGATACCCTCCAACCACTGGGTGTTCATTTATGTCGTGTTCTGTATTCCAGACTGCAGGCAGATTTTTGCTTGACTTTTATGATCGATGTATATATTCATTACTTGGGTAATGTCACTAGTCCTGTTGTCTTTGTCCATTGTGTTTAGAACAAGAACCATTCCGCGAAGGTGATGGTCTTGGAGAGAGTCAGGTGAGATGAAAAAAGTCATCACTGCATGGCCAGGCACAGCCCGTGTGACTGATAGGATTGGTTGAAATATTTTGGGGGTACTGACTGTTGTGTCGTTCATAGAGTACCCAGTCACCCGGGAGGGCAGTTCACCGTTCACCCCCTTCGTGGCACGCTTGTGGAGGTCCATGACCACATGGATGTGGCTCCAAAACCATCTGAGACACACCAGGAATCCTGGCGCCCGGGGGAGTCAAAAGCTCTCGTCAGGTGACTAGATAAGATAGATGGGACTGGACGATAGGCCCAGGCCGGTCCATTGAACCCTTTTTCCATCTCAACTGATTGGCAAATAACATCAAATAACTATACCCTAGGGATCCAGTCGTACCTTCTCAGATGGTGATTGGAGACACCGTTATGTAGGCTTGGAGGGTCCAAGTACCTTCTGAGAAGGTACGACTGGATCGCTAGGGATAGTACTCATAGACCATTTCTGGCACATCCGCTGGCGGAGCTCTTCAAAGTCAGCTGAAGAGCAAAGCAACGGTTTTGCAGGCGCCGACGCTGGAGGAGGGTCCCAAGGCGGAGTCCAGTGATGAGGACGAGAAGGAGCAGTAATTCGGAACGAGCGGCGAGCTGGGACACGGAGGGAGCGTTTCGAAGCTGGGGTTGTATCCATCTTCTCCCTTGCTAATTTAACAGCCCAGGGAGCTACAGGGAGCTTTTGCTTAACAAATCGCTTGGAAGAAATCGTGCAGGTTTCAGGGAGACTGAGAGGTGAACCACGCTCACTGAGTGGTCGAAACGAGGCTGCCGAGGCTAGTTGAAAAGGAGGAGAATTCCAATGCTGACCCTTCAAGGAAGCTGGGGCCCCACCTGCTCTTTCGGCTCCTTCGAGGTCGTTCGCACACCTGCTAGGACATGAACGTGCCAAAAGCGATTCGGGACGAGAGGGTCTTCAAGAAGCTGAAGAAGGAGGCGAATGCGGCGAAATTGGCGGTTTCTGAGGAATTCGCGGTTGGGGCACTCCCAAGGTTGCTCGGGCACCACGCACGGGCACCACGCACAACCGTTTTTCATGCTTTTGACAGACAGGACTCCTTCCTCCGGTCACTGATGGTTGAACTGGGTGGCCGATGTTCATGGGTGATGATCTAAGGATGCCATGTGGCAAGTCTTTTTGACTCATATTCCACTTGATATTTGCTGCGCTTTTGGATGTTTGCAAGGGGTTGAACTGTCAACTTCTCCAACCATATAATATTGTCTTTTCTCTTGGAAAGTTAATCATCATCATTGCTTTCCACCAGAGTCAGAAGAAGTTTAGCAGAATGAAAGACGTGGCTAAGACATGAGAAGGTTTTCCAACATGTCCAAACAGCAGCGGTTCCGCTGATTTGATCGAACGAGCCGTTTTCGCACGCGCTTCGTTGCACAGCGAGCGAGCTTAATTCGCCGAAGAAGACGGCACAGGCGGAGCGGCCGCGTAGAATGCCCACGTGGGCTTGCTGCCGTGGGCTTGATAGACATCACGGTTTTGCTGTCCTCTTTAATTGAAGGATAGGATAGGATGATAGGATGATAGGACCAAGAAAACATAGAGAAACTTGCCTGGGATTTGACCCCGGATCCTCATGTTCACTGCCAGAGGATGATGCATGGCCACCCGATCTTTTCCCTTCCTGAAGCTGACTGCTGGCCATTTCCAAAGGGGTACATTACAGAGGTATAGAGTGCCTGCATTTCAGACTGTTTCATGTTGTTTCCTTGGAGACTCAGCTGGTGCAGTCTTACATGTGGGCTTTGTTTAGTCTCAAACCTCAACTGTTTAGTCTTACACTGATAGGTTTTCTTTAGTCTAAACGGTCCAAACGCTCCAACCTTTTGCATTGGTCTAAACGGACACTCCAGGACACTCCATTCCCTTCTTGCGTAACCGGTGCCAGGTATCGGAACCGATGCTTACGGTCCTTCCATTTCGGTTTTTGTTCCTTTGATGGTTTCACTGGGTAGGAAGAGTTGACACTTGCACATTCTTTCACATATTGTACCTTCACTGCCTTTAGTGATTCCAAGCTCGGCAGTGACCAAGAAAAGGCCTAGTGACAAACCATCATTGGCGGAGCCAGGCGGATAACCTGCAGAAAGACCGGAAGTCCCTACCGGTTTATTTGTACAAGGCTGGGGATGCTGTAGTCCCTGTAAGATGCACCAGGGCATACGCAGGCTACGGCTAAGGCATTCCGGGCATGAACATCCATTTGCAACAACACAGTATTGTCAGTCAGTATTCGAGACATATCAGGACTCCATATTCCACAAGTATTTAATGGTGATGGGCAGTGCGTTGTGATCCAATGTTTTTTGTTGCTTCCCTTTCATTTCACGAGCTCATTTCCTCACAAAGTACCACTGCGCTTCTGCAAGCGTTGCAGTGCAGGAGCAGAAGGTCACTTGAGGGACAGTCAGAACGGTTCTATACTTAGTGCATTCTGACGCTGATGTGAACTCAAAACTGCAAGACCAATGATTTCTTTTGGATCGAGGGTAACTCCCCACGTTTGTCGGGGTACTTGGTGAATTGAACGCCAAAGAATGTTGGATCTGGAGACCGGTCTCACTGTTTCCAATAAAGAGAGCACATTCGCCATGAGTCTCTTCTTACCCTTGGATTATTTGGGATCCGTTTTCGTACCGAACCTCAGAAGGTACGACTGGACCCTCCAAACCTACATAAGAGTGTCTCCAATCATCTTCTGAGAAGGTACTTGGATCCCTAGGGCTTGTCATTGTTTTGGGGAATCGTATGACTTTTGGGGAGACACCTTCATTGCTCCCCAAGTGGTATTCTTCCCCTTTCTGCGACTCCTTACCCGGTATATTATGTTCTCTTCCAATGAATTCCCACTAAGTAGAGAACATAATGCTGTATTGGAAGAGAATGAATAATGCAGTATTATACATGTTTTTATGGCCTGGTATAGTATGTATAATATATTCCCACGAAGTGAATCCCGCTCCACGACGTGGGGAGGCGCCACTTCTGGAAGCCGTGCGAGACTACCAGGCGGGCAGAGGCCGATTCCATTGGCGAATTCCAGATGGGCCATGAATAGATAGAGGATGTCAAAACGCATGTTCGATCTAAACGAATTATAGACCTCTAAAGCTTGTCGTCTATCTATTCAAGGCTCCCGAATCCAACAGGCTCCCAAATTCAAAGCTGTGTTTGACATCAAAACGGATTCATTGGAATCCCAGCCTGGGAGGGTTCTCAGAGACTGAGTTCCACCACCCCATGGAAGACCACCGGTGACCTCGCCAGAGAGAAAACGTCGTCTCCATCGTGACATGGTGGATCCATATTTTTCTTCTCCATCCACCCTGCTTAGAGGGGGGAGATCCACCAAGGATGTGCTGATCTCGGGGGCCATCAGCCGATGTCGACGTCGATCTTGTTCGACGCGAATCACCAGGTGTTGATCATCGTGGGCGAAACCGGCTCCGGAAAGACGACCCAGATCCCGCCCCCCGTTTGACTGCGATGGCCTTCGTGCCTCGCGGGGCGAGCTCGGGTGGGAGTCGGACTGTTGAGTGTTGACTGTTCATGAAGAAAACACCTCCCTGCCCAGATTCCTAGATGGTAAAATATGGTAACACATCTCAATATCGGGGTGTTATCAACAGTTAGCATTGTGTGCACCAGTAGATACAATTGCATGGATTGGCAATGCATGTGTGGATGGACGGATGGATCTGGTCGCCGGCGACTGGTGTCGGCAAAAGCTTCAGTACATGCCCATCCAATCTACATCGGGATGAAACAGCTGAGCTGATTCCATGTCTCAGCTGTTTATGCAGTTAGAAAGGATCCCTTTTTGTAAGCACTATGAGGGTCTCTATCCTTTGGAGCTGGGCAAAGTGTTGGCAAAAGTACCTGGCTAAGCCGTTGGTGTCTTAAACTTTCACCAAGAGAAAGGGGCTGTTGAACAACAGAAGAGCTGCATCATGCTCAAGAGACACACGGGTTCTCTCAATGGAGTCGTGGATCATTCTGTGAGCCGCCATTTCACCTAAGGCAGTATTTGCATGAAGTGGGCTACTCCAAGATCGGCAAGATCGGGTCGGCTGGCCCGGCCAGACAATGAAGAAAAACTGCTCCGAAAGCGCTCGGAGAGGGAGACCGGAAAAAGGGTGGTGCAGGTGGCTCCCTCGGACTGGTTAGAGGAACATGGACTGGCATCTCGGCAGATCTTCACTGTGTTGGACATGTTTGGAGGCCCCCCAACCCTACCCTGATTCGGACAGGCCCGAGGTGGAGGCCCTGCCAGAACGGACAGACGACCCTCATGACTTAAAGGCATGAACGACACTGAGGGGTTCAATAACAGGTTCTTTCGATTCTTTTTTAAGTATCTTATGAAACATCATGGTTTCAGAGGCTCGATGGCACATCACTACCCCAAGTTTGGTGTTTTTTTCAGGACTCCCCATCTGTCATCCGACCTCTTTGGGGTGCCAGTGCGATCGAACCTCTGGAACTACTGTACTCATTTCCAAACAAAACTGGGTGTCAATAGGGAGACCTGTGATGAATTGGTGTACTATTCATTTATGAATTATTGTACACTTATGAATAGTACTCCTTACTGTGTCATATTATATAATAGGGAGCCCTCCCAAACGTCCCGACCCCCCTGGAAGGTTTGGGGACATCGACCATACCGCGATCGGGGCGAGAGCGAGAGGGGCGGGGTCTCCCTGGCCGCGACTCGGCCCCCGGAGAACGCACCACGACTCCCTCGCCTCACCTTGGCCAGGTGTACTCAGCCTCGGCGTGTGGCTGCCATGTCCGTCCGAGGGCCTGGCGGCACAGGGTCGAGGGTCTCACCGTTCACTGATGAACGAAAGATTGTTGTAGACCTGACAGGTAGGCCAAAAAAAAGGGTGCCGTTTGGTAGAGGACTTCATTACACGCCTTCCCAGCAATCATTCCATCCTGCGCTTGGAACTGAAAAGCTTCGACATGCTTTTTTGGGGTCATTGGGCCACTGGCTTTGAGCAGACCTGGACCTATAGACAGGGAGAACCAGCAGGATGGGATTCATTCCGCTGAAATGGTCGCTGCAGCGAACGCATAGCCAAAACTGTCGAGTGGTCATCCCATCAACGGCAAATTAATCCAGTGGCTCTGGAATCTACGGCGAACATCAGTCTTCCTGAGTCTTACCGGTATGACACCCACTGAAGGTTTGTTGTCAAAGCCATAAGACCTTGGGTCAACACAAAGCATCCAAAGAAAACGTCTTTCGGCATTAAGTAATAAGACTCTGCAGAGTTTTCCTGTATGTTCAGTGTTCACCAGTGTTCACCTTTTGCCAGAGGCCAGAGCTTTTTTCCTCGCACATGTTTTTGGACCGAGCTCCGCTTCCTTCGCTTAGGTGGCCGCACGCGTGGCGAAAGAGTATGGCCTGGGCCACAGAGAGGATGTGGCGGGGGCTTTATTGCAAGAGCATATAGAACCATTGATCGAGAGTCAATCGATACAAGGACCTAAGGGTTGTCAGGGACCAAAAAAGAACTGACAGGTACTTGCTTGTCACTTAGGTTGACACATTGACTAAGTCCTCCCCCCATCTTCGTCCCCACACGGATCGGGCGTCGGCTTCGCCGCTGCGAGGCTGCAAGGTCGGCCATGAGGTTGGCTACAACATCCGTTTCGAGGACCGGACTCACCCTCACATCGGTTGACGCGTTTGCGCTGTTTTCTTTTTTGTTGTTTTGTTATTATCCGTGTGCACGGCACGTTTTTGAGGGCTGCCTCGATGATTGATGCTTGGGATTCAAAATGATCAGATCCCTGTTCAGCTGGTTTTGAAGGACGTGGCCGAACTGCAGTCACACAAAGAACACTTGTCGCGGTCTACCTTGTTCGCATTCGTTTGTTCCTGCTGCCAGGATTGTACCACAGACCGCACCATCATTGAATACATGACCGATGGAATGCTCCTGCGGAGTTTCTTGCTCCTTGCCTCAATCAGGGTGGCTCCACTGTTGTGGGAGGTGCTGTCATGGACTGACCACGGACTCACGGACTCATGGACTCGTGGGATGTGATGCTACCTAAATATGTACTAAAGCTTAAGGATATCGACATGCGGTGTCCACATGTGGATCTCCATGTTCTCAAAGAGACCAAACACTATGGACCTGTGGCACGAACCTACAGGGTGGGAAGGAGCCGCTCCGGAACGAACCGCTCCGGACTCGTCCCGAGGAACGAGCCTGACATGGCGTCCTATTCGGCGCGGGGGCCCGGCCGCGCGGGGCGGTCGGAGACCGAGTCGGTGGGTCGACGGCGGAGACCGACCGATTTTCCGAAGAAAGGAAGTAGACGACCGGTTGGACCCAGCCAGGGCCAGGGGGTCTTCCTAATAAGATACACACCCCGGTGGAACATCTGGAGGTGCGTAGCAGGGGGTGAGAACCTTGGCCAGAATCCATCCAGAGGGGGCCCCCTCTCAAAGCGCTTCCAGAATGCAAAGAAGCGAGCCAAAGTACTGCAACCCTGAATTCAGAGAGGTTTTGTTTCTCTCGCTTATCTTTGGGCCGATTCTCCTTCAAAGATGCTCACACAATCCATGTGTTTCCGCCCCTTTTCTCTAGATTTCTCGTACTTTTGGCCTGGACGATTTGCTTCTGCTTTGGACATGGAGAATGATCTCGATCGGTCCCATTTTCAGCAATTTTCAATTTGTAATAGTTTTTCTATGTGAATGGCCGGTGATGATTCACTCATCTTTGCACAAATCTTTGAGTCACCGAGTCGCTTCGGGTTTTCTCAGCAACCCGCAGGTCATGATGATCGATGAAGCGCACGTGGCACGTCTCAGTGCTCTCACGAGCCGTTTCGCGAGTCGTTCGGGAGAACGACCTGTGTTCAGGGTGGAAGAGGAGCCATGAGCAGTCGAAATGCTGAAAACACCAGGAAGCACTGACATCCATTTTCCCTGTGTCGATCATCACTGTTGACAGTAGATGAGGTATCTCCAACGTTTCTTTGGCTCAGGATTTCTTCCTTTAACAGTGAGGGGCGTGTCGATCGACATGACGGTGCCACATCACTACAAACCACTCCCACCAGGGGTGAAGCTCGCGGGCGAAGACCAAATCCAGAAAACAGCCGGTTTCGCAGGTTTCAAGCCTTTTTGGACAAGTTTCTGGGGCGGAAGCATGCATGAGCCATCTTTGTAATGTTTAAACAAAAAGAGTTACTACCAGGGCACCCCTCCCTGTTTGGGGTGGTGAATGGACACCCTGAATCACCTCTTTTCGGGGCCATGATTAGATACCCCGAAACCGGGGGGCCGTACAAACTGCATGGGCTCGATGAAGCGATGGTAAGAGGGGGGTTCTGCATGACGCTGAGAGTCATCACACACTGAGGAACGGACGCTCCACACAGACGTGCTCTTCGGATTAGTGAAGGATGTCTGTGACCCAGGTGTTTTGGAGTTGCTGGGCACATGTTTGCTTTGACGGGCGACATGAATCATGAACCACCAAAGAGCCTGTCACTGTGAGGAAGACTGAAGAGAATGGGGCCACCCACACCGGCCCACACCCACCTTCACCACGACGTCCGAGCTGCGACCGAGTTGATTTGGAGGTGTGATGTTTGGGCTCGACCCGTGACGCCGCGACGTCCGGTGCAACAAGGTGGCCCGCTTTCGGCAAGACTTGAAGCTGATCATCTCATCGGCTTGGATCCCAACCTGAGCAGCCATGCAGCTTAGGCAACAGAATTGAGGATCAGAGTGGCCGAGTAGGTGTTGGTTAGGTGTTGGTTTCGACTTGTGAGGCTATGGAGATGTTCTTCCATCAAGAGCTAAGACAGCTAAGACCTGGTGCCAGCAACTCGCACCTGCCATGCAACAGGTACGCCCGAATTGGAACATGTTATATAGATTTACCTAGAACCTGAATGACCTCTATTTTGGACCTCCAACCACTCGAAATATGGTCTTTTCCTATCAAAACAGGTGAAAGGAAGACAGAAACACACAGCCTTGTTTGTTTGGTTGTCTGTTTGTTTGTTTGGTTGTTTGGTTGTCTGTCTGTCTGTCTGTCTGTCTGTCCGTCTGTCCGTCCGTCTGTCCGTCTGTCTGTCTGTCTGTCTGTCTGTCTGTTTGTCGCACCCAAAGGTCATTTGGTTTGTTTGCGTTGGTAGCTGGCTTTTCATGGGGATCCGGGATACGAAGAGCTTCCGCAGCTCCACGGATCAGAGGACATGCCCACCCAGCTTCCCACTGGATCGTATCCAGCAGCAAAGCCGCCGGACCACCTGGCTCACCGCGACAAACCGCGACACCCAGGCCACCTTGGACGCAGAGAAGTTCTCCGAATACTTTGACAATGTTTGGAAGCCCCAGCATTTCTTGTAGCGAGGGCTTCGGAGTCCGACCGATGAATGTGATGCCCTTCAGTCCGACCTACTAGTTGGACTGCTGCACGAGGTAGGGCTTCACCAAGCATCTGCCCAAACCGTTCGAAATATTTGGTTTGCTGCAAAAGCCGAGCACTGCTCCAGAAGCCAGGCTATCCATGGATGGTCATGGAGATAGATGGTTCAAACAAGTTGAGAAAGCTGATTCTGAAGGCGGTTTTCTGAGTAGCGAGAACCAGATGAAACTTCTTGAACACAGAAAAAAAACAACAAGAAAAGGAATGTTTTCCACCTCCAGGTTCCCCCTTTTCTAGTGTTTCTTTCTGCACCTTCAATCCATTTCAGCATGCATAAAACGACCCACCACGCCCAAACGCCCACACCGCACTTGTCCCAGGCACCGATCTTCAACGTCCCGGGCCGCCGATTCCCTGCCCGGAGACCCAGCTCCGAGGACAGACGTGCTCTGTGCTCCGTGCTCCGCGTGGGTCGAAACTGGGAGAGGATCCGTCCGCGTGGTCGTCCGCATGCAGCCGAGTATCATGCAGCAGGACTCGAAAAGGTGCATAATGTGTTTCTTTTTTTCCGGGTGGAAACTGGGAGAGTATCTTGGAGAGTTTGACACGACGTATCACACCAAACTCACTCACCAAACGCTGCATTTTTTTTATCGGCCTCCTTCCGGCCGATGGGACGAATTCCACAGCCTCGTTGTCGTAGGATCCGACCCACCGACTGGACACAAACATGTGACACTCCCTTGCTTCGATCGATCCTTCCATTCACAAGATGAATCCGAAGGACAAACCGCCAAACCGCAACTCCACCGGGTCCCGTGGTCTTCACTCAAGGCGCGGTTGGTCGGCCCAGGTGAGCATCCACTACACCAAGGCGCCTGAGGCCAACTACTTGGACGCCTGCGCCCGGGCGCTTTCAGGTCACGACGTGACGAGTGAAAAAGCCGTCGGGGACGGCTGAAGTGAGTGAGTGGACACACCCCGGAAAGAGTGAGATATGTTGGCTGATACCCCTCCAAAAGATTGTTTGTTCTTATTTTGTGGGATGGTTTTTGTTCAGAAGTGCTGTAGATTGAGCATTTATTGACGAGTTATTGTTTGTTCCCGTAGCTTGCATGTGTTTGTTCATGGCATGCCACATGAGTGTAGGACCTGACGTCGCCTTCGCCTCCTCGGGCCTCTTCGCCTTCTCAAGCACTACACGCATGAGACAGGGGACAAACAATGAAAACACTCGGAGTGTAGGACCTGTGACCGCCCTGTGACCGCCCTGTTCGCCCGACCTCAGGTCATCACGGTGCTTCAGATTCACCTGACTCAAGGGTGCGGGACCCGCGGGTCCGCGGGGTTTTTACCCGGGCGGAACCGGGGACCGGTGACCGAGCCTGATGCATGCCCCTTGCGCAAGCGCAAGAGACCCGTTTCATCAGTCTTTGCGCTTCCAGCTCTTAGCTTCCTTTCCAGATGGCACACGGGTGGCCAAACCCGCCAGGACGTGCCAAAGACTTGTCCCTCTCCGAGCGGACGCCGCAGGCCTGGCGATGTCTTGGTCTTCTTCACGGGCCAACAGGAGATTGAAGAGGCCGTTCTTTCGATTTTCTTGGCTGCGGTGTTTTCTTCGCGGCAGGAAGGAGCAAAGAAGGAGGCAAGTCTCATGATACCAGTGGCCCTGAAAACCATGGATCAGGTTTTCACCCTGTTTTTTGCTACGGAAAACCAGGTCTTCGATGGTTTGTGATGGTTTGCGAGGTGCTGGCAGTTTTTAGATTGACACTGTAGGCACTCGAGTCCAAGGAGGTCAAATCCGCGGAGTTCTTGCAACAAGTGAACGCACATTTCCATGATCGATTTGCAGCGGTGATACACAGTTTTTGTGTGTTGAAGAGCTTCACCCTTTGGTACGTTTAATATACCATCCACAGGCATCCACAGGCTTCATGGGAATCTGCACCAGACCATGAGGAGAGTTCATCATTGACAATCTAATCATATCTATGGCGCTGTGAATCATTCTTTTGCACTACGTAGTCCTTCACTTGCAAGCGCATCCAGTCCTGATAATGATACCTCCAGCTTCAAACTCTCTTTTCAGGTGAACTTCCCAACAAAAACCGCCTTCGCAACAACAGATTGCATGACCTCCCCTACTGCCCTCCCCTCCCACATTGACGGAGGATGGCTTGGGACGCTGCACCTTCCCCGCAGCACCGGGCACCGCGTCTCGTCTCGTCGAGGCCATGGACCTCTTGAGCTTCAAGACGCGAGGCGCGCGGAGCCCGGAGCGGACCCGGTTCACCGCACCGGAGCGGCAGACCACGAAGAGGACGGTGAGTGAGCGGAAAGGTCTCAGTCTGACGCGTGAAGGGCGGAAGAAGTGAAGCGTCTAGAATAGAGGGCGCTCATCGTCTAGATCCTGCATGTTTAGCGATGTCTATGTGGAATCATCGAGCACTGAGCACCATTAAATGATTTTTAATTACATGCATTTACTATAGAACACAACTATAATATTTACTTTGTATGAAATTACTATAAGTACTATATAACTAAATAATATTCTATAACATGCTATATAGCTCGACATCATCTCGATTCCGGTTCCAACGGCCTTTGGCTTGCACTACACGGCTGGCCGCAGCGAACGACTGATGAGGTACTGTAGTTCTATCAGCTGCGGACAGCGAGAAGTTCCCTTAATTAAGATCCGAGTCTTTCACATAAAAAATGGCCTGGAGACAGGGTTGTTGTGGGTTTTGGAGACACTCGAAGACTGCATCCGAGTTCTTCAGTTTTGAAGTCTTTGGGGGTCCACAGATGTGTCTTTCAGTTTCTTCTGCTCGTCGCTCATCCACAAGGGTGAAGAAGGAGTCTTCTGCGCCAGGCATGGGAACCACCATGGGTGAACTTTTGGTGCTGCCCATCTATGCCAACCTGCCCACTGACATGCAGGTCAGATTGCCTTTGTGGGTATAGTGTGCAAAGGGTGTGCACCGGGGCGGAATCAGCTCGAGCGGCATCTCGCAGGTTGGCCATGTGGCACCTTCCTGAAGCCTTGCACAGTCATCCGAAATCGGAGACTTCGTCGGTCGTCGGCCGCAAGAAATGGGTCCAAGGCATATATACAGACTACAAATACCATCAAATACCTACAAACTGCAATTTGATGGACAAACTCCTGCGCGACCCGAGACTTCAACAAGATGGTGAAGGGTATTTCTACAGGTTCTCTATTGAGAGCGCTGGGTTTGGACGATTCGACTACAAAACAACAACGGTTCACTGTCGTTTTAAATGCCTTTGCTCACCAAAGGCACTCAGAAAGAGAACATGAACGCAAGGATGAAGCAAACAAGACTTCAGACCCTTGGGTTTTCAACATTTAATCTCTCATTTCCCAGCGAGGGACACTCCAGCTTCACATCGCATCACATCGCTGCTCACTCTTCAGAAAGAGATCGCGCAGCACCAAGTGAAGCACCAAAATCTAGTGATCGAAAAAGGACAAGTCCTTTCTCTGGCTAACAGGATATATGAACAGGCGATAAAAGGACTTGTCCCGGTCATGTTTTCTCTCTTTCCCAAATGGGCCTCGCGGGTACCCGCGGGTAGACCGACCGCCTCCTCCGGTCTGTGAGGCGAAGATCTTCGAAGCCACTCCACCGGGCGCGCGCGAGGCCCCAGCGGCGACGCCCCAGGCGACGGCGGCAAGTAGAGAACTCCCAGATGTTCAGAGGGGCGGGATGACCATGTCCAACACGAGGCCACAACGGTCAAGAGGTTGCTTGCTCGGTGTTGTGATGTTTGGTTAAATGTATGACAAAGTTCGACATCCTGAGTGAAATCCGAGAAAACTGGGCGTTTGGCAGCTAAGCGTGACCGGTTACAACAGTCCCCAAGGTGTTTTTCTTGGCTGCAACAGCTGCGGCATTCCCAAAGACATGAGAGGATAGTGATCCAGACATATCCAGACACGCTCGGAGAAACGGTCAAAACATGTGCACCTGGTCTTGGGAACAACTGTCAGCCATTACAAGGGCCCATTTCAGTTGGCCACAGTGTGCGTAAAATGTTTGGCCATGTTGGGCATTTAGGTTGGTCATGAACAAGGCCTGCACTGACATCACATACCACAGGACAAGTGTGTATATTAACCAGTGGTGCTTCAGCAGTAGTACAGGGTGACAAGCTCCATTTGCTCAAACTATGACAACTGCATCGGTTGCAGGTGTAAATGGACCAAGAACTGGTTAACGTGATGTTTCACAAACATATAACAACAAGTCTAACACTAGCTACATCATAAGATCCATGTGCCATCTTTCCGATGCTCGTGCCGCACCCTCGGCGCCCTCGCGTCCCGAACATCGCTCAGGCGGAAGGTGGTCTTGGCCACGAACATCGCTCCTTGGTGAAGCGAGACGAGACGTGGACGTGGCGAGAACCGCGGCGTTCGAATCGTGGCGTGAACGGCGGCGGGAGGAGAGACTCGATCCTTTTTTGTTGTCCCAATTTTTTTTGCATTTGAATGCAGAATTTGTTGATTTTTTTAAATTCTTGATTTATATAGAACCTAGAGAATATTATACAGAATACCTTTCTACTGGCAGATGTACCTCTCAGCTAGGATTTACAGCATGTGAACTTCATTCGGGCGTACTCTAGGCCCTCTTGATTCTTGATAAGCGTCCATTGGGCATGAAGGATTTCCTTGTATCTATGAACAGAAGAATTCCGACAAGCAGCTATGCCCCCCGAAGCGTGGTCAACGTTCAGGATTTCTTCAGTTATGTTATGTCTATAGATTGTATACATAAGACATAGATCCCAAGCGCCAGCTTCCTTGAAGAGATATAGATCGACATACATGCATCTGCATATAGTCATCCTGGGAGATTCCAAATATAGAACACAGGAAACTGGTGACGTTCTTTTCTTTTTTTCCATATTCTATTCTACTCCAGGATGGTTGTATATGGTTGTATATCACGATCATACGGGACCCCCGGATTCCCGCGGATCCGACGAGGCAGAAACCTCCATCACCATCGACAACATCGTGTTTGTCGCTTTGGCCATGGAGCAAGACATGGGGGGCAAAACGACGACCCTTTTCGGCGTAGGAAAGGTGATCCATCCGGGCCATGAATCAAGACATGTGGGAACATGGCTGTTTATCGGCTCCCCTTTTAGGTCCGGAAGAGCATGAAGACCATAAACATCCGAAGACCCAAACAGGGGGGTTGGATGTCGTATGCTGGATGTACTGGTAGTATGAAACACATGCGAAGACGAGCCCTTGTCTATGGTCACATGGGGATAGGCAGGACGTGACAGGACAAGTCAGGACGACAGGTTCAGATGCCAGCGGCGGTTCCTTTAAGGCTTTGATCAGAAGATCTGCGAACATCGCAGACGGTCTCTGAAAAGCCTTACTAGATCCCGCAAAAAAAGGGCTCCTCTCTTGCATTGGAACCAGAGAACCAGGTGAACTCGCGCGAGTTCTGCGCGCGCTGTTTGCAGGTCATCGATCCAGGCTTCTGCAAGCAGAACTCCTTCAACCCTCGAACTGGCATGGAGTCACTCGGCACTTGGAACACGAACCCAGCCGTCTCGGACGCGTGCCGTCTCACTGCATTTGGAATACTCCTCCACTGCAGTACTATAAGTATATATACAAAGGAGTCGTTCAGGACTTCTTCCAACTTAATGCATCAGTCACCCACGCTGGTTACAGTAGAACAAAAGCACCCACCAGATCCCCCCCAATACCCGCAGTTGAACGGCTCCAGCCCACCATGGCGCGCTTCCTGGCCCTTGCCGGCCTGGGCTTCGGCCTTCCCTTCTTCCTCCCCAGTGTGCACCGCCACCCCGGGGCGCCGGGCACGTGGCGCGGCGCGGCGGGCGTGCCGCGCGGCGCGGCACGTGCAGCGTCCCGTGAGCGGAGTGAAGGCAGCTGGGGCGCCTTGGCAGATGTTGAGGTGTGGAGGGGTTTCGGGTAGCTTACTTAGAGTCTTTTCTGTAAGGGTTTGGGGCATATATTGTGGTCTTGTGCTTCCATAAAGATGTAGAAACAGTTGGTGGTGCAGCATGATATAGCTGCTAGCCTGATGCAACATTCGTTCCAAGTCTGTTTGAATCGAAAAATCCATTGAATTCACACTTCAGGTGCTAGCCTTCCTCTCTTGGCGGTGGCTGTGGCGGCCAGCGTCGGGCACAGCACCCGCCGGAGCAAAGAGAAGGAAGAGAAGGCCGAAAGCGGGCAAGCAAAAAATAGACGAAACAGTGAGACTATGAATGCATTCTGAGATCAACGACAAACGACGAAACTGCTTTGCTTCGCTCTATACACCTCGGTACGCTTAACCTGTTTGAATGAGCGAGGTACGAACAGGTTCTGGCTTTAAGAGGCGAAGTCATGTGAGTTCTGCCGAGCTGTTGATGCATTGAATGACTGTCACTGTCCGAGCTGTTGTTTTGACTGCTGTCCCTGAGAGCGTAGATGTGCTGAAGATACGATGCGTTCGCTTTTGTTCCAACACCCCCAAGGCAAATCCTGGTCAAGCTTTGCTTTCTTGATCTTTATGCACAGGAGTCTGAAGATGAGTGGCGCGATGCACAGATGCTGGACTGCAGTGAAGTGAGGCGGTCCCAAAAAGCCTGTCGGCTTGCTTTAAGTGTGTAGATTGCACCAGCGAACATCAACCTCCTTCAACCGGAAACCAAAACTGGTCCAATCCTTTCAGGGGCAACTTAGGAGTGGGACCCGCTTGGACCCGCTTGTTGTCTCCCCGAACGTCTCCGACCCCGGCGACCGCCCCCTTCACCGGGCTTTCTCCGCATCGGTCGGTGGCGTTCGCGTCGCTCGGCGACGCTCCGAGGACCATCTCGGGATTGACCTCTTCGGTGGGCGCGGGAGTGGTCGAAGCTCGGAAGCGGAGCGGCCGATGGTCGACGGACGGGTCTGTGTTTTGAGAGTTGGATGTGGGAGCCAATTGGTGTAGAGGCAGAAGCCAAGATCCTTCAGCAGAAAGCTGGCGCTTTTCAACTGAGCTAGGAGATCGTTCGGAGGTTCTTTTTCAGCATGCGGCTATTGGCTCGAGAGTGTCGCACGAGCTATTTTTTAATCCATATTCTTTATTGCATTTTATTGCTAAAAGTAGAGGGACCACAGCTGGTAAAGGTTCGTGAGTGCACCAAACTTGGGGTCCTGTCAGCAAGGCGCTCTAGGAGGAACGTGGATCACTTTATAGATGTCAGGCCTAGGGCCTACTACAAACGTCAGCGCGTGCTTGTGTTTGTTTGCCATGTTGCCCGGGAAAAAATGGTTTGTTCGCCTACTATATGGTTTGTTCGCCTACTATTTACATGTACAATCTGTTTACACGATTTTACAAGCGCAAAGAAGAGGTAGAGAGAGATGATCAAACTCACAACTGCTTCGCTCGGACCACATCAAGATGATCAAGGTGGGCAGGTGAGCACATTTACTGTAGACATTTTTTCATATCATATCTCACAAAATTGAGGACTTCAGGGATGAGAAGAGTTGAGTTAGTGTTAGGAAACCATGAGGCCTCCTCAGGGAGATCCGCAGGTTTTCTCCTATCGTTCGATTGACCAATGAGTGAGTTGAGGAGTTGATTCCCTCTTGGTGTTCCCCAGAACATGTTGTTCGCGCACGCGTGGGGTGAAGCCACATTGTTGGCACCTGCTCAGAACAACATCGAGATTGCCAAGATCTTGCCACATCGTTATCCCTTCCTCTTAGTGGACAAAGTCATCCACTTGGAGAAGATGAAGCGAGCCGTTGGGGTGAAGCCACTTGGCGGCTGGCAGATGTTTGTTTTTGGCCCGAATTCCACCCCAAATCGAGATGCAGCCCTGGTCCACAAAAAATGCAGCCGATCACCAGGCAATGGAGAATCGATTCCCTCCTTAGCCTTAGATTGGGTTTTCCTACTTAGCGGCCCTATCACTGTTCGGAACGCCTGGGAGGGGTTCACAGAAGCAAGAGATCGATTATACCTAGATCTTCAGTCCGGCACTTTTACAGGGTCCGGCGCCGGACTTCCAACTCCGGCGTTTTTCTGGATTTGGTCCGGCGCTTTTTCCAAGTCACTTTATGTGGGTTCTCAAGGCTTTGCATTCTTTGTGGTCTGATTTCTTTGAAGGTAAACCCGCTACTGATGCAATGACTTTGTTTGCAAAGTGTGCTCGTTTGCCTGTTCCGCTGTTTTCTCATTCCACCGGTTTCAGCATGGTTCACACTGGATCAATCAGATTCGTTTAGGTGATCTTCTAAATGAAATCGGATGAAGCCGGTACAGTGCGATGCACCTGTTGAAAGACCCAAGTGGGTGTACCTAAGCTGAAAGAGCATAGGCAAAAATGTACTCCCATTGTTTCAGGATGTCGGGGCGCTGGGATATAGTTCTAGCTGCGCAGGTTTGCAGAGCCTGCCGGACAAGTTTTGGGCTGTGGAACATGTGTTGTTCAGAATCTCAATGTTTTGCAGAGAGTTGTGTCAAAAAATGGCACGTCGTAACTCCGGCGTAATTTCCCGTAATTCCGGCGTAATTTCCCGTAACTCCGGCGTAATTTCCCGTAACTCCGGCGTATTTTTAGGGACTGAGTCTTCTGCAGGCTTTGATTGTGAACAGTTTTTCACAGAAGAGTTTTGACAGGAACCATGAGTTCTGCTACTACTTTATTGGGGGGCCGTCCTGAGGCAAGCTTCAATGAAACATTAAGAAGCATAAGAATCATGGAGAGCAGCCCACTTTGTAAAAAAAACACTTTAGAGACACGGTTGCAGAGAAAGAGGGGTTCCTTGCCACATACTCCTTGTTTTCTCTTGGAAGTCTTTGCTTGGGCACAAGTTGCTTATATTGTGTGATGGTTTTGCTCTTAGGCCATTCGGAAGATGGGCGAGGGCAATGGGAACGGGAAGGTTCGAGTGTGCTCCAGAAAAACTACTCGCGGCGCAAAGGCAGTTTCCTTGTGTCTGATCCAACCTTTTATCATCTCTGTTTTTCAGAATCTTGGATCCGGATGTTTTTTCAGGTCTCCGGCGTTTTTTTCGGAATCCGGCGGAAAATTTTGCCGGATTGAGGTCCGGCACTTTTTTCCGCCCAAAGGAAGATCCAGGTATAAATTCCAAAGACATCCTGGTCACCCAGACGTTGAGTAGGTCTCCTCATTTTGAGACACACTGTATTCCAGTGTCTATTTGTTTGACCCTGTTTGCACCCACCGGCCACCGCAAACTCTCCCCGCTGGGAGTCTCGTAGCCATCCTTTCTGAGGAACATCACTGCCAATGAGCCGCAGTTCACAGGCGGGACGTGAAGAGCCGCAGAACTCTTCAAAGTCCGTACGTGATCCATCGTGATCCTACACCGAAATCGGTGGTTTCAGAGTAGAACAAGCCGGTCCAATCAACCCTTTGTTGGATGAAGATGCATGCAAAACAGGTTGTGCAATCTACCTTGTTACTAGTTACAAGGCGTTCTCTTTATGGGTAGGGGAAGATCTGTTTTGGATTGGCTGTCCTCTTTTGTCAACCTTTTGGGAGGTCGAACGATGACAGGCAAACGAGAGTTTCAGCAGTGCACAGCGGAAGGTTTGGGTTGTGAAGGAGGGGTCCTCAGGAAAGTTTTGGCATCACCAAAACATCTTTGAACCCCTTGTGTTTTCTCATGTGCTTATCCCCCCCAGGTTTGCCAAAACCATGCAAAACCACTTCCTTACTTGAATCTAAGAACGACGCACTTTGACATACTTTAACACAGTGATAATCAAGATTTTTAAAGCAGATTGTTAGCTTGAATGCCGATTTTTTGGGGTTTCGTATTGATATGTGCTCGTGTTTCACAACTGTTGGAGGCTGCTGCAATAGTAATTTGTCGGCAGGCAGGTCTTGTCTTTTCCGACCAGGATGTCCAGACTACTACTTTATCCAGAGATTGTTTTCGACATGTGTCCAGTTTCGATACCGACTCAACTTTTGCCGAATGGTACCTGCTTTTTGTGACCTGGGTCAATGTGAGAAGGTCCACGCATAGCTGCCTTGCCAAGTCTTTTTTTGTTTGACGGTCGCAGCACGAGGCCATTTTCCGGAGAACCCCATCATGCCCGGTGTGTTGCAGGTGGAGGCCAGATGTGTTGCAGACCAAGCAGATCGGGTGAGTCCGACAGCTCCTGTTGTCCGAAACAAGACATGCAAGAAGGGAGATCTTGAGATGGTTTCAAGACCCAGGAACATGCGACATCTTTTTTGAACCACACCCGCACCCATATAGCCAGGCCTGCAACAGGATAGATGTGAGTTGATCAGCTCGAGCATCGACCATTTAGCTGATTTGACGTTCGCTCAGTCCGCAAGTTTGGTGGGGTTTGCCTTTTTGGTTCGACACCATTCTCAACGTGAATCAACTGCAGGTGTTTTCCCACCTAAAACGCGCCGATGCGGTGACCGTTCACGTTTTTGCTTTAAACCCTACTTCCTTTTTGATGACATGATTGGCAGAATGTGTTGATTTCTTGCTCTTCGAAAAAGCTGGGTCGCAGGCGTTGGCGCAGCTGGCAGGGGTTGTTTGCATGCAGCCGGGAGACCAGGTCCTCTTTGCCGGCATCGATGGAGTCCACTGAGCGGCACAGAGGGGTGGCAGGAGCCTTGTTTCCCGGTGGGAGAGACAGATCACGTGGAAGGACTTCGAAGAAAGACACTGAAACAAACTGAGAACGCATAGAAGGAATGCTTAAGATGGAGACGTGCCTCTTTGTAGAAGCTTCCTGTTTGTATTGTATCTAGAAGGCCCCCTTGTTGCAATCCTAGTACATGGTAGAATGGTCTACAAACTTCCACTGATTCAAGGCTAACAGGCTCTAATATTATATATTTAGATATTCGTCCAGTCCAGGCACCTTGTAATTGCTTCGGTCGAGACACCCTGCACTCCATCAGATGGCATACTGTAATTATTGTTATACATCCCATGCTGTGCTTTGTGGGTTGCAGTTCTTGTTTGGATGTTTTAGATCAACGTCACAATTTCCTCCTTGTTTGAATTTGCAGTCTTTCTGAAGAAGGGATAATTATACCTTTTTCCGGCAGCCAGTTCAGCAACAAAAAATGCAATGTCAGAGTTCGAATCAGAGGCATTGCAGGCACTGCCTGGTCGCTGTTGGCATGAATCCTGGATAGGATAAGGACGGTGCCAGGATCCGCAACACCAGTAGTGGAGGGATCAACAGTTTTTGTTGGACACTGTTTTTGTGCTTGGATGAACCGTCAATCTACCAACAAGTTCGATCAATTTGCAAGCCCTTTCACTCCCTTCTTCAGCCCTTTCACTCTCAATGTGATGAGTTTCTTCACCCACAGCCACATGACTTGGTGGATCACCAGAAATCAACACCCACTAAATCGTCCCCCTCACCAATGAGGTGAAGTTTCGCAAGCCGGTGGTGCCTGGGGACACCTTGGTGATGGAGGTGGAAGTGAAGAAGTTCCGAGAAAAGGCGAGGAGTGAGGAGTGAGGAGTGAGTTGGAACAGTGGGGATGGGATGGGTACGACGATGGGTATGGGAGTTGAAGCTATTTTGTTGAGATGTTCTCTTTTTAGTTATTAACGATTCTGCGCAAAAGACGAAATACAAATTAGCATGTCAGGTGATTTAGCAAGTCGCATTTTCCGAACAGGGAGGTGAGACATGTGAGACAGTTCTTGGTGGAGCCCAAGGGTTGTAAAGGCACACTCCTTGACTACTTGAAAAGAGGCCAAAAACTTCAACAATCAAACTTCCTCTCAAACCTTATCTCGAAATCCAAAGCTCCAGTGTAGCATCACTATCATAATACATGATTATTTTAGGGTTCTTTGGGACCCTTCAGCTCCTCCACACCATCATACCGATGGTCTGTTTCCACACGGCACCAGTCTTCTTGCAGGTGGGCATTGCCAAGATCACCGGTGCGGCCTATGTGGATGGAACCAAGGTTTTGGAAGTGAAAGAATTCACCTGCGCCCCGGCAGGCTCCCGCGTCGGTCGAGCGGGAGATGTCGTGTCGTCCATGTCGTCCCGGGACGGCGGCGGAGATCCTGTCGGGGTGGCGGGGGGAAAGCGTTTTGGGAGTCACCAGAGATGGAGAGAGGTTTTGAAGTCATGGTGAGATGGAGGGCCCATTTTCCGGTGTTTCGTCGATGGTGCAAGCGAGCACCGGGTGCTCCTTCACGGGGCTTCGACGTCCGAATGAAGGGTCTAGACTCGACGATCGAAAGCCTCCCAAGTTTCTTTTGCAAGCTTCCATGCTGGGACATGCTCGCGCTGGCGCACGGTCAAACCTAATTTTGGAAAGTGGTCAAAGTGATGATTAGTTCTCCCAAAAGCATTGCTGGCGACTAGGGACAAGAGCGCACACATGGAGCAAAAAAGCCGCGTCGGACGTGGACACGTGAGAGAGCTGTACAAAGCTGTTATGATCAAAGGAACACACACACACAAACACAAACACACATATACACACACACACACCAGGACCATTCACGAAACAGACACTGCTTGGACCAATCCACTTAAACCGTTTAACCTGACTGAACCAAACGAACCTGACTGAACCAAACGAAGTTAGATCCATGGCCCGGGTAGCCAACTGTTTCAGCCAAGGTGCCCTGGTGAAAGACCCTTGGCAATGATCGGTGGCAAGACATTTCAATGCGTTGTTGGTACAAGCTACTTTTTGACAAACCAGCAGGTGGGTTGCTGAAATGTCCACCATGTGTGATGATGTGCTTTCAAGATGTTTGTTTGCTTCCCCCGCTGTCAATAGATTGATATCATTGACCAACCGTGGTGGAATGCTTGGCTTGCAGTATATGCATCTGTGGAGGCTATTTGTAGATTCCTCAGTGACCATCGAAGGTCTGGTCGTTTGTTCGCTTTTCACGACGCCCGGTGTCCTTGTCATTCTTTGAACGGTTTCGACTTAACGAGCCTCTTCATGGAGAGAGAGAGAGAGAGAGAGAGATGGAAGAGATTGGCCTGCTAAGAGCCAATTCCGAGGAAAAGAAGTGAAGCTTTCTGGATGCTGTGCTGGCATCCAGTGCCAAAGATTTGAAGGAAATGATCCGTGAAAAGCAATAGACAGGCCTGGACATGAACGTGTTTGTCCGTACATGAGCTCATATCATTGATTTGCCACTTCTGGAAACAACATGGTGATACATAAGAAGAGATGAAAGCGCCCTGCCGCTCTGTCCTTGGTTTGCTCATTGCTTCGTGTGCTGGAGCCAAATACGAGAGCTGGAGCTTATTTGACTTTTGAAGCTCCATTTGCAGCAGTGGCCGAGAACCTTTAGAGTGGTAGGTAGTGCTCCCAAGCAGCCACTATCTATATAGGAGCAGCAACACATATCACATATCCAACTAGAATGTGTTTTTGTGTAGAACCGGCACTGCTCATTTGCTGCTCACGTTGTTTCTGCTCGTTTCTTCTGTTTTTCCCAGTATATCGTTGGAGCTATTTCATGTGAAGAAAGTGGTGACGCGTTTTCCACGATGCTTGTTGTCTGGGATAGTGGATCAGTGGACCACAAACGGCCCCATAAAGCCGGTCCTGCTCGGTGCTAACGCGTTTTGTTTGGCCCTGGCCCCAGACTTTTGGCCCCATCTTTTGCTGTTCCTACCACCCAAAGAACTTTGAACACTGGATGTTTGTGAACCGGGCAAACGATCTAATTTATGGCACTGTTTTGCTCCTTGGAAGAACCCACTTTTTTCCTGGTTCAGCCCTGATACGGTCTTGTAATGTCTTGTGTGTTCGTGAGTTTGGAGCTTGGTCGCCAACAGAACCCACATGGACCTTGGAGCGCGGTGACATTGGACCTGCACCAGGTCAACTGGTGACATTGCGCAGGTGGGAAGAATTCACACCACTGTCAACCAACAGTCAACCTGCACGAAGTCACCGGCTGAAAATGGGAAGACTTCATCATCTCCTCCAAGGCATTCTCCACGTGCTTTCGGAGCTACGATCCGAAAAAGATCAAAGAACGAACACCAATTCTGCAAAACGAACCGGGCCTTTTTACTGTACCTACACTACCCGACTACCAAGCCACAAGAGCCACACATTTCCACCCATGTTCCTCAAACCTTTAAAGTGGGTTTCAAGCCTATACAAAAGATACAATGTTTCAGGTGGTGCAAACCAAGATGGACCGGTGCACACCAAGATGGTCCACATGTCAAACCATCCAACTTGACAGTGTCCACATTACCGGGTGCTTCAGTGATCGCCATCGCTGAGGTCTTTGATCGTGGTGCCCTGCTCCAAGGCCTCCGCCAACCAGCGCGCTGGGCGCGCGGGCCGCGCGCGGAAGCCCAGTGTTCGATGTTTGAAGTGAGGGAGTTCTTGTTTGTTTTCTAAGGAGGTTTGCTCATCTTTTCTCGGGAGCGGCCGCGCGGTTTTTCTGCGCAGCTTGGGACCTGGAAGGAAGATTAAAATAAAGGTGTACTGTATATGCCATTGGATTTCGAAGATGGCAGTCCTTCCGGCCACCAGGTTTTGTCAGGTGTTGTCCATTCCTCCAAGACCAGGAAGTTTTCGAGTTGGTCAATTTCTCACAGCTGATACCAACAGTATGAGGTCAATCATTCCTCCGAGGTCAGGAAGTGTCAATTTGGTCATTTCTGAAGGCTAATGCCAACACTACCAGGGGCCCCACAAACCATTAAGATCCGGTTTTTCCCGTGCATAGAACACGGGGTTGTGTATGTGAAAACTTTTTTAAAAATGGATTTGAGGGCCGTTGGTATGAGGTCAATCATTAAGAGGTAAAACAAATTGAATAAGGGTGGAGAAGAACCGGGCCATCTGAATGGTCGAATGGCCTTCCGTTGGTCCCGGACGCTTCGTGAGGTGAAGCCGGGAAAATGCTTTCGGCTCTTCACCAAGTGGTCCTATGAACATGAGCTGGACGACGACAACGCACCTTGCCACAAGCTGGGAGGGATTGTGCTGGAGCGATGTTATGACCAGTACGAGCATGAGAGGGTGGACTTTTGGCTCTTTGTTTCAAACTGTCCGGCGATCCTGGGTTCATTCTGCAAGTGATCGGGAGATTCTTCGGGTTCGTTTCACGTTCTTCTTGGTTCCACCGTCTTGACCTCGTTCCACCCGCCGAAGAGGCGCCCGTTTTCGTCGTCCCCCGCGGAAGATCGCCGAGGCGCCAGAGATCCAGCGATCGAATTTGGGACACGTGGTGCTCCTCGGAGCGAAGGGAGAGAGGTGGAGAGGGGGTTGGAGAGGGTCGGTGGGTCGGGCGGAGATCGCGTTTTTGGGTAAGAGTAGGAGCTACCTGAGGTTGTATTGTTGAGAGAAGACTGAGAATGTATTGTTGAGCATCTCAAGTCTCCAGCGTTTTTTGAACATGAGGTCCGCCTGAACCTTGCCGACCTAGAAGTTTTTTGGTCGACCCAAGACACGTGGATCTCCTTCAACCTTTTTTGGGGAGACAGGTTGCCCCACTCAACGAAAAGCAGGTCGGACGGTTCGGTGAACTGATTTGTGGATTCTCCGGCTTGGGAGTCAGTTGGTCTCCCAACAGCAGACCCCTTTGGTCTTATAGGTTGACCGTCATGTGTAAGAAGGGGCAGCAAGTCGATTCGTCCGCCATGTGGACGACCGTCCATGTCGCTGGCGCATGGACCTTCGGACCTTCGGACCTTCGGACCGCCGGAGCGAAGCGCACCTTCCCATCAGCGGATGTGCGCAGGAGGTGACTCATCACCGGCAGTGGTGTCAATGATATCCTTGAATTGACAGCACAGACTTGTCCAAATATCGTTTAGTCATCAGTTCGCGGTGACTTCCGAGGTTGATGTTGAAGTCCATCGGCATCGACGATTTGCTGCACTTCGATTTCATGGACCCTCCGCCCCCCGAGACCTTGATCAAGGCGAGTACGACTGGGGGCCCGGGGCCCGGGGCTCGGAGTGTGGAGTGCAACGGTGGGCGACTCGGCGTTGGGCGCTAGGCGATGCCTTGCATGGTTTTGGAGAGCAGAGTCGGCAGAGTGAGTGCATCATACAACACACCCACACACATCTAACATTTCTAGGTTCCCGGTATCTTGAAGACCTGAAGATCTTAGATGGATCAATCCTAGAAGCCAAACATATGTCAGATGTATTTCACGGGAGCCAATCACCGAATCTTGCGACCGGCATCGTACAAAAGGCCCTCAGCCGGAAGGTTGCTTGGTTGCTCCTTCTGACTCTTCTCTCAAATAGGCTTCACATGGTTGAGACCATGTACAAACACAGGTCTATTGTGTCAAAATCACAGGTCTTTTGTGGTCTTTAATGTATCCCCCCATGGTATAAAGCAAATCTGTGATCAATTAAGAATCTAACAGGATCTCACAGGAGTGATGGTCGTGCCTGTGCGTGGCTGTGCGACACACTTGCGCAAGATATCATTTGCGCAAAAACCATGGAAGTTCAACGATCACTCATGGTGGCCACGAGTTCTCGTTTGCTGGAGGATCCATGGCACGAGGAACTCATGGCTTCAGCACACGGCTTCGTGGTGACGGCAGTCACTCTCTTTCCAGCCACGAGAGTGGTGGGTCACATGCAGTGAAAACCACGTGTGGACGAGGTCCCACGAGGTCCCAGATACCCGGTACTGGCCCAGTGAAGGATCACATGACCACATGACATGTGTTTTTAGACAGTTTTGGTACGCTTTGGATAGATGTTAACCCAGAACATCTCAGAACCATACCCCTTTTCAAGCCCTCAACCGAAAGAAGAGACCTCTTTCAGCCCAAACCTTGCAAGAATGCCGTTTCATCCGATGAAACTCTGAACTTCCGTGGATCCGGATGTATCTGAAATCTGAGTCTCCGTCCCAAACCTTTCGGCCTCGCTCTCTCCACGGGCCTTGGAGGCCTTGGAGCAGCTCTATGCGCTCAGTGTTCACTGGCCGAGACAGAGCGCCGTTCAGGGTGCTTCGGGGTGGGCAAGGCGGGTGGCGAAGTTGGCTGTGAGAGACCCATCCCAGATACTCCATGGGATTTGACTAGTCACTAGAATTCGGGTCATTGATGTGGCAAATGTAATCAACTCTTCCATACACGGATGCTTTGGCCATATAGGATTGCAGTCTTGCTGAAGCTGCTGATTTCAGCAGTTCAGCAGTTTTCCATAGTTTTCCTGTTTTGTTCAGCGCGCCAAGCAGACTCCATAAAGTTCCTCAGGCGGTTCATGGTTGGTTTCACCCCCCAAAAGTGCATGCTGGTGACCAACATCATTTAGTCCTTGGTGTTCCGTACCTTTCCACGTGCCATAGAAAGGTCTTGTGTTTTTATTGCAATATAGATAATGAGAATCAACCCGTGGATAATTTGACGATCTGCAGAACACCAAACCAGCTACGTTCATTTGGGGAAGCACCAACCATAGATGACCCAGGATCGACTTTTGAGATCAAACCAGTTGTTCAACAATTCTGCTTGACGGCTGAGAAGAAGAACTCCACCTATTGGTATACACTCTGACTTCACACATCACATGGTTACGTGGATGGCATGGTCCTTTGGAAGACGCCCCTTTCCTTTTACAAAAACCGGGGGTGCCATCCACTGTCACCCAACGTGATGTGTTCGGTGCTCGGTTCATGTATCCCCACCGATGATCCTTGGTCAGGTGGTGCCCTCTTCAGTGTGCCTTCGACCCACCGATTCCGTATGCAGTTCGCTTTAAGCTGCCGCGGTGCGGTGGGTGGTTTTTGAGGCCTTGAACGACCAGGGCGATCTCACCAAGCTCGGTGCGGAGCACCAGGGGGTCCCGAACGAGCAGCATTAAGGGCGTTGGTCATGAAGAGATGGCATGGACGACTTCGAGGACCTCTGTTTAGAGGGTATTTTCATCATGTTGATAGGCGTCAAACATGACGAAGTCGGGTGTTTGTCTTGATGTGTTTTCATTTCAGTTGTCTTTTTTGTTGAGCGGGTCATACATGGTTCGGTCGCAGGCAGAACAGCGAACCAAATGGCCAGGGCTCGGATTTCCGGTCACCCCTCGCCGCTCCGCCCGCATCGACCTGGTCGGACTCACCTCCGCACCGAAGGGCGGAGTGCCCCAGGTCGCCGAATGGCGGAGTTCCCCATGGATCCGCAACAGTCCAAGTCTTTGATCCAGGCCGCGTGCGACGCCCAAAACCTCGTGTGAAACGGGGTCGTGTCCCGTCCGGGTACTGCGTAGTGGAACGAGATCCTCGTGCTTTGGGACGAACGGGAAAGGGAGGTGAAGACACCCTATAAAGAGAGGCCCGGTCTGACCCAGTAAAACCTAGGGCATTTTAGGTGTCTGCCGGTGTCACGTGTTTGAGGACGACGCGGAAAAGCGGTCAAAACCCCAACCCCCGAGAAAACGAACACATCGAAGTTCCTTGAGGTTCCAAAGATAGTGGAGTCTGTTGATTGGGGTCAACCAGACTTCTGAGGTTTGGACCTATCATATAGTTTGGACCTATCATATATGGTGGGAGGGATGGAGCCGCGTCACTTGGATGTTAGATCGCATTTGGAGCAAGTGTAGGACGACAGAAGTGCCTGCATTTGTCTGCTCATGCTGGTTGAATGGAATTATATTGCCAATTCAATCGGCAGCCATTCAGGCTGACAAGTACAAGTGCGTCGACGAAGTGGTCACCATTTGCAGCATGCTTGGCGCGGGGCCATGGAGTGGTTTTGAGGTAAACAAATGGGTGCATTCCGTAGATTTCCGTGCTTTCTATCAGACAGCTACTAGAGCTGTGAAGGTTTGCACCCATTTTCACGCTGGGAGCCTTTCATTCTGGACGTCAAAGGGTGTGACAATTGCCAGTCCGACACATATTGATGGTGTCCTATCAAAACAGTTTGGAAGCACACAATAATAACCTGTTGTTTGCTCCAAGTACAGATAGTGAGTACCACGCCAGTTGGAGAAAGATGTTTTGCACCAGTGGCTGAGGGAAGTCCATGACATTCCGTGCATTTCAGGATAAGAAAGAACAGTTATATAACTTAAACCTGGACTGTTGAATGGGTGTCGTGTCTGGAGATCTAAAAGTTCTGTAGTAATTGGGGTGCTGTCCTCTTTGGACGCCCAGGCAGGATGGTGTCTGATACATCTTCCCTGTCTTGACCAACAGGTCATTGCCCATCCTGTCTTCCCTGGGTTTCTGGGATGTTCACATCTGGATATATACAAATCAGTGATATCTGGATTTTCTAACAGATGTAAATGTATATATATATATATTATATATACGATATATATATATATATATATTATATGTCCAGTAGTGTCCTGTTTGCAAGGACTTTCTTCTTCGCCTCTTCACTTTCAGGCTCCATCCTCGTGGCTTCCATCCTCGTCCCGATTTCGGGTCCACGGGCCGCAACTCGTCACCCGCTCAGCCATCGCCGGACCATCTCTGTCATCGCCAGGTGTGGATGGTGCGATCTTCTACCGGCCCAAGGACAAAGGCGACCGAGACCGGTGTCGACGCCCGAGACCGAACGACCCGCGGGTTGCGGGTTGCGGACTCGTGAGAACGTGAGTTGTCAGAGGGGGGGGTTGGAGAAGAAGGGAGAACTGGGGTATAAAGACGTGAGGCGGGTCATGAACATGACTTGATTTATCCGTTTGAGCTCCTGTCGGACCTCCTCAGAGGGTATGACTGGACAATGGCACCCACCCCAGTCCCACCTGCGAAACGAAGGTGCGTGGAGCCCTAGGGTTATACGACGTAATTACATATTCATGTCCCTTTTGTCAAGCAACGTTTGTGGCATTTCCTCGAGTTCACAAAGCAATTTTGGATGGTTCTGGTAGGTTGCAGCGGCTATATACCCTTATTGAAGCTGACAAGGCAGAGGTCTGAAACTCTTGATATCAACGACTAGCCTGAGCCTAGCTGGGTGTCACGAGGGAGGAAGGGAGGACTGTCATTTTTGTTTTTTGGAGCTTCCAGTTTTCCATCATTGAGCACGACAGAAGATTTGAAATGTTTGAGTGTCAATCAAGCTGAGCGACATATCTGTGGATCAACACATAGGAGATCAATGAACAAGGGCAAGCCATTTTCATTTCCGCGACAGGTCCTAAATGCTAGGCCCGGTCCGACCCAGAAAAACGGACACACGCCAGGTTTGCACGCGGACAATGCGCGCAAGAACTTCCATAAGCCGGGTGGAGATCACATGACCATGCTGCATGTCTACAAGCAGCACCTTGGACCTGGCGTGGTATGGTTAGACGGTTTGGCTGTGAGGATCTCGACGCAGAGTTCTCTCTTTAGAGCCCAACCGCTGCAGCTCAAGTAGCTCCAAAGCACAGATGCAGGTTCGGGTGAAACATCAACTGCCTGGAATCATGTATTTTTCCTGCTGAACAACTGCCCAAGCCAAGTCGTTCCGTCCAAGACCGCCTGGCAGTTTTGGTACTTGCAGCCTAGTGTTGGAAGATGAATCGAACACCAAGTAGGTTTCCCTCATCAGCAGCAAATGCATAGCTCGGTCACTAGGTCTCTTCAAATTGATCTTTGATCCTTGAAAAAGAGACAGGCCGCCAGGTCGCCAGGTCGCAATGAAAGATGGACTATCTCGATCCCAAAGAGGTGTTTTTATCATGTTTTATTGGATGGCTGAACATGGGTTACATATCCAATGTATGAACATGTCTTCCCAGGTGGGAGGAGACAGGCTTCTCCTTGAACTGGTGCATGGAGAACTACCTCCAAAACAGGTGCCACAGCGTGCCATGATCCGGGTGATTGTTGTCTGATCTAGTTGAGTTTTACCCCAGCTTTACTCACTGGTCATGCACTGGTCATGCGCAATCAGATAGGGTGAGACCGTGACGTATTATTGGCCTTAAGTGTCCATGTACATCCCCAATCGATTTTGTTTGCTCCTACATGCAGCATTTACGTGTATTTAATATATCAGTAGCTGGCCTTGCAGATCATCATTCGTTCCTTTTCAAACATCCGATTTTCTTCAGCGCCAATGCACGCCAGGTCCTTAAAGCGTGCGCGGGATATCCGCGAGCAGCTGGTGGACATGCTGGAGAAGGCAAATGGATCGGCAGCGTAGCCAGCAGCGTGACGCGAAAGGATTCTTCCGAAATTCCTTCAGCTTTGTGTCGCAGTGGTGAATTTAGATGAAGTCCTTAGGGTTTCGGCAGTTGAATTAGGGGACAGGCACTTTCATGTCTGATCTATCAAAGAAGGGGAGAAGCGAGCACTGACTGAAGCACTGACTGAAGCGGGCAGAAATGCTCGAAGGAGTTGGACAGTTACCATCACGTCGTATGGTCACCAGGGTCCGTTGGCTCACCTCTTTCGCGTGGCTGCGACGTCTTGGGCTCGAGAGTTTGATGTTCAGATGCAGCGAGGAGTTCGGGTGTGCGTCCATCAAAGGCGATGTTTTAGTACAGACGAAGCGCTGCTGGAACTCTGCCGGAAGGCGACTGAGAGGAACATTGGAAGTGTCTCGGAGCTCCTACGCTCAAAGGGGCAGCTTTCCCAAGTCTTGAAAGTCCTTAGCCGGGAGAAGAAAGGAAATTTGGTACTTGCCCTCTTGGAGGCAATCAGGGAAGATGGGAGAATCAAGCTGAGTGCTTCCCAGTATGCTGTCGTAATATCAGCTTGTGCCAAGTCAAAATTGTGGCAACAAGCATTGAAGGTGTCCGATGCAATGCCTGAAGCCAACGTTGATCCAAATCTCTTTACTTACAGTGCGGCCATCGCTGCCTGCGAAAAGGGCGGGCAATGGGAGCAAGCCTTGAAGCTGCTTGAGGCCATGTCCAAGGCCAACATTCAGCCCAATGTCATCAGCTGCAGTGCGGCCATCAGTGCCTGTGAAAAGGGCGGGCAATGGCAGCAAGCCTTGAGA
>CAXAMN010029016.1:99640-131007 GCA_963970005.1 Durusdinium trenchii | reverse complement strand
ATCAGTGCCTGTGAAAAGGGCGGGCAATGGCAGCAAGCCTTGAGATTCTTTGATGCCATGCCCGAGGCCAACATTCAGCCCAATGTAATTAGTTACAATGCCACCATGAGTGCCTGTGAAAAGGGGCGTCAATGGCAGCAAGCATTGATGTTGTTGGCGTTCATACCCAGGGCTGACCTTCAGCCCAATGTGATTAGCTACAGTGCGGCCATCAGTGCTTGTGAAAACTGTTGGCAATGGCATCAAGCCTTGATGTTGTTTGATGCCATGCCCAAGGCCAACATTCCGCGGGATGTGATTAGCTACAATGCGACCATCAGTGCCTGTGAAAAGGGCGAGCAATGGCAGCAATCCTTGAGGTTGTTTGAGGTCATGCTCAAGGCCAACTTGAAGCCCAATGTGAGCAGTTACAATGCGACCATCAGTGCTTGTGATAAGGGGCGTCAATGGCATCGAGCTTTGAGGTTGTTGGAGGCCATGCCCAAGGCCAGCATTAAGCGCGATGTGATTAGCTACAATGTGGCCATCAGTGCCTGCGAAAAGAGCGGGCAATGGCAGCAAGCGCTGAGATTGTTCGTATTGAGCCAGATGTGATTGGTTCATGAATGTGACTATACTCGTACCGGCAAACACGGTGAGCATTTGACAGCAAGCCTTGAGGTTGTTGGAGGTCACTTGCAGCACAAAGTGAGCAGCACATGTGCTTGCGGTGTGATCCACCCATGCTAAGATTGGTCGCCGTCTTCCGTGCCGAGATGCTGAGATTGAGCTGCGCCGACACGGAAGGTATTTCAGCCGTTCAGTGAGCCGAGCTGATCACGTGTTCTGGCGAGTCTCAACCGGAAGGAGCACACCAGATTGGAGGAGTCCAGTCTGATGGTCTGCTCAATTTGGTGGAGGCTCGACAGGAGGTGTGATCAACTGGAGCCGGAATCAACCGAAGATTCGGTTGGATTTGGGACCCGACAACTGAGTGATTGTGTGATTGGTCGTTATATCCTAGCTGCCCAGCTTGGGGGTGTTGAGCAGCATGTTCACTGGGGAGGCATGCTTTCAAAGGCATCGACAGAATAACCACGGATTTGATTATATATTATAATATATTTATATATATATAAACATATATTTCTACACACATCGTGTGCAGCTTGGCAAAGCCGGTTGAGTGGTTTGTTTTTTTGAGATAGCTGGAGAGGAGTCAGACATCCACAAACAAAGCACGAAAGGTATCATTGAGCTCTTGAATTCTCCCTGGCTTGCCTGCTAGCTAAACCGCCTGGCATCGTTCACCCTTCCGATCTCAAACCCAGGTGCCTTCGCTTGAGTTTCAAAAGAAGCGCCAGTTCCCACGCCATAGCGATGGGCGTAGCACGTGGCGCGAAAAAGCACCGTCCAGTCGTGCAGAAAAAAGGCGTTGGTTGGTTTCTCAAGTACAAAGCCATACCTGATAGTGTGCATAGTGTCTATATCTCAATTCAGAATGTTCTTGTTACTTGCACGGATGAATCCTGAGGAATCCTTGCTTTATGAGTGCCAGTCAAAGGAGAAGAATCTTTGGTCACTGAAAATCCGGTTGAAGAGGCTGACAGCATGAGGTCACTGTAGAGGAAGGATTTTTGATGTTCCACCACTGTCGCCCCAGTGTCAGTGTCAACGTTTTTAGGGCCAGACTCGCCTTCAAGAACTCAAAGTCAAAATCCAGTTGTGATATGTAACGATACGCGTCTGCCATATCCGTGTTCCCAACAACAGCTCCACTCGCGACGCAAACCCTTTGTCCCATTTTAAGTATATTATCTAGCTTGTTCAACATTTAAGGACCACTGTTTCCAAGAACCTTTTGGCCGAAATAGGGGGTTAGATGTCTTTCAGCTCATGATTCTTCCGGTTTCTACTCGGAATTGGTCCCAAGCCGCGAGCTGCAGCGACTCTTTGTCTGGTTCTTGAACGGTCCATGGCTGTGAGTTCACCCAATACCGGACCGGGGAAATACCGGTGGGTGTGCGGCAGGCGATTGCCCGGATTTCGGTCATCCACAGTATGTATCGTTGATCCAGGCAATCCATTCTACAGGTCACCAGTTCTTCCGAATAGATCGACCAAAACCATCAACCTCATTTCGTTGTCACCGAGGGCTGCTGGCGATTCATTCGAGGGAACCCCCTTCGCCCGTGCGAGGTGGAGATCGAACACTCGTCCAACGTGAACGACGTGGATGGTGGGGGGCCGCAAGAAGAACAGGTGGTTTTGGTTTGACGTTTGGGTGGGTGGGCTTCTTGGGACAGCTTCTGGGCTTCGGCTCAGCAAACCAGAAGCATAAAATATGTTGAACCATGTTGAACTCACACCTCCGGGTTCCCCAAGATCCCCAAGGGCCTAAGGCCTATGCCAGTAAAAGAAAAACATCCAATAATCCATGTGTCATGGGATCGGTTTGCCCATGTTCTGGGGATGTCAGTGCTCTGTTCAGTTTGATGGGTCAAGCAAACTTCGAAGGTATTATAATTATGTGTAGAGGGATTAGAGGGGACCCTATATCACTTTCTAGTTCTGCCTTCAGGAAAGAGAAACATCGGAGTTATGAAAGTAGCAGTCTTGCAGGTGGGCTTTATTAGTGCAAAGACCACGTGCTAAAAGGAATCCGACCCATCTTCCGGGAGTCCTCCCACCGTGCTGACATTCTAGGGATTTGTAGAGTGTGTGGCATTTGATTGCGAGGTCAAAGAAAATCCATCCTCTCCGGCTTCTTCTACAACACAGCTCGACTCCGAAAAGATGGGTTTGGTGGCCGAGAAGTGACGCGGGAGGATGGAGACAATCACTGCCTCGCATCGAGGCAGTTTTGTTGCGCGGAGACAGAGAGGTGGGAATCTCTCTGATAGTCTATTCTGTTCATTTTCGGTGGTCAGCCACGGTGTCCCGGTTTGACCCACCGCCGCCTGAAGAAACATATACTGTATTTGGATGCACAAGTGTAATGTGTGCCACCTGTGTTTCATACCGCCAGCCTTGTGTGACTTTGTGAGGCATCAAAAGTGCAGCAGTCTCGGTTGGTTGTGTGTCTCTGTAGATGATTTCACCTTGAGGGTTTGTGATGTCACTCTTTCCGAAAGCATGTCGACATGTCGGAAAAAAAGCATCATAAGAGGCCTACTGCAAATCTAAGTGAACTGCTCGACTCACCAGTGTGGCTGGAATGATTCTGAGCTACTGTACCTGTCCATGTACTGCATGCCCTCTTCAGGATCTCTCGTCCGCCTCACGCGACCGGCAGGTCTTATGTCACTGTGAAGCATCCTCACACTGCTGGAGAACTCAGCCTGAGATGTTCTGCGCAAAGACTTGAGAGACCCAATCCAACCACCTGCTTTATCGGGCCACACTCTCACACTTTCGACCAGGGAACGGTGGGGCCAGGGTGGTGATTCCACACCCTTCATGGCGAAAATACGGCTCATGTTTCCACAAGACCTGAGGTGGAGATTCATCCAACCTCCTCCTTGTTCGGCCAGCAGCCGCGATTGGCCGGTTGCCTCAGAGGGTGATGACCTCCTGAACTTCACAGAACACTAATCTTCACCTTCGCAATGGTGGTTCACTACAATAGCCTGACCAATAGTCCTTTTGACCTCCATCGCTTGGTAGGTGCACGTGGGAGGTCACAAGGGCCAGATTTAAGGCAACAGCAGATCTACCGGTTCATCAGTCAGTTGGGATCCATTCTGCAGAGTCCTTCGGTCTGGACGTGCAGAACATGCCATCTATTCGTCCATCCCTCGGTCTGATGCCCTGACTTGTCCAAACATCCGAATCTGAGGTTTGCTACCACGAGCTGGTGCTCACCACCAAAGAGTTCATGCGTGGTGTCGGACACACCCAGACTTGTCGGAACCGCACTAGCTTGCTAAAGCAGACACACCGGCTCGCTAATGCAGTTGGGGGTTGTTACTATCCGGTGTAGTTTTGCTAAGTTCTATTTGCAGCCGTATCAACGAGAACACCCGTTCTGTTAAAGGATGAATTGGAATTTTCTCCCAGTTTCTGTGATATGTTTCGCTTTGTTTCAACCCAATTTAGCAGGTAGACAAGGATGATCCCTTTGGTCTATCCGCTCTCCTTCACCGCTCAAAACCACAGATCTAGCCGAAACCCCCGCAGATGGTTTAACTTCCAGGATCCACTTTCAACTTCCTCAGACAAAAGAGACCTGAAAGTAAGCACAACCAATTTTGCGTCGCGTTTGGGGACTGCAAGTGGGTAGGTGAAACATCTCCGGAACTTGCCATCATCCGTCTCTTTGCATTTGATACGTTGGGAGGATCCAACCCATTTGGAGGTCACCAAACGTCCAAGAACGTCTTCTTCAGTGGATGAAGCGCATCAGCCCAAAAAGGTCGATGAACAACCAGACGCACAGAAGAAGACCAGTCGAGTTCGAGTGCCTTTTTCTTCCGAACTCCACCAGGAGCTTCCGAGTTCGGTCCGGCCCTCGACTTGCTCGCCGCGCCTGTCGCCAGTGCATCGAAGTGAAGCCGGAGTGGCTCTTGGAGGCGAGACACCGCGTCGGGTTTCGTTTCGGGTCGTTCGTACACCGCGTCGGGAAGTCCTCCGTGGATTGGGTTGGGACTCTCGAAGAGAGCGTGCACAGAGGGGCCTGGGAGCTCTTTGGAGCGATGTCGCCCCACTCTGGTGAGCGAGGCATGGAGACGTGGAGACGAGGGGATCAGTCAGCCATGGCCGAAATGAAGCACCCTTGCACTGAGAACGGGAACAAATCAGGTATCAAACTTCTAACATCTTCTAACCACGACTTTTCCCACCAGGAAGCCCTCGGATCGAGCTGAACCATCAGGCTTGTTCCGTCCGCCAGCATCGGCGCGCATGAAGTCAAGAGGAAGAAGACACTCAGTTCTTTTGGGCCGCCAGTCCTAGTCCAGAACCTGGGCATCCAGAAGCAATTGTTGGAGTTGAAGCAGGCTGCCTGGCGAGACGCTCCAGCGTCGCGTCAGAGGCTTCGCACCAGAGGCGCCAGAGGCGCCAGAGGCTTGCTTTTGCTGCGGACCGCGGAATTGGGCACCCGACCCCACACAGATGGCTGAGGCCCCTGCAGAGCGTAGCCTATATATCTCCTACAAAGAAGGATGCGTCCACTTTGGATGAAAAGACTCTTCGACACCATAATCCTGCAAACAGCGGCTACAAACTTCATAGTGGCCCAGCAAGCGGGCAAGGTGAGGCTTTCTCAGTGAAAGCCATCAAGAAGGCTATCGGACGCATTCATTGGGCCACGCCCTTTGGCCAAATCTATTCTCCATCCTCTAACCCCCACGCCTTACAAACGTAGTTGGCGGATTGATGCATGACCTTACATTTGTTTGAGAGGTGAACCGGAATCAAAAGTGGAAGCTGCAGGAGGAACGCAACTTCAGCGATCATGCAACAAGATAAGTGTCAGCAGCCTTTTGTTAACACCTTAGTGCGCTTCAATGACTGGTTGAGCAAGTTTTGCAGAGTGTACATGTACATGGTTGAGGTGAAGTATTGATGTGTGTCTAGATGTGATTGCAAATCACTGGGCCCAGAATGAAGGACAGCCATTTTTCCAGCTTCACCGGACTTGGTCCGATGATTTTTGAAACAGGATATTGCTTTTTGATTTGAGCCAACTCGTTAGTGACCCTAGGTTACAATACCGGACCCTTAATAAAACACGGTGCAATTGATACACGTTTCTCAGAACCTTTAATAAGCAAAACATGTTGGCAAACTCATGAGACAATCTGAAACCGATAACTACCAAGCCGCGTGCAGGAAACAATCCAGCATACCGATCACACTCACGGTTCAGCAGCGCTGATAAGATCTCAGAGTTTCTTCAGTGCACTCATCAGGGATTGGCAAGGCCACTCTTTTTTCTGATTTGCTTTTGGCCTCCTCAAAGGCGCAGGGTAGAGGTTCGAAGCAGAGGTTCCACGCAGAGGTTCAAAGCTTCGACTCCTTTCCCTGCATCGTTGTGTCCTCGGTGTGCATCGTTGCGAGACCCTGCTGGGCTGACGAGCCGACCCTGCTGGGCCGAGCTGAACCACGTAGTCAATGCCACTACATCCAAATGTCACGGCACAGCAACTGAATAGCTTGACCACTCAACACATGTCCCTGCATTTAACGAAACCCATCATGTGTTCACCTTTAACAAGCACATGGCCTCAACAGACGAACCCGATGGAAGCAAAACCTATCCCTGCGGGTGGCTAGGCGCATCCTTCATGAGAAGCGTTTTCCTTGAATGCAGCGCCAAACCGCACCGCATCATATGCTTGCCAAGAATCAAGCAGTGCACGAAAGTGAGATATCTGGGTAATCACACATTGAACAATCCAAAATATCGGGGGCAAGGGTACTATGAAGAGACCCCCAGCTAGTGGCCGCATTCAGAGGTATAAGACTATATTTTTATCCGTAATTTTAAGGGTGATAGAGGCGATACATTGTATTATGTTCCGATCAAGGCAACGTTAATAAAATTAGAGGGCGCCACATCAACCGTAGCAGAAGTGGCCAGAATCTTTTGAGGGACATTTGGGCTTTTGTGGAGTATAGGGAACCAACCCAATGTGACAAGCGTGCGCACGCGGCTGTTGTAGCTGAACATGTTTCAGAAATTAATGACTTGCGATCAACCGGTGCTTGCAAGAATCGTTCATAGGGTAGTTGCCGTCAATTTGTTTAGTTTCAAATCCAAAGGATTTCTTCTATTGGTTTTAGGAAAGAACGCAACCCACTCCGGTTAACTAACACAGAACTCCGCTTGCTTCAAACCTTGTGCTCATTAATGATTAATTTGTTCTTTTATATGTGGTTCCCCTCTTGCACATGTTTGAGATATTGAAAAAAGGTCCCCCCAAATGGACCAACACATCCTTCGGATGGGGAGACCAGTATTGGGGACCTTTGAGGCACCCGTTCATGGGCCCAAAACCCGGTCGCAACGGTGTCCCAAACAGATGCGCCCATTCCATGCGGAGTGCTGCCCAGTGTTGCCCACAGGTGGCTCCCCACTTCTACCAATCCAAGGAGCGTGGAGAGACCGCGGGGTCTATATGCGCAGGTGTTCACTTGAGGGTCGGAGCAGCTGAAGATGTCTGAAAATTGGAAGACAGGATGAACCTGGTGGACAAACACATGTGGACATTTCAACATGTTTTAATATGAGTTTTTTACCATCACAGTTGTTCATCATCCATTGTGTATTTTAGAAACGAATACGGCCGACTGGAGTTATATATCCACAGGTGCTTTCGGTGCTTCCTCTGATTTGAAGAACCAAGCTCTGATTTGATGGCCCAACCGAGCTTCGACTTTCAGCGACCACTAAATGATACTTGCATGATATTTGTTCACCTTGAGAGCATTTCAGAGATTCGCAAGCCTGTGCAAGTGGACCAGTTTCTGTTCGCAAACTTAGGGTGGCCTGAGGGCGGGTGTTCAACACTTGGAAAAAAACATTGCTTGGATCTATTTGGATTCGGGTGGGGTTTCAGCTGGCAGCCTTCTGTCGCTGGAGTGTATGCAATTGAGGTCGACACGACACGAAACCATGCAAACTGTAAGGAGGGATGGCCAAAGCCATCCTTGTGTGCGTGGGTTTCGGCAGCAACGTCTCATGATCTCACATGGAACTATAGATATTTTGCTCAACCCCGGAAGCTCACACGCAAACTGTGTTGAAGATGCAACCCTTCCTCAGAAGGAGGATGCCGGCCATGCAAGAAATGGGCAGAGTACGATCTTCCACCTTTTTCCACAAACAATTCGTTTAAGCAATTGTCCCATGTCAGGACCTGGATGGCTTCAAGGGCAAAATGCCTAAGGGCCAGGCATGCGTTTAAGCGTAAAACGACTCCGCGTTGGTGGGAGCTGGACTCGTGGAACATCGTGGGGGTCCGGGGATTGGAGATCCAAAATGAGTAATGTAGTACAGGATAGGCATCATGGAAGTAATGGGTACGCATTTTTCTCATGAATCATGGTTTGGCAAGTTCCACATTGGTCTTGCGTCCTTGACTGGTGTCGCCTCTAGTTTTTGGATTTGTGTTTCACTTGGATGACTGGGTGGTCCACAGAAGTCGACTTCATCACTTGATGTGATATGTTGATCTATTTTGCAGGTTAAACAAGATATTCAAAGTGCACTTGTTTTACATGTAATAAGAAGATGGTCTGTGGGTATATATGATATACGTCAGTTTTGTTTTCGTGTTCACCTCGCATTTGCCAGGCCTAGGATGTAGCTTCCTTGACATACAGGCTTCCGTCCCAAGCGACTACGACTGCTCTATAGTAAAGACTGCTGATAGAAAGGGGATGTTTGCATATGTTTAGCAGAATGCTCGGATGTTTGGCTTGGGAGAGTGCTGCCGCAGGTCGGATTGAAGAGTCAACCGGCCAGCCTAAGACATGCATCCAATCTCATCCAATCAAAAGTTGTGAATCCGTGCAAGGTATGTGTATCCTTTTTTTTCATCCTGTCTTCACCGATGGGTATCCCTTTGCAATATCGGCCACACGGCGAAGATGGCGGGGCGCGCGCAGACCTCGACGTCAACGCTCCCCGAGCAGGGTGCGGCCAGTGGAGGCTTCGGAGCTGCCAAATGAGGCCTGGGGGTCGCTCGGGAAGCAGCGCGACCCGTTGAGCACGCTCACCAAACCCTTCAACATGCCAGGTCCTTCTCAGAGTCCCTCTCAGCATCCTCCTCCAAAAAAGTGATCATTTTGGGGATTGATGAAGATGTGTGGGACTGGGGGGCAGGATTCGTTTCGGAGCGTCTGGATGGCGAGGTCCAACAGTATGGCGGACCCCGAATGGCCAACCGGTGCTTGGGTGGAAGATGGTCCGAGGGTCCATTGATAGGCCAAATATACATATTAATACATATTATCTTATCCCTAGGGCTCCAACTACCTCCTTCGAAGGTATTTAGACCCGCTAAACCCACCCCAGTCCCACCTTCTAAGGTCCTTGGAGCCCTAGGGTATATAATTTTGATGAGATACAGTGTATTATATGTTCACAATTATGTTCAAAACAGTGAATTGTATACTTAGATACAGTGAGATACAGTGTATATATTTTGTAGATATCAACACAATTCAATCTACAACATGTTCACCGAAGCCGGTCCGGACTTGGGACGCACTTTCTGCACTGCGAGCGTCTCTTCTCCCAGACCTGACCTGCACTTGGGACTGGCATATCTAAGCCGATCAGTTCGGGGTGGTTTTTAGTTGGGCATATATAACCAACAGGACAACGCTTCATTCAGTGACATACTGGGCCATTCAGAGCAGTGCTCATTGGTTTTTAACCCATGTGCGTCAGTGCAATCCATCCCAATCAATATTTCTGGCTCTGGGACGTGTTTGGGCATATGCAGTGCTTCTGCCGGAAGTCACTTTGCCACCAGCTTTCTGCCTTTCCTTCAGTTGCTTCAGATTCCGAAACGCTTCTAGGGGTTCAATGTGCTGGGAACTGATCAAAAGGCTCAAACACAGATGGTATCATATTCCTTCTCTGGATGAAGGATGTTGTTGTTGTTGTTGGAAAATTTCCTCCAACAACAAGGTGTTGTTGATGATGACCGAGATTTTCACCAACACCTTCAACCTCCTTCTCAGGTGACCTGCACCTCCTCCAGCAGTGTGGGGGTTCCCCCGGCCGGGTTACCCGCCCGCTTAGCAGCGGGCGAAGAACGCGTTCGGGCGAAAATGACCGGCCAACGCTCCACCTCTAGCAGCTAGCACAAAGGAATCATCTGGTTGAGCAAACATCTTGCTCATGGGTCATGGTATGTCATGGTTCATCTATAATTTGCTTTGGCGCGTTCATCTGGATTATATTGATCCAATGTTAAATGACCGTGGCACCGAAATCCAAGACAGCTTGCCACCAGGGTCCATTCGTGTCCCAGCATCCCCTTGCCCCAGAGGCGTTGCTCTCACCATTTTGAGGGCAGCCTACAACATGTTGACCGAAAATGCTTCTTTTGCAGGAGGCTGTGGGTGGGTGACATTGCATGTTCAGCAGTCAGGGGAGTAGCCACGGAAGAGACATGTCACCCTTGGTGACATTTGAGGCTCTGCATGTTTCGGGGCTTGAGTCAAAAGCTCTTTGCCGCGTTGGCTCAAAGCTGGTCTGTCAGGGCCAGCAGAAGTATGTGCTGGTCATGTTGACAAGGCATTGGCCTTTGAAGCCACAAACAGAAACATGAGATGCAATAATTATTTTTGTAGAGACATAATGAGACATGTAACATGTGTTTGCAATCAATGATCAGCATTAGCATATATATATATATATACATGAGCTATAGATGTTTCAGGATCCAACCCAACTTGGAAATGGGAGGAACAAGGCCCCTTCGTGGCCAGCTGACACGTAGAAAAACATCCATCGCTGTGCATCACGTGACGCGGAAACAAGCCGATCGCAACAGGACACTGGACTGCATGGAGTGCCATGCCATGCTGAGGCACTTGAGAAGTGACATTTGGAAGAACATCGAACAGAAAAGGGCAAAGAAGGGGAAGGTGCCACGCAATGTGCACCCACAAGGGCCAGACTGTCTGGTGCAACCAAAGCCTGCAGAGCTCACCATAGCTCACTCAGAACACCTTCACACCGGACCGCCATGCATCTAAGCCCCGCGCAGCGGAGCGCAGTGGCTCGCCCACGGCACAGCGGGTGATGTGTACCCCGACGGGTGACTTCTTCGCGTCGCTACCAGGCTGGGAGTTGCATCGCACCTGGGAGGAGGGGAGTCCAAGATCCAAGAAGGGTGACTTTAGGAGGACACACTTATAGGCTTGTAGGTCAGCCTTATGACTTTTTTTCTTTACCTGATCTTAACATCTTAACTGTATATTGAACGAGTATGATAACGCCGGATGGTTATTGACTCCTCCTAGACTCCTACTGCACAGAAATCGTCCCAGTTGCCAACCCGCGGCCAGACGCCAAGCCGCGGGCCACTCGCTGGTCTCGGAAGGAAGAGAAACCCGAAGGCAGGATGGCACTTGGGTGGAGTTTTCGTAGTCACCTAGTTGACGATGCTTCAAATAGATGACTGGGAGATTGTTGAATTTGGGCATCAAGGTATGCTGCATTGTGCAACATGGCATCACGCCAAAGGAGTCCTATGCAATTCATCAATACTACCAGTGTATGCAACAACAATGTTTGGAAGAGGACACGTGACCAAGAAGCCCGCCAACCGCAGGAACATTCACACACTTCCAGAAAAAAAAAACACATGCAAACAAAGCATGCAACAAACAATACTTTCCTGGATTCCTTTCTTTTTGACAGGCACAATCGGTCCGGTCGACTTCTCACGCACGTTTCGCACGATTCATCGCCCAAATCGGTGCTTTCGCCGTCGGTCGACTTCGCAGGTCGAGAGGTGCGCAAAGTTGGAGCACTCAGAAGAACCCCAACTGAGCGGAAGAAGCTCCGCGTTTTCCGATGGAGCGCGACGTAACTTCCGATGTGAGAAAGGGGCTTACAAGTAGGGAAAAAAGGTTGCATTTCTGGTTTGGGTGCTGGATGTGGAGCATAGGTTTAGGAGTTCCTCCCAGTTTTCAACATGTTGCCTGCTGGTTTAGTCAGAGTCAGGTGCAATTTTGTTGAATTACGTATCATCTCCATAACGAAAGCCCGATCCCTTTGGAAGCATCTCAGAAAAATTTGGTATTGTTTCGAGCACACTTGGAGATTGCGTTTCTAAACTCTGGCTCAACCATATGACACCCAATCCCACCGAAATGGAGACATCATCCGAGACAAACCCGACCATCTTTGGCGCATCTATGAATCTCATTGTCGCAATCCCCGGTTCGGCGGCAGTTTTGGCATCTTTGCAAGCGAGGCCGATACTCCCACCTGCCACTAAATCGAAAAGCTTATATACAGAGGAAACTTCATACAAAAGTCTGTTCATAACCTCAACAACTAGCTCTCTTCCGTTGGGTGCCCCACTATTGAACCTGAGTTGACTCCACTACGTGTTTGCAATACGCGCCAGTCCTCGAGTTTGAAACTGCTTCAATCAGACACACAAGGGCAAGAGTAAGAGAACCAATGCAAGACCATGGGTATGGATGAAATCGACAAAGTCATCAGAGAACTGGAAGAGGAGGAACCATCGACTTAAACAAGTGCGCTAGTACAGTAAGAGGAAGTGGGTTACTGGAAAGAATTAGCAGTTGATGAAAACGAGGACAGAGAACAAATGAAAACCGTTACGAAAGACAACCCCTGATTGTGGTTTTGTATCCATTTATCCTTTCCCAGTAAAGGCTTTGGTCATCAAGCCAGTTCGCAGAGTATGGTGCAATCAACCGTGACCCTGTGAAACAAAATCATGAACATTTTTGTTTGATGAAGACAAACACGAAGAGGAATGACAGAACTATAACAAAACCATTACACACTGATGACCGTGTTGGTCAGTTGGTTCAGCACAACTGCCGCCCCTTATTTCTATAGCGGCATTTAGGTGCATGCGTTGATTTTGAAATTGATATTGAGGATGGACACCAATGAGACAGAGAAACATTTAAACACAGGAATCACAGGAAGAGATAAGAGATGTATTTTGTAAGATGTCATCCTATGCCTTCACCAGACAATGAGGAAGTCGATGTTGTCTTGGCATAACATTTTTATAGGTTGAAAGGACGGGAAGGTGTACATAAATGATATGTTTCAGTTTGATAATATGTTTGCTTCTCAGGTTTTCCATTATGAAAACGAACGCCTCACAAACAAAAACATCATCATCGATTGTGGTGAGAAACTCAGCCATGATGGAGACTTCCTCCCTATGATTGTAAGCCCAACCCCACTATCAATGGCAATGGATGAGCCAAGTGACACACGCACACACACACAACTTAACTTGTCTGAGACAGATCCGTGCGTGCCATTGAATAATGGTGGGATGGAATAGGGAAGTGGAATTCATAAGCACAATTGATTCACAATAGCTTAGTAAAATATGCATGAACTAATCCCTTTAAAGCAAACCGAACAAGAAATCGCAACAAACCTGAACGAATCGTTGTCTCATCCAATAAATGTGATGAGAGTGCATGTTATGACGAACACGCCGCAGAACCCCCCCAACATAACACATCAACGCGAAGGAAAGATCGCTAAACTTCCAACATCCAACAAAGTATCGAAGCAGAAGAACAACCCCCCCCAAAAAAGTGGTCCACGCCCGGTCAAACAGAAGGATGGTGGTTAAACCATGCCATTCTAAAACAGAAGGATCTAGTGGTAAAACAGAAGCATCATGATGGTACTTTAGAAAAGACACCTGTTTGACCCCGATTGGACCATTCTCCTTATACCACCCCGGTGGTCCACTTGATCAGGTCTACACCCTGGGCACCTGGCGGGTCAGCCGGGAGGTGGGTGGGGAGTCGTTTGGTTTCCACAGGCATGGAGCAGATGAGGTCAATGGAGCATATCAAATGAATTCAACATGATATAACATCATATATATATATATATCCCTAGGGCTCCAACCATCTCCTCAGAAGGTGGTTAGACCCCCCAAACCCACCCCAACCATCTCCTCAGAAGGTGGTTGGAGCCCTATAGGGTATATATATATACACATGGGGTCTATCCGAACTTACCTGTAACAGGACCCGTAAATAAGCAAATCACTACTTTTAAACAAGGCCTGCAACCTAACCATCATCATCCACTGGGCCCAGGTATCAGGATAGACCCAATATACATATTTATGGTTCCATATAATATCATATTACACCACATGGTATATGGAACCATATGGAACCATCAATATGATACACGTAATATGTGGTATACCCATGTGGTGTAAGATGTATACACCCATGTATACCCTATTGATACACCACTTGTATGGCATGTGCAGAACATCGAGACGTCGAGACGGTGCGTGACTGGTGGCAGACGACCGTGACCGGCGTGTGCGGCCTAGCCCCAGCAGGTCTATTTGTGGCAGCTCTCCTCGCTAGATGTGAAGCTCCTGGTTGATGTGCGCACCTGGCTTAGAACGGGGCGTGGCACTGTGGAGGTATGTGTGTGAGGTATGTTGCGTCCAGTGCGGGAGCAGTCTTCTTTGGATCTGCTCAGGTGCTCAGGTTACAGATCCTTTTTGGTTGTTCTCCAAAAGGGAGTGACTTGTTGCAAGGGACATCAAAGCACCGTGGATTGTTTGTGCATTAATTTGCAGCTGGCCCTCAAAAAGGACACATGTCACATGAGTTGTTTTTCTTTCTTTTTCAGAGCTATTTTCTTTTCAGTTTTGCTTGAGTGAGCGATGGTAAGTCTTGCTCATGGATGAGGGAGGGAGGAAGAGAGGCAGCCAGTGAGCCAGTTCCAATGGAGCAGCAATCTTCACAACTGTTAAGTTCTCCATGTTGGAGTCAAAAGTATCATAATTATCAATTAGCAATACACTCTTGATTTTTCACTTGGTCTAGGAAGGCTTGCCACAAACCTTGGCCAACCTTGCCAGTGCCCTTGGCCAACACACCCACGATGGCGCCTGAGGTGGAAATCCCAAAGCCGGACGTGAAGAGCAACTCTTCAAAGGAGCGGAGACCTCCAGACCTCCAGACCTCCCAAGCCGCCGGGGCATGATGTGACGGTAGAGTGAGACATGGATGTGACGGTGGGTGATGATGAGAATCACATCACAAAAGAGTGAGACATGGTTCATGAATGTTCATGAAAAAGTACAGCAAACATCTATTCCTCCAAGCCTTTGGCTGAAATCTCACCCAATTCGGATCTCTCTCTTTCTTCGGCAGGAAAAGACTTCACCAAAGCGCTCTTGAGCATCGGAGTGCGTGACTTGGCATCGGAGTCGTCGTGGCGTTTTCTTCGTTCGGAAGTTGGAAGACATCGCTTCGACCTAGTGGGACTCGTTTGGGGTCTGTGCGTTCGTACAATAAACAGACGATCAGTCAGCTGCTACGATGTCTTCCAATTGTTTTGGGCCTGTCGCTGGAAGACATCGTAGCAGTCAGTAAACAATTAACAGACTATTCTTGAACAGGGCCTTTACCATCATCATACACTGTTACTGCAGGATAGACGCAAGGTTGACTCGTTTTGGGTGGGAAGCTGTCTCGATGTCTTGTCAAATATCGCTGATCTGACTCATGACCTCAGGATCAACAGTTGTGCAATTGACACTAAGACAGACGGAGAACAGCATTGGTCCCGATCTGTCTGCTTGAGGCACCACCCTCCCCGAGTTGATTTCTCATGCTTTCTCCCCGTAGTGGGTCCCAACGCGATTCCCAGCAAGAGCCCGCACGATTCCGCGCGCGGAATCGTTGGTTGACCCATCTGCCTGATCGATCTCCTCCCCTTGGTGCCCAGGCTACGAGTGGTGGGGCGATCGGTTAGGGGAAGAGCAGATGGAGGATGTGGAGGACTTGCTGGGAGTGGCGGAGTTCGGATGGCCGGATTGGAGACGGGTGGGTCACTTGCTGATCCAGACATAGACTAGACTTTAGGTGTTATAGACTAGCGGCCTGGGTGAGAGTCCACCATCCCATCACTTCGGTGAACACGAAGGGCTGTGCTATGCGCAGGTCGCACCAGAGCCCCAGGGCGAGTAGATGATGGCTGTGCGTGTCACTGCGTGTGGCCGAAAGCTCGTGGCCTCAGCTTGGAGTCCCTAAGTGACCCTTTACAGGCCTATTCTGAGTGGCCGAACGCACCAGGGGATCTATATAAAGATTATCAAGGTCACTGGGAAGCTCCAGGTACAGGAGTCTTCCTGCTGCAACGGCTTTCATCCTGGTGCATGTGTTCGATCTGATGGTCATACGTTTCATCCGTTTCGCCTGTTTGGATCACGGCAGGAGCTCCGGTGCCGCATCAAGGGGTTGCTGGCCTCTGCGTGCTTTGGCGATGGTTTGTGTGTATGTGTGTGGCTGGCTGGTGGTTTGACAATCCCCTTAAAGCCCTCGGTGGAGAGTCTTTCCCCAAAAGGCCGCCCTTGTTGGCCGGTGGAGGTGGAAATATATCGACCCGGTGTCGACGTAGAAGAACGAGTGATTGGAAGTCGTTTCGTGACTCAGTGCCGCAGCGGCGGAAAGAAACAGGTGTGTACATTCTTGAACATTGGATGGTGACGCAATGTGATGGATGGTGACCATCCACATTCGTCAACTGCAAAACGTCGATGAACAAAGCTTCCCCCAAACCTGGAGAGGCGACCATCCAGGAGAGAGGGGGGCTTCATGAACCGATTGTCAACATTACCCGAACACTCCATGCAATTAGGGTATTTAACAACATACACCTCATTCACCCCAGGTGACCCCACCCCAAGGTATGTACCGATGCCAGTCCCAGACAGGTCCGGAATTGATGGGTACGGATCATGGTTCCGGGATGACCGCATCCCTGGGGCCGGACCCCCGAAGCCGGACTCCAGCTTCCAGCTGCAAGGAACTTAGGTCTTAGCACCTGAGAACCCGCTCGGAACCAGGTGAACTAACACTTCGGCCGTGAGGGGTCTGTGACCGGGTCACGTGACCAACCGAACGTAGTCCCAGATAGTCAGACCGGGTCGGTTTACGGTGAACCACTGGTGAACTGGCGGGTTCTTTTCGATCCACTGAGGGGTTTCACAGAGCCATTCGATCCACTTGGGGGGTTTCACAGAGCCACCACATGTACTGGATCCATCGTGAAGGATCCTGCACCTCTTGGCGAAACGATTTGCACGGTGTGCATGGCGGTCAGCCGTACGAAGAACGAGATAAGAAGTACGGAGTGCCCGGTGTGCCCAAGGTGCCAGTGGCTAGCTGCTTCTCCTGGGTCTCTTCATGAAGCACATGTTCACCATAAAACCTGCAGCTGATATTTCTTTGGCCTTTCTCCCCCGACTCTGCAAGGTGTCCGGGCGCGATTTGTATCTTCGGGCACATGCACGAGCCGCACAAATGCCATCGCTTGCAGCTCTGTGACCTTTTCCCTCCAGGGCTCCTGAACAGCAAAGAGCGGCACAGGGCTGACCCTTTTAAGCCGAGAAGTGCCGACCCAAACATTCCCAAGTGAGAAACCTCACTCACTATGTGAAAGCATGTGAACATTCCAATCGGTTTGGGGTTGGTGGGTTGGTATGTGAAGGTATCCGTTCATTAAGTAGCGGTATGTAGCGGTCTACGGGAATCAGAGCCCCCCCGACCCACAATACATCTTCTCTTACTGGAATCCTTGGATAGGCTCGGATAGACCGAAGGTTTTTCCAGGTTTTTCCAAACACCTCCTGTTTGGACCAACAGAATGGCATCCACAACCTCACCCATCTAATTCCGATTTCGATGTTTGGTCCATCCTGATCTTCCACCTCGTGGACTGCTGGCCACCAAAAATCCGGCCTCTCACCTCTTCGATCTCCGATCTCCATCCGGCGCGTAGGCACGCGATCCAGCACTTGATGTGGCAAGACCATCGCGCCTCGGCGGACCGGGCTGGGCGGGCCCCGGCGGGCCCCGGGAGCGGAGCTTCGGAGGTGTTGGGCCGACCGAAGGGAGCACCGCCATTGGAAGAGTGGGGGGGGGGGACAGAGCGCCATCAATGTCTGGTTCTTGAAGTGGATGTGGCTCATCAGTCGACGCCAATCGATCTACGACGGGGAGGACTCCATGACTTGAACTAGCTGGTCAGGAAAGGCAAGAACAAAACGGCAGGGCACACCATTTGACCATGGCACACCAGGTTGGAATATGTTGGAATCCATATCCTCTCTATGAGGTGATGGTTTAAGTGGTGTACGCTCGTGGGTGACGTTTGAAGGATGCGATATGACACATTGACTTGATTTCCAGGACTACAATCTTGCTGATGCACCATTGAACTTGACCACGGGGTCGTCTTGTCAACTTTTCATCAAATGTGTTATGAAAATCATCATAACTGTGAGACAATCACCAATCACAACTTTTGATCATAATCATAAGTGCTTATCACCGGCAGTCAGAAGAGCAACCCTAAAGGGAAGATGAGAAGGTTTTCGCTCCATTCGCTCAGGACAGATCAAGATGCTCAGCCACGTGGATGCGAGCAACCTCTACAGTCGTTGGGTCACGTACTTCAACGTCGCTAAGCCACGAAAAGCGTCGGTGTCACGGAAAGAGGGAGATTGGGTGGTACGTTGGAGGCCATCGCAACTAGGGTGGAGGCCATCACTATTAGGTTGGAGGCCATCGCAAGTAGGGTGGAAGCCATTGCTATTAGGTTGGAGGCCATCGCTACTAGGGCCTAGGGTGGAGGCCATCGCTATTATATAGGTTGGAGGCCATCGCTCTTAGGTTCTTTTTCCTATTGGTTGGTTCGCCTCATACGGCTGAAAATGTCAGGGTCAGGTCAGGCTACGGATGCTGAAGACTGATGGGGGGTGATTTCTCACCAGGACCTCCAGCAAGACCAGGTTCATCGATTCAAGCAGGAAGCGCCGCTCCTGTTCCCCTTCACATGCTTCCTGCTTCCTGTGTCGAAGAAGATCTTCCACCACAGATCTAGGGGTCGTTCCGCAAGTGGTGGGGTGGGAAGTTCGTCCCATCAACCATATGTGGAATCTCCCAACCACTACCACTACATACCATTACTTGATTCAGGATCAAGAGTCTCCTGTACTATGCGTGGTGGGTCTTGTGCGTCCTTGGCACGCCAACCGTGTGTAGAGACCTGTCGAAACTGAGCACCAGTCCGACAGGGTACGTCCCCTCATTCCGTCTGAACGTCCCCAGGGTGCGCACCAGTCTGCATGTCGGATGCAACGGTTCGGGGATGCAACAGGAAAAACACCATCGAAGGGTTCTTCGCTATGGCCAGGCATGGACAAAAATCCCTATATATATAGATATTTTATAGAAGACAAGTTTCCTGATCCAAAGGGGCTATGCCATCACCGTCAGCTCAGGATTCCATGGCACGCGAAAAGCAGAAACGATGCGAGCGATGCTCGGCAGAGCAGGGACGGTTTGCTCTGAACAGAACGGGATCCCTATCCCAGACCATCCATGTCTGGAAAATATGCCTACATTGACCCCAGGTCAACCAATGTAGATAAACATGCTAGTCCCATGGGGTGTGTCTAGGCTTGTAATTCTTTCAGTTATTTTGTTGTAACTATGGTCTTATCCAGGATGTTAGTGTTGGTTTTGTTGCAGGGTGATGTTGCCGGCTTACCCTAGGAAAAAGCCTTCGGCACCACTTTCAGAGTTTGGCCAAAGTGTTGTTCAAAGTTTCGGCCGAGCAGCCCACTGAGTAAGAGTAAAGAAGAGACCAGGGTCGCCAGGGCCAGGACCTTCAGTTCGTCAAAGTGGGAGGTCTCCCTAATTCAAAGCTGTTGTTCATTCTTGGATGTTACTGGATGACCTGAGGGTATAGCCTCATTCCTGGAAGCCTGGTGTATGTTCACCTCTTTGACAGCGTCCTTTGTACCAAACGTGTCTGGTTGCTCAGGTTCCAACTACTATTCTGAACATTTCTGAACTATACTCTGTGTTTTTCTTCCCATTGGTCTCTATACTCAGTTGACTACTGATCCCCAAGCCCCAAGCGTTCGCGCTCCGAAAAAAACCCTTTTCGCCGGACCAGGCGGGTCTGCGAGGTGGCGGTGTGGGCGCTCCAAGCAGATCGAAGAGGCCCGGACGACGGACGAGGCGACCGCGGTGTTTGATCAAACGTGGAGCCACTTCGAACGAGAGCTCTACCCCGCTGGGTGTGACAAGAGAAGGAGCAGCTGACTAGCCAGTTGGTGCAAGCTTTGTCAAGCACATCATTTGGGGTCAACATTGGTGAAGGATTTCCAGATGATCCACAAACATCAAGGTTCCCCCCATGGCGTCCCATCCAGTGCATGGCCAGTGGTGAATTGTGGATCACTGGATCCTTCAGCGTTCGCGAGCTGGCGCTCAGGTGCTTCAGCGCGAGGCGAAGGCACTTCCTGTACTGAGTTGGGAATCAACCTCACCCTCCGACTGGGACTCTTGGATTTGGCAGATTGGCAAGATGCCGGACGGCAGCGTTTCCACACTCAGGATTGCAAACCACATAGTCCAGTTGCAGCTCCAGTCTCTGCATTAAGTCAGGTGGACTTACAGAAGTGGGTTGACTATCGTTGGTGAAAGGCTCAATTCGGAGGCCTTCAGGTGTTGGTATAGAGCGTGGTCTAGCTTCTTCTCTGCCACTGCCAGAGCCCAGGAAGAGAAGCTTCGAGATGGCAAGGCCTATCGGCTAAAGCTGCCCTGGGATACTGAATTACTTTGGTATCCACACTTTATGTCGGAGATTCTTGAACTGCAGATATCTTGGACGGGTTTGAGGAGGTTGAGAAGACGTTTCGACCTAGATCAAAGTAAGAAGAGGGTTCACATTACTTTAATCTGGTCTTAGTTTGCTTCCTTCATCTAGGAAGATTCTTTATCCCAAAGGGTTGCTTTGGCCATGACCATTCCTTTTGGCCAGCATCAAACGTAAGAATTGCCACAGACAAGAGATGGTGATGCTTTGGACGAACGGTTGTCGACCAGCCAGACAGCACAACCGCACCGCACGGACGGACGACGAATAAAACCATGCTTCGACGCCCTGGTTGAGCAACAAACATGTTATTATACACCATGGACATAGCATGCAGCATGTTGACTCTAAAAGAAACACCCCCCCCATATTTTACAGAGGTTTGTTAATCAACAGCCAACCTAGTATAGAATAGCTTCAGTTGATCACGCAAGCCTTTCCAAAACTGCAGATGGGACCTGCCAGCTGATCATCGCTTCGCTTGAAGAAGCAACAGCTACAGTAATCTTCACTCAGATGACAGGAACTGTTCCGTTTTGCCAGGTGATTGAGGAAATGAGATGTGTTTTTGGGGAAGCAGATGGAAGCAGAGCAAATCTCTGACAGAGACTTCTTGGAGGGTTCCCTCAATCGTGTCCACTGACAACGACACCGGATTGTTGTGGTGTAAATCTTCACAAAGCCTGGGGATTTGGTCGCACTGTGTTCAAACAGCATCGACTGCGTTACTGAGTTGGGTGGCCCAGATACCTGCCATTTTGTGTCCAATTTGGTCGCATGTGATCTAATGATCCTGCCATAGAAGTGGGGTGACAGAACAGGGAGTTCGTCCCTTGTATATACGCCGTCAGGGTCTATCCTGCATCACAGGGAACAACTTCCTAGATGGGTGGGTGAAAATACAACCACGAGCTACCCTCCACTCTGATCTACTAAAATGATCTACTAAATTAGACGGATCAACCAAATGGAATGAGTTGATGAGTCCGTGTTACCAACAGCTTCTCAAAGATTGGTCTTGATCGAAGGGGCTTTACTTCTCGTTTTCACCGTCATCGTCTCCGCTGAGGACTGAAGCAGATGAGCTCGAGGATCTGAGAATTACTATGTGGCTTTGGATGTTCGCTGGGTCGTTGAATTCTCAGAACACCTCGTTTGCAAGTATGGCATTGTCATTTGAACGGGCCAAACAAGTTCAACATCTGGGATATTTTTTAATCTTAGACGTGTCATATATATAATATATACCCAGTAAGTCTAAGTATGTGCAAAGGATACCCCTAGGAAAAGGTCAAAGGATACCCCTGGGACTCTCTGGGTACCAGAGGATCGTAGTCGAACTCGCAGGGTCGATTTTGGCAGATTCTTTACCCTCGGGCAGTTTCAATCTTTGGCTAGGAACCTGGCAGATAACTTGCCCAGGGTAAACAAGATCAATCAATAGAATTCTTCACTAAATCATGTGATCCCACTTTCATGGTATGTATATACTGGTTCGGTCTTTTTAGGGTTTCTATACTGTTTAACTGTTGGTCTTACAGCAATTGTATTTTGTTTTAGGATTTTCGGCACTTATTCTAGATGTAGAGTGCTTTTACGACTACCCTGCTGCTGCGAATACCGGATTCAAAGGAACCATACCCTCATGGGTTGTTGGATATTTGCCTTGCGAAAGGAGACCATTGGAGAGAAGATCACCATGTATCATCCGAACCTTGGTGATTGGTGAAGCTCAGGTACATGTGCATACATGGACTGTCAAAGTCGCATGCCCCAGAAACACTCCAAAATTGAGCAGAAAAAGTCTTGCTGTACATGTGCCGCTACCAGTCGGTTTTCTCACTGCGACAAAACACTGTCGAAACACGTAGAGACACCCGCAGACCGTTTGAGCTTCCTCTGTTTTTCGTCCGGGCGTTGGTAATATGCGGGGCAAACTACACGCAGCACGCACATTACATGGATGGATGCTTTTCGGTGCAGACTTTGAACCTTGATGCTGCACCGCACCGCCGTTGTGCACCGTTCGGGATACGCTCTAAGATCCGGCCATGACCTCATGACCCCATGAAAGCTTGGTCGCCGAGGACCTACTTCTTCCAGACCCCCAGCGGGGTGACACAGGAGACCGTGAACCGCAAGGGTCAAGCGCGGATTTGCGACTCAGCAAGCAACAAACTCGGCCAGTGTTGGCCGGAATACGAGCTATCTTGGGTCTCCACCAGAGAGGCTTTTGAGCCAGGGTTGTGGAGCTTTCACAGCTTTGACCTACAGCCATTCATTGTTTTGCCCCTCGCATATATTTGAGACACTCTCCCCCTAGTACTTCACTTCACTACACTACTTGATTGTTTCTTGTGTTGCATCGACCAATAGGGTATCCACAAGTGTTCCAAGATGAGGAAACCGTTGGGAAAGCAACATGACATTCCATTCTTGTAAGGAACTCTGGATCAGGCTCAACATGTCTCAATGTGAATCACTTCAGAAGGATTCTCCATCATCACCAGCAAGAATCCTCTATCCATCGGAGTAAACAGGAAACCTTTGGCCGGACTATGCCTCTTAGTTATACTTTATAACACTGATGGCGGTTGCCAAGCCTAAGTAAACCACATTAAACCACTAAAGGTACGGAAGCAGAACATAAGCAATACTCCCGAGTCCACCATTGTCTACTTGAGAAGAGTGCCACTGGTTTTCAGGATATCAACAGCACCACTATGCATATAGCTATGCTTCCCTTCTCGTTCCGCCGATGCATAGTAGCTAGCCAGACGTTCAGATCTTCGGCCGGTCATGATCGGTCGAAGGTGATGACTTCAACTTCGGCATACAATACGATGCTTGGCGGAAGACGATGACTTTGGGTTTTCATAGCGCATTGTTTACGAGGAAGACTCTGTATGATCTGTGTTGTTTCAAAGTTTTTTTTTAGATATACACGTATGTCACATAAGTATATATGTTTTTAGGGACATATAGATAGATAGATAGATAGATAGATAGATAAATAGATAGATAGATAGATAAGATAAGATAAGATAAGATACGATAAGATAAGATAAGATAAGATACGATAAGATAAGATAAGATAAGATAAGATAAGATAAGATAGATAGATAGATAGATAGATAGATAGATAGATAGATTAGATTAGATTAGATTATAGATGTGGCAAGCAAGAGGTTATGATTTTCATGTGTCACACGGACCTTGACACACTTGATTACATTCTTGAGGACTACAGAGGCCTTCCGTGGCACTACATTAGTATACATGTTGTACATAGAATAGTAGTGCGGCCACAATTACCTCACGTCTTTGCATATTGTCTAGAGGCACATCAATACTGTTTGAGTATGACACGTGCAGGTTCCGAACAACACGCGCAGAACAAAGCGCACAGCGCAAAGGACAACTCCCGGGACAAGTCCCAATTGTATGTCTCGGAGAAGATGGACTCCTGGTCTCGAGCGCTGATGCACCGCGTGGAACATGCCAGCGAGAGTGCTCCTTTGGCGAGAAAGCCGGCAGCGAAACGGGTGTTCATTGGGGCATGGAGAGCAAGAACTTGCACATGTCTTGGGCCAGACTTGTTCCCAACATATCCATTGCATGGAATGGCTTGGCAGCCCGCTCTCCCATCTTTAATCTGCCAAACCCATCTCTGGGTTGCAACAAGTACGCCGGCTTGGGTTTCAGGTAGAAAGTGCTATTGATTGGCACTAATTGAATGTCAATTGATGGGCCCCAAGTTCTGAAAAGAACACTGTCCCAGGTGTGTGTTCTTTGGACGTCCTACTCCGTATGATGTGCCACTCATCTGGGTCATATCAGATGATTGAATCTAAACAAAGCACACCTTGTACTCATTATACTTGGCAGACCAGTCCAAACAACCTCGTGTGCCTACCAAATGTCACACGGCCACTCTTATTTGTCAAGTTTTGCTTTCCTTCAATCCGACTCACGACCCCTATGACTCCCACCCCAACACTCCCACCGCACCGTGACCCCAGTGACCCCAGGTCTTCAACGCGATTTGGTTCAACCACTACCGCGATGGCACGGTCACCATCCATTGGCACAGCGATGGCAACGAGGGTCTGGGCCCTGATCCCATCATCGCTTCACTCTCCCTGGGCGCCACCCGGGACTTTGCGCCGCTCGGTTCACTCGAAGGGCGTCGTGGTGCCGAAGTCGGCCGCCGAGGGAGGCGCATGCGCGGATGCGCGCGGATGCGCGGGGAGATGCGCGGAGCGGAGCTTGTCCTTCTTAAGTTTCTTTTTGCGTTAGGTCATGATAGGGATTGGGTCAGGGAGGGTCAGGGTACAAATGTGAAATGAATTTAGCGCATATTCATATTCATTAGACAGATCTATATATTGATTTACTGTAGCTTTCATTATGCCCAAAGCCATCAGTTCGATGTCCGCGGTGGTACCTGCCTGGAGCCTTGAAAACTGGCTTTACGAGTTCTGTCGACTGAGTTCTAAGCGTTGGCCTGTTGATTTGGCTTTTCTCGGTCCCAGTGCTGCTTCGCCAGACGAATCTACGCCGAGGTTCAAGAGCAAGCGGGAATGGCGAGGGCTTCGCAAAGCGAACGATGGATCCATGTTCCACAGCAACAACATCATCCACATCACCCTGCCCCTGTTTCACGGCTCCCTCTGCGTGATGGGCCACTTGGTGCAGCTTCCTTCTGCGTGAAGCGGTTCTTTTCTTTACACTGCAGTGTTTCATTTTTTCCCGCGTGCACAAAGCTAACAGCTGCGAAACATGGATTTTGCAGTTGTGAGTTGCAAGCCTGAATCGGGATGGACGGAGCAAAGCTGAGCACGGCTATAGGCTAATACGCATTTTATATTGCGATACATAGACAACTTGAACAGAAACATTTCATCATAGACGGTGTGCGATGTTTGCCCGGAGTGATTCCGAACGCTGACGTGTTGACACTGCTATACACTGCTAATGAATGCTAATGATACTAATGACACTGCTATAGGATCAATGCTTGAAAAGCGATCATAAGGGAACCTAAGGGCAGCAGATGCCCTGTTTGATAGATACGGTACGCTTGATGGAAGACAGATATTGTACCGCAAGGATTCTCACTGTTGACAAAAAATGCGTGCCAACCCCCACAGTCATTGAGACTGGTGTGCCTCAGTTGCGCTCAGAAGAAGCAATCGATACTCTGACTATTTCATGTTCATCCGGTGGAGTGAGAATCGCCAAAAGTTTGTTGTTCGGAACATCGTTTTCCTAGCAGCGACCATCCATGGGACTGGCCTATTTACCTACATTGGGGTGGTTGCAGGGGTCAATACTGGCATATGTTCCATGCATGGATGGTCTTGGTAGGGAACATGCCATGTTCATTTGTGAGGCGCAGTGTTGATGGGCTTGTTCCCCTTCCCCAGGTAAGAACTCCCAGCGCCACTGGTTGCATGCCGTCCCGGCCATGGAGGGCAGCTTGGCAGATGAAGGGTCACAGAAAGAACAAAAAAACGATGTTTGCAGAGATTCTACGATGACCACCACCTCAGAAAAAAAGACTACGGAGCTCCAGTGTTTGAAAGCAATGGTGTTCCAAACTGTTAAAAAGATGGGGTCCCTCAATTTGGCTGCTGCGCAAAGCCGTTCGAACGGCCGTGGAAATTGCCCACATTCTCCTTCAGAGATCGGAGTGATTCAAGGACTTGAAGTCCTGCGGTTTATTCCAAGACTCTACCTGTCTGGGACTGGCATATTTACATACACTGGGGTGGTTGACCTGGGGTCAATGTATCATACAATCCAGTCCCATGGAGTGCTTGGGATTGCATCGAAAGCGGCCATGTGGGGATGAACATCATGGTTCACCAGCGTGCCATGACCTTTCTTTGCTGTTTCTTTTTTGCAGAGGGTTCACTCTGGAACAAAAAAGTGATACGGGATATGTATTGGATTGTATTTACAGACTTGGAGTCTTTTTTCAGGTCCCAAGTATGGTAAATTGAAGTTGTATATCAACTGTCATCGTCGTGTTTGATTCCAACACAAGCCAATCACATCCCAGAGCTCCGGGTGCTCACAGAGCTTCGGGCGCCGCTTCCGAACGGAGGACGTTTGAGGACGCCCAGAACGGACCGTGGACCGTCCGATGCGAGGCGGTCGGGCGACCGGTCGGCCGAACTGGACCCGGTGTGAGGCGTGTGTCGTGAGGATGATGTAGTAGACGACACAAGAAGGGACCATCACAATCCATGACCAGTGGATTGCCAGCTGTTTTCAAGTGACATGAATTTGGGTCTAGAGTCTAGAACGGATGTTCGAGGCAGCGAAGGGCCAATTTTCTCAGGTATCCACCGCGAACGCACGAATCTCACCTTCCGCTTCTGGGCCTTGGAGGGCTTTGAGACCATCGATGCAGCCGAGGCTCAGGCTCGATGCGACCTTGTGGGACCAGACCACCTTGTCACCCAGCTTTCAAGCTGTCCGAAAACGACACAGCAGCACGGTCCGGTCTCACCGTGAAGCAGTGGACTTCTGGACCTCAGTGGACTTCTGGACCTGAATGTTAGAAATACCACTTGACAAGAAACGATAAACAGGTCACCAAGTGAGACCACATTTACCCTTCCCAACCCTCAACGAATTACCTCTTGAAGGGTCCTGGTGTATAATATATACTGTATATTATTGTTGTGTATATATATATATATGTTATATTACATACATAGATCATTATATATATAGGTCTATCTGATATCCTAATCCTTTGAGCCGCCTGTCCTCGACCTCTTGAGGCAGACACCCAACGTCAGTTTCGACTCCGGCTCACGCCCTCCCAACGCTTGGCGCAGCGCCGTGCACGACCGGTGATCCTCGATGCACCTCGCGATGCGAAGACGACGGTGGAGGAGATGCTGAGACGACTGGAGAATCTTCTGCCACCAGGTCTAGGGGAGGTGGGGATGGTGGGGATGGCTGGTGGATGGTGGGGATGATCCGGGCGTTATGCAAAAAACGGATGGCTGTCGTGTCAGGTCGGTGGGCTCCGTCACACGACGTCTCCGGGCTTCGAGTCTTCTTAGCGGTCTCTTTGGGCTCGGTCCGGAGCGCACGCACGCACGGTCTTGACGTCGCCGCTGTTTGGAGGTGGTCTTGGCCCAAACGGAGGGCGACATCCTGCAGAATGACCAGCCGCTCTTGGACGAGTTGGAGTCTTGGACGATGAAAGGGCACAGGTGCCCCGCGTTGGTGAACAAGGCGCTGGTGCGCGCTCCGTGGTTCACCCAGGGAGCTGGGACGACGGAGCTGGGACGACGGAGCTGACTGAAAGCCACTGACCTCAGGAGCGCTTGGGCTTGTGGCCAGCCACCTCAGCGATGCCGATCATCAACCTGCAACTGCTACCCGTGGCGGACGAAGAAAAGAGTGGCGAGTGCCGAGAGGACTGGAGACCGGAGAACATATGTGAAAGTATGTGGATCGCGATTAAGACTTAGTTGTTATTATATATAAGTACAGGCAAGCATGTTGCATGAATATTTGTTGCTGTACTTGAATTACTCGGGGTATATACCTAAAGTACAAGACGAATGTTGGCCCATGTATTTTCCTTCTGCCGCGGACAGTCTGTGGCGTGACAGAGAATCAACCTGCTTTATTGAGACCAACTTGGATGATAAAGAAGGTGGCAAGGTTTTAATCAAGAATGATCGTTTACGGAACTGAGCTGCGGCAGGTTGTCGTCGTCCTTGCTTGTCAACACTGTTGAGGATATGCATCCATCAGCTTCACGGGTTTGGGGTAAAAAACAAACACATGTTGAGGAAACAGGTGAAGTTGTGACGATTGATATATTGTACAGATCCCCCTCCACACATGGGATATAACAAGTGTGTTTGGACGGATACAGCAGACATATTTCAATCGCGGCAAAGCACACCAGGCTCTTGTATTTTTTGAGTCCGCTCCACAAAGCAACAACTATACATTCAACTATATGATTTGATCATACATGACCGATATATATATATATAATTACTGTTGATCCAAGCGTTTCTTGGTTCATAGCCCTTTGGAAGATACCGACTGCTGCTTTTCAGGAGGTGAGTCCAGTTCTTACCCAGCACAGCATCGAAGCAGACAGTGCTGGGCTTCAGCTGGTACGCGAGGTGGGAGAATAGCTGGAGCGGTGTTAGACGATCGTGGGAAATGGGCTTTTGGGCTGGAAGCCCAAAAAGATTGGGTTTGAAGTGTAGGGGTTCTTGAACTTGACCTGATTTTTGTTCCTAAAAATAGAAATAATTGATTGTGGATGACTGGATGACATTTTTTTGGAAGTCTGTATCAAGACAAGACAAGAAGCTACAGAAGCAGCACTTCTTCCTACAGGAACAGCACTTCAGGATCGATGTCTGCACGAAAGAGGCTTCCCACCCTCGTGCGAGCTGGAAAAACCCTCCTGCGAGCTGGAAACCCTCCTGGGAGCTGGAAAAACCCTCCTGGGAGCTGGAAAAAACCCTCGGCCTCGGTGGTCCAACCCGGTGGTCCAACCCGGTGGAGTTTCCAGCTCTATAGCTGCTATCCGGTGGTCCAACCCGTTCTCGTCAGAGGACTTCCCGCTTGTTCGTCATCTCCGGAGGTCCAACTGTCCTGCCCTGGAGCCTATGCTCCACCGCATGGAGACGTGGAGGTCCAGGCGATGAAACACGTGGGTCAAACGAACGGAGGGGATGGTGATTTGGCTGGGCAGCAAAGGTGTAGAGGTGGGATGAGGCGGGAGAACTGACATGTTGCATTACCTTGGGATGATGCTTCCCTCTTCCTCGCGAACAGATGGGTTTCTTTCTCTGACGCTCCTTTGCAGCAAATTTGACCTGCCATATATACAAAACTGTCTCAAGTCACCACTCACCTTCTGGGGCAAACCCACCAGGTGGAGGTATTGAGGTTTATTGAGAGTCGCACCCCATATTCCTGTGTAACGCACAAAACCTCCGGTTCCTGGCGGAGATGTCTGGCGTTCAAGCCTCAGCAGAGTCGCCGATCTCTGCTCTATCCAGTACTGATCAGTACTGTAGGAGACAAACATGTGACTCTCTTTGGAATGGCGGTCCCTACTAGTTGCTAGCCATCACGAGGATTCCCCTGCAGCACTCCTTTATCGGAACAACCACAGCCATGTCCCATGTTGCAGGATTTCCCAACGTCCCAACAGCAAAATCTCCCGGTCCATTTGGGGAGGAACCACTTGGCCGCATGCTAACGGCCTTCCACCCCCCACCGTTCCAGACCTTCCCCACGGCCGAGGCCAACGGCGCCTCGCACTGGATCCAGGAAGTGTCCCTTGGAGATACCGAGCCGAACCCACCCGAGACCGGTGTCACCGTCCGCGGTCTCCGGTCGCAGGTTCGAAGAGGCCGGGTCAGACGGAGGAACCAAAAACGCGGGAGGCCGGCTGGAGGCAGTTCTAGCTCCAGAGGGCATATATAAATGGATATGGACCTGGATATATATATATATATACAGATCAAAGCTTTGGGCGAGGATGGTGTCTAAGTTTAACTTGGTTAAACTTCGTCGTTCTGGAAGACAGCGTAATCTGACCGTGATCGGCGTGATTGGCTCAATCGACGAACTGGCCAATGTCTGAATGAATTCCACTGAACATATGGACAAAAGACTTGGCATTGATGGAGCCACTTCTTGGGGAGTGGTTTTTGTGGGTTTGGACAGGGTTGCTTAAGAATGTCAAAAACACTCACACCGTGGTTGGCGTGAACGGGCGTGAAGGCAAGTTAAACATGATCAGTTTGTTATGACTAAGTTAAGCTTCGACGTTTTGTGTGACTAAGTTTTCTGGCGTCGTTTGATTCCCAGGGTCTATATATATATATATATATACAAAGAGTCCGTTTTGTGACTGAAGGCCTTCACAAGAGGTGGGACCGCGGATGATCGACTGTTGGAGGGATCCTCGTTTTGGGGGCGGGTTGCGAGCTTCATTTGTTCATGTGAGGTTCCCTGTGTTGTCCGGCATCAGGATCCAGAACTTGTCCGGCATCCAGCGGAAGAGCAAAGGCAAAGGCCGCATCAGCCAGATGGTTTACCACCAGTGCTGCTGGGCAATCGTCTCGTGTATCACGTCAGAGAGTATCAAATCAGAGATCATCAGAGAACCAGGCGAAGTCATCAGAGATCCTCAGAGTTTCACAATGCTTCTCTTTTTTATCGCACCCTCTCCACAGACTGACTTGTGGCACTTACATTCCCAGTGTTTTGATGTTGCTTTCACGAAGCATCTCACTCTGAAAATTCCTGCGTCCATAGTGGCCATAGTGCAGGTGACTTGAAAAAAACACAGGTGACGTTTCTGCTCATGTTGCAGATCAATTATTTTGGTGAAAGTAATTCAACTTCTCACAACATACATGAATTTGAGAAGGTTCCTCATTGTTGACCATCATCACTGCTGCTGTAATTTGTCGGGTGTATATTTAGACATCAGTTGCAGAATGCCGGAAAACCACCTTGTTTACAGTGACACGCTCCAGATTCCTCCATGCTACTTAGCTCTAAAGACACCTGGACTCATGAGGATTCATGAGATTTTTCCGGACTTAGGCAGCGAATTCTGCGCCCTCTACCTGGCCCGACCCAAGAGTAGTGTGCACTTGGCTTCTTGGACGAGCGAAGTGTCCAAATTGCTGGCTGCAAGGTTCGTGCCGGACGGGTCTTTATCTTTTTCCCCACCTGCCAGGTGAGGGTTGTTAGATTTTATGACAGTTGTTCTTCCTCCTTCCTTCCTTCCTCCTTCCTTCCTTCCTCCTTGCTTCCTTCCTCGCCAATCTTCATCGCCACTCTTCATCGCCAATCTTCTTCGCCAATCTGCTTCGCTAATCTGCTTCGCCGATCTTGTCTGGCAAGCTCTGGATCGCAGTGTGCACCCCTGGACCTCAACCGCAAGGATCCGATCGCA
>CAXAMN010029016.1:58126-99630 GCA_963970005.1 Durusdinium trenchii | reverse complement strand
GTGCACCCCTGGACCTCAACCGCAAGGATCCGATCGCAGTGTGCACCGCTGGACCTCAACCGCAAGGATATGATCGCAGTGTGCACCGCTGGACCTCAACCAGATAGTTTGCCAGATAAAATGCCAGATAGAATGCCAGGTAGATTGCCAGATAGAATGCTGCAAGAAGATATGCCAGATAGTATGCCAAATAGTGTGTCAGATAGATTGCTAGATACATTTCCAGATAGAATGCCAGAAAATATGCCAGATAGAATGCCAGACAGAATGCCAGATAAAATGCCAGATAGAATGCCAGAAGATATGACAGATAGTATGCCAGACAAAATGCCAGATAGTATGCCAGACAGTATGCCAGATAGTATGTCAGATAGATTGCCAGATAGAATGGCAGATTGAATGGCAGATAGTATGCTAGATAGATTGCCAGATAGAATACAATAAAATGTATGAATGTCATGGTGGGGATCACTCGAAGTAAAGTAATTTTTTGCGTGCTGCCTTTACAACCACCCCTATGTATATGTAATTGCCTAAATTTTTTGTTGTTTACTGTCCCTTTGGTTAAATCCCCTTCTGGTGAATATCTTTTTCTTTTTTCGAGGGACAGCAAATCTAAGTGAATATGCCATTCCCAGACAGCTTGTGTGTTTCGGAATGTAATTCTTTGAGAGTCTGAACCAAACTTCCCAGGCCGTGACCCAGAAACTTCCCAGGCAGGCTTTGGACATCCAAGATATCGGTGGTGGATGTCCTTGGAACTCCAACTGGTGCGGTTGGGTCTGAACGAAGGGTTTTTTGGTGTGCTCTACTTATTAACTTGCTCATGCAGGCTTGTACACCAATTGATTCAAATATAGAATATAGATGAACATATAGGTGGACAAAGAAGAACAGGGATACTTTCTCGAACAACTAAAGGACCACCCTGACCCCAAGTAAGTACAATTATCATGCGGACCAGACATTTGAGCAATATTCCTGCAAAATTGTTTGCAGCTTGCAGGAAAAACGAGTTCGCCGGAACGTGACTTTTTGTGTTGAAACTTTCTTGATCAGTCCGCGATCATATCTCCTTTGTTGCGCAAAATATAATATATATATATATTGTCAATAGGGATGGGGTCCCAGTATAGTCGCTATACAGGTACATGCCATATACTTTTGGCTCAAGTGCCCAACCAGGTAAAAAGGAGCTTTAGCGCGCGAGCTTCATGTTGACCTAAGAGCTAGAACGGGGCCAGGGCACACCTTTCCATCCGTTCGCAGGTTATCAGCCGTAACCAGACTCTTTTGAGCTGGGTACGAGCTGCGGCCTTACACAACACCATCTAGACGCAAACGCATCGGATAGATCAGTTACCCTCAGTCACTGAAGATGGACCAATCCGACGCCAGCACTGCATCTTTTGGAGCAGCTGCTGCGGCCGCAGATCGGATGAGTGCATCCCACAACTCCAGTCCAGGTACGATCGAAGCGGAGACTCTGACAGTGGTGAGAGAGGTTGCGACAGGTAGAGCACGAAGTCGTTCCCCGTCAGCGCACTCGACACCACCGTGGGGGACACCGAGATCAGGCCGTAGCCCTAGGGAGACGAGGAGGAGAACTGACACCGGAGCTGTGAGAGCGCTAGCATTGCAGGATGGGTCAGCTGTACCAGTGCCGTCGGACAGCGAAGCTGGAGATCGAGCAAGGGCAAGCACTGACAACCTACAATTAGCACGGGCCGATGGAGACCTGAATGCGAAGTGTGCGCAACTACTTGCCGAAGTGCATATGTTGAACCACCAAAACGCATGGATGGTCGAATGTGAGCAGAGACAGAACCAGATTATACAACACGAGACCGAAGTCCACGAAGTAGTGATGGCACACCTCGAAGAATGTTATGTCGAAGGATATGGGAATCAACGAAGAATCACCCAACTTACAGAATCCAGAGACTGTTTGCTATCAGCAGCACACGACCTGCAATACCAGATGGACACTGATCGTGTGGCAATGCGGGATCGTCTCACCCAGTTAGGGGAGTACGCTGATCGCAACAGCGCAGAGATGGTTAGTCAAGTTGTGAACATCGGCACGGAAGAGATCCAAGCTATATCGGCAGAAAGAGATCGAGCCGTAACCGAGGTCATGACTACAATCGCAGATGCTGAGAACGTCAAGGATCTGTGTAGACAGGAGTTAGTTGGACTACAAAGACAGAGTGCCAGAAACAAACACGAATATGCTGAAGAGATGAAGATGAGGGAAGCAATGTATGCAAGCAAGATCAAATGGTTATCAGAAGAGAATGAGGAGCTCAACAACCGATCTAATACTCAGGACAAGTTCATCTTGAGCATCAGAGAGCAATTGAAGAAGGCGAACGAGGAGTTGACTCAGACGAGGATTCAAGGATCCGATCGACCGTTTCAACCATCCAGCGCCGAACTCAAGAAGGCCGAAGTCAAGGTGAACATGTTGGAAGAGGACATTCTACGTAAAGAGAGGATGCTGAAACGTCTTCAGGAAGAATTGATCGAATCAAGCGCAAGTGAAGCACAATTGAAGGTCGCACTGAAGTTGAAACCACCAGACATGGGATCAGAACCCAGTGTGGAGAATGAGATGATGACCAAGCTTAGAGCAGAACTTGAACGTACTGAAAGGTTATTAAGGTCCGAGGAGAAAGAGGCAATTGAGTACTACGAAGGTATGATGCAGAACCAACAGGACATGATGGAATTCGAAGCGCATGCATCACGGCTCAGAGATGAGAGGAATAAGTACCGGAAGAGGTACGAAGAGGAGCGCACAAGTGCAGAGAATGCAGCCGCAACCGAACATGGTGCCGCTTCATCCTCTAGCTCAGGCGGCTCCAAGATATCTCGGAAGGAACACGAGAAGATCAACATCCCTGCATGGCCCAAGATACACGACCTGGAGGTTTGGAAATCCCAGGTTGTAGCGGCAGTCGTGACGGCATCGGGCGACGAGAAACAAGAAGATTGGATCCAATGGCTCTCGGATGCCTTCAGATCACCATATGACCCATTTCTACTCGAGACATCAGGCGAAGCAAGATTCGCTAGCATAGACGCTAAGCTAGGTATCACCCTACATACGATCATCCACGCAGCAGGTGAGAGATCTCATGACGTACAACTGAAGGTGAGGCAGATGATGCAGAGACGTGCGAGAGGCACAACTCCTGGAATGGTCAAGGGACGAGAAATGTTAGCGTTGATCGTCGATAGTTTCCGAAGTGCCGACAACGTTGATGTGATGTATGCGTCCAAGCACTTATTCGATCTAAAGTTTCCTGGGGATAATCAACTATCCAGATTCCTTGGACAGTGGGATGAGATCATATCAGGTATGGATGCGGATGACATGCTTCCTGACAAAGCACTTCGCAACCTGCTTTGGGATAAGATTAAGGATTCCAAAGTTATGGCGTTAGATTTGTCTGTGTACGACAACATGTTGGATAAGGATCCGGATAAGACCTACCAGAAGTTACGAGAGATCATGACGAAGTGGATACGGAAATCAATTGAGACCACAAACAAGAAAGAAAGGGAAAAGGCTTTTGGGAACATCGTGAAAGCCACACCAGCGGCGGAGAAGAAGGACCCTAAAGCGAAACCCAAGAATACCAAGACCGATCCACCGAAACATGACGCCGCTCCAGTACTTCCTCAGGCTAATCCGAAGGACCGCAACAAGAAGGACAAGAAGCAGGATCGTGGAAGATCAGCCACGAAGAGCCCAAAAGGGGATCGTGGCAGGTCAGCGACTCCAGCAGATACGTCCAAGATAGGATGCGCTTTCCACTTCCATGGGAAAAACGGATGTTCTAGAGGAGACAAATGCAAGTTTAGTCACCAAGAGAAGCACAAGAGTTCTGCTAAGAAACCAGAAAACCTCAAGGATGACAGATCAAAGAGTCCCGGTGGCAGGGGCAGTAGCCCTAAGACAATGAAGGATCAGGTCTGTTGGAATTGGCAGAAAGGATCGTGCAAGTTCGGGGACAAATGTCGACGTCAGCATCACGCTGCTCCTGCTACGAAACAAGAGGCTAGAGGCAAAGCCAAGCCCAAACCGGCTGCGCCAGCCTTCATGCTTTGCGGAGACATCGAGAGTGATGACGAGGACGTACAACCCGCACTTCCCAACGTACAACAAGGTAAACTGGCGCTTCGCTTTAGAGTCAGATTCGATGACCAGGCGAATGTGACCACGTTCATTTGCGATCCTGGTAATGAGCTGAACAACCGTCCCCTTAGGAAGAAGAGGAATGAGGTGCAGAAGGTGGATACCGAGCTCATTTCGTCGTTGAGAGCCCTCAGAGTGAGCAACATAGCTGCACGAGTAGCACATGCCAAAGGTAAGATGATGGAGCTATTCTATGCTGAGCACATTGCCAAGGCATGGATACAAATCACTCAAGATGAAGGAATCGAGGTTAACGTCGACCTGTCTGATTTCAACACCAGAGAGGTAGTAAGGAAGGATTTTGTCGACTACACGATACCAGGAACCACGATGTTCATGGCTGTGGAGAGGTATGATGGACCACCAATACGCTTCATCATGGACACGGGATGTGGACACGATTTGATCTCAAGAGAGAAAGTCAATGCCATGGGCCTTACCACCAAGGAAGGACCCAAATCCGTGAGCTTCATGACAGCGAATGGTGTAACTAGTACATCAGAGATGGTGGACATCAATGTGGACGAACTACCCATGAGGTCCGAGGCACACGTGTTGGAAAGCACACCATCAGTCTTTTCCATCGGGAAACGGTGCATGGAACAAGGGTACTCATTCATATGGCCGGCAAATCAATTGCCATACCTCATCGACCAGAACGCGAACAAGATTCCGCTATCGGTGCATGACAACATACCCTACATCAAGGTGAATGATGATGACGGAAGATGTTTACCAAGACCAGACGGCTTGGCCACGATACTTCATCGCATACTGTCAGGTGTGGGACATGAAGACGAGGTCACAGCAGGTCAGGAGACACAACAAGAGGAACTTCCGCCCAAGAAACCACGGAGGCGGAGGAGAAAGAAGAAAGATAACCAGAAAGGTCAGGATGGTGAATCTGATATCAATCCAGCTGTTGCAGGCGTCGGAGGAGAACCAGAGGAACACGGTGATGACAGGTATTCTCCTGAAGAGGAATATGACGGGGAAGACCCGAGATTCGATCGTGATCACGAAGGTCAACCTGAAGAAGCCGGCGGCGACGAACATGGAGGTGATGCGGATTCTGAACGAGGGGAGAGTGACATTGATGAAGATGAAGAGGGACTATTGGAAGTCGATGTGATTGACGGGGAAACCAGACTATCAAAACCAGGAGTGCTGAAGAACGAGGCGAAATCCATATTGCACTTGATGACGCACCGATACAAGAACCCATATTGCAAGTCATGTGTGAGAGCAAAGATGAAGCACTACAAGACTAGCAAGGGAGCTTTCAAACGGAAATTGAAGGCATTCGGTGACCTTATCACTTTCGATCTCATGAACACTCAGAAGATGGCGAGAGATGGGATCATGCCGGATAAGGACATATTGGTGATTCGAGATCGGTTCACTGGTGTGATATGGGGTTATCCATTGAAAGCAAGCAATAGTGACGAAGTGGTGCAGGCAATGAAGCACTATATCGGTAAGAGAAAGGTCACCAACGCTTACTCGGATGATGCGCCACAATTCGAATCAGCACTCAAGGAACTCCGGATTCCACTAGACCAGTCGCTTCCAGGACATCCCCAGAACAATTCACTCGCCGAAAGGAACAATCAGTTCCTGATGCTTACCACATCGACTTGCCTACTAGAAGCAGGACTACCACCATGTTTTTGGCCATTTGCTGTGGAATGCGTAAGCCATTTATTGAACATCGAGAAACTGAGCGATGGCAGCAGTGCATGGTTGAAATTGCACAAGAGCGAATTCCCAGGCATGGTGATACCACTTGGAGCAAAGGTGTTCTTCAAACCTAGTGATGCGAGAGAAAGAGACCAAGATCACAAGTTCGACCCCAAGAGCATTCCTGGCATCTTCGCAGGATACGTTATGGGGACCGGGATGAACTGGTCGCGGAAATACAAAGTATGGGCCATAAGCGATTTCGCACAACAGAATCTAGGCTATGACGCCGAGAGACCGTTGAGGAAGTTGATTACTCCTCACATCACCGAGAAGATCTTCCAAGACGACGGAATAGAATTTCCATTGAAGAAGGAATACGAAAAGTTGAACAGCACACTCGAAGGAATGAAAGTCCTGAAGGAGAGATCCGGTTCTCCAGATGCACCTACCAATCCCGAGTTACCCGATCCCGGCGATGGCGACGATCAAGACGATGACGATGATACGCCTGATCCACCAGACGGGGATCTGAATTCAAAAGCTAGCGAAATTGACGCGATCGAGGACAAGGAAACGGAAGAGCTCACAGAGAAGAAGAAAGAGGAGTACTCCGGTCCTGATCACTACTCCGTTGGGGGGCCAGGCGATAACATAATCTACTTGAACAACGACGGCGAACACGTCAAGATCGCAACGGACGGTCGTCTATATAGAGTGGGATCGGATGGAAGGCGACTCTTCCACAACTCACCAAGGCCCAAGGACTACCTTACACCTGAAGAATGGCAGAAGCTATCGGTGAAAGATAGAGCTATAGCCAAGAAGGCCGGGAAACATGTAGACAAGGTCGTGGATAGATTGTCGAAGAAAGCGAAAGGACTTGGGAGCAGTACGGATAAGAAGGAGGACGAGGAGCCTGACGAACTCTTGAAGGACCTGGAAGACGCCAAGAAGGGTGACGAAGGAGATAATGAGAAGAAGCCCAAGAAAGACAAGAAGGATAAGAAAACCAAGAAGGATAAGAAATCCAAGAAAGAAAAGAAGTCTAAGGGTAAGGATGAGAAGGGTGAAGGTGGACCAAGTTTGGCTATGCCTACTACCTTTATGGAGTGGGACACTGGTGATGATGATGACCAATGGTCACCTAAATCCTTTACATCCGAGTCCACGTGTATCCCCAGTGATGAAGAGTTCCTCACCGATTGGGACGAGAGTGCCATGTGGGAGGACATCGATGACAATCTTGCTATGGCGGCTTGGAAGACGGAGAACGTCTACAATCCACTGAACGGTCAGATATGTTGTTGCATCACTGGTGATCCCATTGACAACGATGTAGTTGATGAACCATTTCCGACGATGCCATGTGTAGTGCGTGATACGCAACATCGCCCGAAACTTATGGGCAATAGGTTGTTCAACGCTGTGGTATCAAGACCTGTGAGCCGTTCTGAGATCTTATCCAATAAGAAGGCAATGCAATCTATGTTGGATGAGTGGGGCGGACTCTGGGATGAGGAAACATTCGACGGGTCGTGGCTGAGAGAATATGATGAGATAGTGGCAACCTCCAAGAAGAAAGGGGAAGAAGTTCACTTAGCAAGAGTACATGGAATATGTGTGGAAAAGAACTACCAACTGCCTGACGATGACCCGAAGAGGAAGTTCAAAGGGCGAGGGGTTCTACTCGGAGATCAGGTGAAGAACCAGAACTTCGAGGCAGCATTGTTCCAAGACCTTGGAAACTCTCCAGCTACATTCGAAGCTGCTCGATGGGCCGATTTCTACGGTTGCCTGGAAGGTAATGATGTGCAGGTAGCAGACGCCATTAGAGCATATATCCAAGCATTATTGGGTGGTGTACCGTGTTGGGCTGAACTCCCGTGGGAAGCGTGGCCCAAGCACTTGCAAGACGAGATCACCAGAAGGGGTCTCAAACGTCCTATGTGTCGTGTGAACAAAGCATTATACGGACACCCAGACTCTGGAACGATGTGGGAGCAACATTGCGACGAATCTGTACGTGCATTGGAGTTCAAACCCCGTCGGACCAGAATGGCCGTCGATGTATTACCACGAAAAGCTAGACTTGCTGTTAGTGATATATGTGGACGACTTGAAGTTGGCAGGGCCCAAGGAGAACTTGAAGAAAGGTTGGGACCTACTCCGATCCAAGCTACGCATTGAACCGGAAACCGAGGTCGGATTGTATTTAGGATGTGTTTTGTCGAAAGGCGAAGATAAATTGGCCGATGGTTCCAAAGTCACTACAATGACATATGATATGAGCGCTCTGCTCAAAATGAGCGTGGTCAAGTACCTCGATATAGTAGGTAAGGACACAGTATTGAAGAAAGTTGCAACGCCAATGTTACCGGATGTCACAAAGGATCATCCATCGAGAGCACCATGCAGTACCCAAAAGGGACTTGCTGTCACATGCACATGGTGTGGTACTTGTTTCTCGCCTGACCAGGCAGCTTCCAAGGCCAGGTCAACAGACGATGACGTCAAGTCTGATGCGAAGGAGCAACCTCGTGGTACCCTAGCGCCTCATGCTGCTAGTCTCCTAATGAAACTGTTGTACGCTGCTAGAATAGCGCGTTTCGACCTGTTAAGGGCCATCAATGTGCTGGCTCGTAATGTGACAAAATGGACAGTTGCCGACGATGCTAAATTGCACCACCTGATGTGTTACGTGCATCATTCAGCCGATCAGAAAATGGTAGGTTGGGTCGGTGATTCCAAAGCAGACCTGTCGTTAGCCCTATTTGCAGATGCGGACTACGCAGGATGTGGTCAATCGTTGAAGTCGACTTCCGGTGCACACATGCATGTCCAAGGCAAACGAACTCGTTTCCCGTTGGCAGGAGGTAGCAAACGCCAAGGGTGCGTTAGCCACTCCACCCCGGAGGCTGAGATTGTAGCGGCGGATTACGCATTGAGGACACTTGGAATCCCAAGCATTAGTGCATGGGAGACTTTGATGAGGACGCCACCAAGAATAGTCTTTTATGACGATAATCAAGCGATGATCAATGTTATGAGGAGTGGGAGGAACCCCACGATGCGTCACATGGAGCGCACTCATGGTATTTCCATCACTTGGTTGTATGAGATGTTCAAGCGTGACTATCTGTTGCTCGTATATGAGGTTACTGCTCGTATGGCTGCCGATATCCACACTAAAGGGTTCGATGATGCCAACTCATGGAAACATGCGTGCATGTTGATCAATATACTGAGCGACGATGGTCTGCGCAGCCAAGCATTGCTCGACTTGATGAAGCCAACTCACGATGGGTTGTCTTACGCCAAGCAGCTCCAGAAAGACCGTCACAGTAAGGTGCCAACATATCCTTACACCACCATTCCGGTTGTCCCGCCACAACTGTATCAGCCGGGACTTTCGAGCAAAGAGGGACTGCAAGAGATCCCTGGATGCGACCCCTACGTTATGGTTCGTACTCCCAAGCTGTACAGGCTGCGTCCACCACGGGCTCCCCCTGATATGGCATACCTTCGCAGCACTTGGATCTTGCAGGACGCGCACTGGCAACAGATCGAGGACAAGGTTGACCCTAACTTAGAACCCGTTCGGTTTGACCGCTGGGTAGAACGTGCGTTCTTTCAGTTTCATCCTTTGTCTTCTCCGTTACCCGAAGCGTCCGCTCCTGCGTCTGGTCATTTCAACGCTGCGATCCTTCCACGTCTTTTGTTTAGCTTGCGTCCGCTTGTCCAATGTCGCGAGTTGCAACAGACTCTCCGTGATTCGTCCTTGTACTTGTCGATTCATCACTGCTCGACCTCTGCATTACATGTGCTCAACGCCCTGACACGCCTTGTGCATGGGGGGAATGGGGGGTCTGGGGGGTCTTCGATGATTTTCGACAATTTTGTTTCGGATCCTGAAGAGCAAGAGCACTCAGTTCACGATCATTGGGAGGTAGACGAAGAAGCTAAAACGCTGACAAGAATACACTCGTCTCCTAGGAGAAAGGCGTTCTGCCCGGGTGACGCACCATCTTGTCCAGTCGACATGTCACGGATCAAAGACGATAGGATGACTTATCGTCAAGGAAGTCAGTTCGAGTCGTCAGATTTTGAGGACTGTGTCAAGGACTATTGGCGACACTCAGGTGGAGGTACGCATACCAAAACGCACCTCCGATGGATAGGCAAGACTGTGTTCACCCTTAGGGGAAACGACGCTGAATCGGAAAACGAGGAAGCTCAATCGGCTGCAATAGCGTTATGTAGCACACCAAAGCGTATGAAAACGATCCCACTGAAGGATATCATTGTCCCAACGTTCGTCTCCGTTAGCAAAGTCAAGAGCGAGGAGAGCAAAGAGCACAGAATAGTTGATGTCAACTTGAGACGACATGATGGGGGGATTGCATATCGGTACCAGTTCGTGTTGTGCGAAGAAGATGACAACCTAGCCGCCCGCGACGAGCAGATGGTAATTGATCTGTACGACATAGGTAAAGAACCCGCATTCATCCTACTGTGTTCAGAGGAATGTAATCACTTCACCCATTTAGCGGCGAAGCACGATTGCACCATCGTCACTGTATCTCAGAGCGATGACCTCACTTCACCATACGGAATTGCACGTGCGCTCGCAGCAGTACGTTCGGAGAAGGATGCAGTAATGTTTGCAGGACCCTGTACAGGCGGATCAGCATGGTCGAGATACAACGCTAAAGTCAGCGATGCAATAGCTAAATCTATAGAGCTTAAGCGAGCGCTATACTGGGACCTTTGGGAACGTTTTGAAACTGTTATGACTCATGTTTTGAGGATCGGAGCCGCCGCACTGTTTGAACTACCAAGATACTGTGCCTACTGGAAAGATCAAAGGGTTCAACGTTTGTTGAGCGGCACTGATTGCGACTGTCATGTGTTTGATGGGTGTATGTACGGGTTAGGTGCTGAGTTCAACGATTCGCACTCCAACAAGAAATTCATCAAGAAACCTTGGGAGATTGTATCATGGAATCTTGAGTTTGGCGACCAGCTCAGCAGAACATGTGACAAGAGCCACAGCCATAGAGAATGTGCAGGTAAATACACTAAGACTACTCAGTTGTATAATAAGAAGATAGTCGGCATTATCCTGAAGACCGTGACCAAGAGAATCGCTGAATTCCAGAAGTCTGAGAAGATGATGCATGCCGTTCCGTGCCTTGTGATTCAAGCCTTGGGTAGTTCCTTCAACGAACGATCAGTGTGTGATGCAACATCAAACGAGACTGTATACACATGTGATGAGCATGGGGCACAAATATCACACGCACGACGGATCGAACCACATGGCATTCATGATTTTCAGGCCTGTTGTGTTTGTTTGTGTGACCACAGCACTGCTTCACCCGTACGCTTCAGCGACGTGGCTATGGCTTCTGTTGGTGGTGTCATGAACTATAACAGCAACACGAGCGGCTACCCGACTTTCATCATCAAGATCCTCGATGGCCTGGTCGAGATGAAGGAGAGAGGGCAGATCACCCTACCTCCAAGGATGTCGAGGAGTACGCATGGATTGGATGTGGTTGAAGCATGGATTGCCGTCGGCATTCCTCCGCTCGTCCCGTTATCCATCAACTATGCAATGTCCAGGACAAAATCCGATGACACCAAATTCTTGACCGCTTCACTGAAGAAGTTAGTGGGCTACATGAACGAGGAAGAGAAGAAAGAGAAAACTGGCGACTTGGCAAGACGCTATAAGCTATCCATGGCCACCATTAAGGGGCGCTTCGGGAACGATGCGAGTGGGATTTTCAGCAACCTTTCTCGCTACCTCGTGGAGCCTGAGGAGATTGGGGCGATCGATGACTTATGGGACGACGTCCGCGACTTCATCAACAGCGGCAGACTCAATGACACTATGGTTGCCTACCAGCAATGGAGGAACCTGTCCGGGTCGGCCAATGAGAGCATGAACATGCGTGAAGCCGCGGATCCGTCAGATCACGTCTATGCTACCCGCCTTGAGAGTTACTACACGATCTTCAGCTCGATCTTCTATCACACCTCTGACAAACTCACCAGTCGAAACGCGAAGGAGAAGGTACAAGAGCTGATAGAGACGGTGAACAGAGAAGTCCGCAACATGGCACTGGCAATAAGGGTCCACAACTCGGACAACGCGTTGGACAAGATCCACGTGATCGATGTGCTCGAGGACCTGATTACCAGGAAGAGAGGATTGCCGAAATACCGGTCGGCGGCGCAGAACCATATGGAGACCTTTCTAGGCTCCATGAGTGTTATGGTGCAATACCTTGACAACTGCAAGCCTCCGGTAGCCATGATAATACCAGAAGAACTCAGATTCATGAGGGAGAAAGTCATGCCGATGATCAATCAGTGGATCCCGGTTGAACCCACAATGTTTCGAGTTCAGTACAACGCAGCTGCAGCGGAGAGCGGGAGGCAAAATGAGTACAACCGGCGGAGCAGCGCCTTCAAATCCTACACCGAATACATCGAGGAGATGAAGAAGAAAATCGAGGACAAAGTTATCCCCTCGTTACCATTTTGGGATATGCTGGAAAGTGAAGGTCCTGAGCCCCCTGACGTCGCTCATAGGCCAAAGTGGTGCCCGCCGCTTCAGATCTACGGTGACTTTGCTAGGCCGAGGGCCAAACCAATGCCTCGCGCACCAAGACCTCCTCCACCGTCGTCGTCATTTGAACAGCAGAACTTTTCGGAGCGTCCTTCCGACAGTTCAACTGGACATGGGCCGGCGTCCTCCAAGCGGTGGGGAAGGACAGGTGGATCAGAATCCACCGGTGCGGCATCAAGGGACATCTCAGTCACTACATGGTTTAGAATGCCGTTTCCGATGGGGTCATCCAAGTACTACGTATTTGGGAAAGACTATTTTTCGCGAGACATGAAGGTCTACGCAATGGTCAGCACCAATCAGGTGCCATCCGGGCACGTCGTAGAAGGTCCCTGTACCGTTAACGGACAGATGACATGGTTGCAGTACTTACGAAGGTTGACGTCGTATTTGATGTTCTGGCATGGGGGGTACCAAGAGACGGTGATCGATCGGAACTACCACAAAGAAGACGCCCATTGGTTCGCTCAATATACCAACATCTACGACTCAACACAAGTGTCACTTGCTGGAGGGCTACCATCTCCGAGAACGCTATACAACCTTTGTTACCCAATGGAAGCCAAGGTGAATGATGAAGCGGAATTGGAGCTAAGGATGCGTGAAACATTGAAGGGCTTCATCCCAAGTGTCACGTGTCAGCCAGCGTCTCGCACCATCGACGGTGGGAGTGTGCACTGTGAGTTCATCGGCGCCATGAAGACCAGTAAGGTGATTTTGATGTCTGACTTCGAGTACATCACCAAATCGAATTCCGGAAAACAGACAGTGTTCGCCCAGAGCTTATTGTCACTTGGATGGGATAAGGTCATCAACATGTCTTGTACGCCTGAGTACAAGAAAGGAGTGATGACGGATCCATATGGTTTCATCAACTTCGTTCGTGATCGAATTGATGATGTCAAACGCCATGAACCCACCTCCATCCATGTGTGGTTGTCGTTGAGCAATCTAGTGACTGCGGGCGAGAAGGGGACATACAAGACTGTGATTGTTCCCACGGACTTCGTTCCAAGACTCAGGGATGTGATCGTCAAGCTTGACGCATGCTGCCAACTACCTACCTTCGTGAGGATTTGCGCAGACGTGGAGTTTCACCATGCCGTCGGTTCGTTCGGTAAGATAGCCAACACGATCAAGGACGAGCTGTCGCTGAATGGCATGATGTCCACAACGTCGGACAGATTCTGGCGAGCCATTTCGGTTGCCGGAAGCGGTCACCCCTACTCTATGAAGTCTGGAACCTCTTTGGTCCACGCTGTCATGGAAAAGTACTTGTTCAGAGAAAAGATGCTCGCTTCCTGCTTTATGGCACCGGATCCCTTGACCGAAGCGAATAGCCTCCACGATCCCAACTTGGAACACGTGTTGCAGGACAAAGAGAGGTTGTATCAGTACTTGTTCGGAGATTCCGTGAGAGGAAGCCATGCTTATCAGTCCACTGCGGAGCCTTCAGGTGAGAATGAGTCTGAGAGGAGGAAGAGGGAGAAGGTAAGGAGAGAGAACAAGATGCCATGGATGGATGAGTACTGGGGAGTCCTTCAGCCAGAACCAATATACTCAAGGACTCAAAGGTGGTACGTCATTGATGACTTTAAGGAGGGTGAGGAAATTTGCTGCGATTACTGTCTGGTCTGCCATCCCATAGACTCCGATTTGAAAGACGATTGCTATGCGGAATGCATCAACGGAGCAGCAAACAGATGCCGTGGGATGTCCGCAGAAGACTACGTCCAGAAGCGATTTCATGCATGTGCTCGATTGCTTCACAACTTCGGCATGGGGCAAACGGTATCTTCTCCCACCATCGCAATCTCAGAGATGAACCCGCACGATGACTTGATGAAGTTTTTACACGAGGCGATGATCATCTTCAATGAGAATCCAGGTTTCCAGAAGGAGATTTCGTTCTTCGGGGGGATCAGGTTGTCATCAACAATGACGGAGAACTTCTTCAAAACGAGGAGAGGACCCAGCATCCATGTGGAAAAGCAGATAATCGGCAACGCCAAATACTTCCAGGGATCCTATGACCTTGGCAACGTATGCTACACCAAATACCTCAAGACCATACTGGAACCCGATGTATTCCGCACTATATTCGGAGATGATCCCACAGAGGAACGGGTAGGTGACATGGTGGAGGCGTTGCTGGGCATGTTCGAAATTGCTCAACTCTTCAGACACCTGTTCAGAGGATGGGGTGACATCGAAGCTTTGAGGACGGGATTAGAGGAATCCATCAAACGCGTCACTGCATCGCTGTACGACAGGACAACGTATGAGAACCGAAAGCGATCGATGATCAGAACCATGGACCCGCACTCTGATGAGGCGGCAAACGTGGCGCTGATTCTCGTTCGCATGAGGACTATGCCGCCTCCTGAATTCGACATCGACCACTTCTTCGAAATTGGGAAAGAACCAGAACAGGGAACAGAAGCCACTGGCGAGCCCGAGGCCGAAGGTGTCGATATGGAGACCGAAGGTGTCGATATGGAGACTGAAGGCGTACAGGAGAAGGAGGAGCAAGATGTTGACATGTCCGACCCGAAAGCATCAATACTGCACGCCATCGACGAATTTGAGAAGAAGATCGGGCGGGCAGAATTCTGCATCCACTGCATGGAGTCGGGACACACCACTCTCAATTGCGAGAAGACCCTTTCATCCTCACCTACAGTCACCTCTGTGTTGAGTGATTGGAAGAAGAGAGTGAAGGGAGAGGTTGCACCCGACGATGTACCATCAGGACATCCAACCGAACAGCCTAAGAAGAAGAAGCAGAGAGCGTCGCCCACTCCAGAAAGGAAGGTCGACAGCGAGTTCAAACGCAAAGAAATGTTAAAAGCAAGAGTCGTGACAATGTTCGACCATGACGGATTCACCTTGATCGAAAGTGCTGATGGAGTCGAAGGAGGACCACATTCCTACAATGGGCGGAAGCTTGTGGAAGCAGGCCCTAAGGATATGAAGCAGGTGTATGAATTTGTCGAGAAGGCATTTGTGCACTCCAGCTCCCTCACACCAAAGGCATGTCATCACTTCTACCCCCTACCAACACGGAGGGAGAAGGGATACAAGCCGATCGACCCCATGACGATGGTCGGGAAAGTTGAACTAGTACCGATCAACGGAGTCACTTTCGCTGCAAAGAACTCCGACTACGGCAACCACAAGTATCCGACTCCAGACTGTCGAGTACCTGAATACAGCCAAACAAGCCAGGCCCTGAGTCGTCGATTGGGAGCGAAGTTGAGACATCGAATTGGGCGCCAGTTCAGGACAGGAGGAAGACTCGCACCAATCAAATGCGATGAAGGTGCATGGGTGTCATGGGAAGACCTGTTAGGTGATAATGCAGTTTGGGAAGACGGTTATCACTACGGCAACATAGATATCGTGACCAAGAAGGCGCGTTTGGAGAAATACTTCGACCAAAACTATGAGTGTTTCCGCATAACCAAGAGGGTCAGATTCCAAATGTTGGCGGTCCGTGTTCACCCTGATGAACTCAATGAGCCTGATGACCCGATGGAGAAGGGATGGATTAACGAACTCAAGGACATGGGAATCTCCAAAGGAAGACTCCACCATAGCGATGGATGGTGCTTTCCCGTGGCTATAAGAGCAGCCTCGGCACACTCAACGGACGGCGGAGGTTATGACGTTACCATTGACATCGACCACATTGGGTCGAGGATGACCAACGACATGGCCCTATCTATGGTGACTGCATTTCACGCTACCAATCTCGGAGCGCTGACTTCAATCATGCGACGAGGGCTAGTGCCGGGAGGTCTCGGATCATCGGGAAGGGATTCTATCCACTTCACATGTTTTCCGCCATGGGCCTGGGAGCAGGGCTACAAGGGTAAACCTTGGCTGGGTCGTAAGGTCGCATTGAGTGATCGCCCAGTGGTTCTCTACATTCCGGTGTGGAAGCTGCAGGAGTACGGACTTCTCATCTCAGCGACTGGCTCTCTATTGGTTGAGAACGTCGTTCCCTTCGATGTGGTTAAAGGGGCATGGTTGCAATGCGACAATGCGGAACCCGGACAGCCTGAGGAGATCGAATGGATCCGGTTACTCAAGGGGGAACCCGACCCTGGAAGCTACCTTGTTCTGGAGTCCAAATACGGAAACCCGATCATGATTCCACGCTTTCAAAAGCTTGAGAGTTTAGCGGTTGAGGTCCTAGACGATACCTACTCCGAGGACGACGCCAAAATCTCAAAGCTGTTGGGTATGATCGAGGAGAATGGTGTTTACCCAGAATATGATAGCACCGAGTGGCAGGAACTCTTCGAGGAGATCGTGTACCGCCGAGCGATGAAAGACTACGATTCAAGGCCGTGTCCTAACTGTCTTGGCGAAGTCGATGTGCGATTGACGATATGTCCGCACTGCGTAGCGGTTTTGATCGCGAATGGAAAGCTCACACATGTGGTACCCAAGGAGACAAGGGACCGCAATCAACGATCACCTCCGAAAGATGTCCCAGCCAGTTCTTCCGGTGAAACAACTTCTGCTGCAGGTGCAAACATCGATGAAGTCATCAAGAATGCACGCAAGACAGCCGAAGAGGTCATTGAGATCGAGGAATCCGAAGGAGAGGAAGAGGAGGAAGTTCCTATCATTTTGAAGGAACGACCGGACGAAGCTGAAGGCGAACCCGAATATCGGGAGGTCCCTCAAGATGGATACGGGAATGAACTTCCGAAGCCTTTCCCCTTCGCGATTGACGAATTGCCGCAAGAAGCTGCGATCCCAATCGACCACAACTTTGCCGTCACACAGCAATTTGATTTGAGGTTGATGAAGTTGATCAAGAGCTTGGCCAACGCAACGTTCGACATCAACTGCTTTGAAAGTCGTGAAGATGTACTGCGAATGTTCGACGATGGACAGCGGCATGACACTCCGCACAATAGATGGCCGATAGTACCGAATGATCCGGATACTGGGTTTCCAAGACGTCTCCAGAGAGCCGAGGTCGTAGGCATGAGCAGATGGACCGACGACGTGTATGCAGCAGAAGCGTGGCAGATCTATGAATTCCACGCCAATGTTGTTCATCCGATGATGATCACTGCAATCCGCTGCGGGCTTAGCCACAAGTACCTCAAAGAGGTCGGCAGCACTCAGCGCAGCATGAGTGATCCAAAGGCTCGAAAGTCTGAGACCCAGGATGAGATCATCGAGAAATTGGCATTCATCTCAAATTTCATCAGACGTATGATCAAGAAGACCTTCGGAGCGAGCCGATACAGTTACTACCAGAAACCAGATGACGAAAGTGCCGCTCCATACAAATTCATCGACATTAGTCCCGCCATCAAATCGGAGAGGAAGAATGTCACGAAGGAAATCCTCGTTGCACGCCGCTACTATGGCATAGAGGTATCCGATGTCCAAGAAAGGAAATTGAAGTCCTTCGAAGAGCAGATCCGAGCGGGAAATCCAAGGAACGTTGAGCTCATCAAGGACTACATTGGCTTTGTCGGCGCTGGCTACATGCGACAACTCACGAATGGTTGAACATTGGGGTCATGCCGGCATGCCACTTCCGGTACTTCAAGTACTGAGGGATCGCGGGTAATTCATGGTGACCGTTTTGGCATCATGGGGTGAGATAGGATTGCGTCTCACACCGTTGGTAATCGCATGATACCATAGGTAGGTGCACGTTTTCTGCTTGTAGCTCCGTTGCCTGCTTGATCCAACTTTCAAGCGAATGCAAGATCTTTTGCTAATTCAATTCAATAGGACATACTGGTTGACCTCCAATACACTTTTGGGAACGTGATTCGTTCTCCGGTTTTTTTTACATCCACTCATCTCCCTTCCCCGTCGAAGTACGGATGTGGGGGGTGTCAATAGGGATGGGGTCCCAGTATAGTCGCTATACAGGTACATGCCATATACTTTTGGCTCAAGTGCCCAACCAGGTAAAAAGGAGCTTTAGCGCGCGAGCTTCATGTTGACCTAAGAGCTAGAACGGGGCCAGGGCACACCTTTCCATCCGTTCGCATATATATACATATACACCATCATAGCATCTACAGCCTTGGGGTCAACCAGCACTTCGGGGTGCCTGGGGCGCCTGGCTTTTCACACCATCGGGTCAAAACATGACCAAACTGGGATGCGAAGGACATAGGTTGGAACATTTTTTCAGCGCCCCTCGACCACGCCGGACTGCGCTCAGCGAGGTCATCACCCCGAAGCGCCCCTTGCGCTTCTGCGACTTGGGACGGTGCGAGGCGCCGTTGCTCAGGCGCCCTTGGGACTTGTCCACGTGGAAATTTCCCACAAAAGAGTGATGTGCAGATCATTTGGTGGTGATATGTTAGGCTCAATGTGCCACCATATTATACAACTTGTCTTGGGAAGAACGTGCCGTGTCCAAAAGGTATTAGTATTGATGAGCTGGCGACGGGGGAGGCTGAAAACAGAGAAAGACACCTCACAGATCACAAGAAAGACACCTACCTGTTGATGTTTGTATTGCTCACCAGGTTGTTTTTATTTGGTGAACTGATCCACAAATGGTGCCACCCCCCGAACCACACCGCAATGCCGAGCACGGCCACGCAGGCGCTTGGGGCTCTATGGCCGCTTGCTGACGGAGTTTTTGGGGAAGCACGCCTTCAAGGCCGAACACCGGTTTCCCTTGTGAGTAACATGTGACAAACTGGTAGACTCCCAGATGTGGAGCCACTGGATGGTTCTTAACTGTTCAAAACTTTTCAATAAAAGTTGTGCCCAAGATTGTCGTGTTTGCTTTCAACTTAGCACATCCCTAATTGATCCACATACCCTCTGAGGTAAGGTGATGTGTTCGACACTCTGATGTAGATGCCAGGAGGGTCCAGTCGTGCCGAACCTGAGAAGGTATGTGGATCCCTAGGGCATGCAACAACATGTTCCCCGACCCTTCGAGGAAGATCCCCATTGGGGGATCTTCCTCAACGGGTCGGAGGTATAGGTCCAGATCGGGAGATTGGCCCCATGTTAGGCCATGTTAGTCAACGAGCCTATAGCATTTTGAAGGGCAAACACCGAAGTCGAGATTCCTGATCTTTTGAACACATACTAGTATGTTTTAACACATCATGTATCCGAGAGCCTCATGATATGATCTACATGAGAATCTTGAAAGGACATTTGAAACCACTGATTGTAGGTATTTCAGGACAACTCAAAAACAAACTACCAACTCAGGAATCCTCATATAGCAATAAGCTAAAACTGAAGAAACAACATCCGTTAAACAATCTCTTTATTGGATCCAAACCTGACTCCTCACCGATGCATCCACACTCCTCACCGAACGGTCGTTCAGGTGGGCGTCCAAACCCGAAAGTTGCCACGAGACTCTCAGGCGAGACGTCTCTTGTGCAGGAGGGAAAGGAGGAATGACGAACGTTGGAGGATTTAAGTTACGTCGTTTTCGAATTCGAGAACTGGTATATACTCGTTCATACAGAAAACTGAGGCAACAAACATAGACGAGTTGCATGTTGTAAGAATTCCGCTTGTGGCCCCTGAATTTTTAATCACAACCCTGAACATCCCTGAACCTTGTTTACTTAAAATCTCTGATGTCCGACCTGTTGTCCTCCCAGTGAACAGAAACAACTATGACATACTAGTATATATAAATATATATATACATAATATGACTATAGAAATCCAAAGATCCCACTTCCTTTTTGGAAAGGATCTGGTTGCAAGTGGAAGTCTATTATATATAAATATGTTACTTTCCATATTGTCATATCTCTGATTCCAGCCATATCCTCTACCATCTCAAAACACAGGTGACAAAGGACCAAACAACCATAAGCGACCAACAACCCAAAACCATCCCACAGAAATTACAACAACCTCACCCCAAAACGTCTTCATTCGTTCCCACACGAGCTCACCTCTTCGTTCGAGCTGACGAGCTGACGTCTCGTTCCCTGCAGGTCTTCGCTCATGTCTTGAGCATGGATTTGGTGGCGCCGGACCTCAATGACCTCACACGAAGACACTTTCTGGAGTTCACCACAGGAACGAACCGGGTGTTGGAGCGGAGCGAGCGGAGCGAGCGGGAGCTGGATGTGGGGTCCCCGAGCTGAACATGTAGGAATCTGGTTCTGAATGTTGGAGGATGGACGTAGGGTGAGGATGGATGTGGGGGGGGTCGTGATTGGACAGGCCGCATGGCCAGATTTCGCCAGTTCGTGCGAAGTTGACATGTCCAAATTTTGGAAATCCTCGTTCATATTCCCAACCTGTTTCCGCTTCCGGCTTGCTGTCGAAGTGCTTGTTGAAGTGAGGGCATGAGAATCAATGCTAATGCTACACACAAATGCAGGAATTTCTGATTGTTCTACCCAACATTTCTGCGTAGAATAAAAGAACCTTTGTTATGTGCATATATATATATAGATTATATAGGGAACATCTCTAGTGACAGATGAATCCCGCAGACAGACTTTTGTTTTTTCACTCCTACAGGAGCTGCCCACGGCCTCATCGCCTTGGAAGACTTGGCACGTGACCTCGACACGGGCGATGTGCACCGCAGAGCAGCGCTCCCGAGCGAGGCGACGAAGGGTTGGGTTCGGTGTTCGATGCACGCAGGGTTCGGATATTTACGGATATTTACTGTACATGTATTTATATGTACCCGGCTGAAGTCCAGTTCGACGATATTTTGACCGGCTGAAGTAAAGGAAGTTCCCAAACTCAGGTCCCCTAGTCAGACCATTCTTTTTATAGTCTTTGACTCCCAGGGTGTATTCAGTATATCCCCACAATTGTGGTTCCACTTGGTGCATAGATTGTTCGGAATTGACTTGTTTGGGTAAGATGTAGTAGAGAAACACTTGTCAAGCCTCACCAAGGACTGTCGGGACAACGGTGGTGAAACTATTAGATGGAACAGGAATCTCTGTGGGCCCATGTGAAAGATCGATGCTTCCCACAAAGGATGCTGCCCGTTGCGCATGTGACGCACAACCCATCTCCCTACCCATCTCCTCGCCATCCGGGCTCTTCATCCTCGCCATCCGGAGGAGGCGTGCCTCCACTGCCACCGGTGCGGACAGCTCTTCGGCGACAGCATGCGCCAGCTGCTGCTGCATTTGCGGCGCATCTTGGACGTGGAGCGACTGTGTGGGTGGTGTGTTTGTTTGTGTGTTAAAGCGTGTACGCACGCTTTTGACTGGCTGTTTCCCTTTTTGGGAGGCACATCCTTGATCCCCCTAGTATTCTATCATTGTCATGGCTGTTTGTTATTGGATTATATTGGATTCGGTTGCAGTTAATTTGTTGCACCTGGGATCCCTTAACAGTTTTGTCATGTACCTATATGTAGCTCGGATTGCCAGTTGAGTAGACTTGAAGTAGCCTTTGAAAACTTTGGGCTATCCGGTAAACCGCATGTTGTCATAATTATATGTTTGTTTCAACTCGAGCTTTATGTGGCATCAAGCTATATCAAGTATGGAACCAAATGGTTGATGAAAGAGATCCCATCTTTCCTGATATGAATAGATTAATTTCCACTGTTTGCAGGATGAACTGTGTTTCCAGAGTAGGCCAGGATTTTGTGCATCAATGCAATTGTTGTATTGTGTCTAGTTTGACTTTGTTGCAGGATGACTGAATGTTTGATCACTGTTTCCTGATCTTATACTGCAACAATACTGTAACAGTTGAAGTTGACCACTAATCACACTCATCACACAGCCAGGTTGTGGTATGTTGCGGTTATTCTTCAATTCCACGGAATCCGTGGAGATCCAGTTCGCTCCCAAGCACGGATTCAGCTGTGCTTTCTTTTGGTCGCGACGCTCCTGAAGCACCTCAGCTGTCCAGGCTGCGATGCTCCTGAAGCTGGGTATGCTGAAGCAGGAGCGACGTGCAAGTAGGGTTGAAGCGTGGTGCCTCTACACTCTACACTCTACATTTTCATGTGTTGATAAAAGGGAATACATTTGATTGATAGACTCGATAGACTCAGACATGACTCTTCGCGAACCATTGGTGGTCCAGGTTCTACGGCTTTCGGGCCGTTATTGCCCAGACCATCCATATCCATCCATGTATAGAATCGTAAAGAATTGTCAGAATGGTTACATACATTCACCATCATTTACCCCATAAACGTGACCCATCCATGTAAGATAACTATTCCAGTCCCATGAATGGTTTGGGTTCAACACCCAGGTTCCATTTTGTCCGGTGCTCCACGTTCCGAGGAGCGAGAGCTGCGAGCGCTGGGGGTCTGGCAGTGGAGCTTTTGGAAGAGATGGGTTTCTGCTGTGGCCGTGAGGTGCGAATTGAGCTAACATAGCTGACTTCAGAGCCGTGCAGAAAGGCCTGCATACCCAAAGAGGAGGGAAAGGTGATGGCCTGAAGAGGCCGTCATGAGCCATTGAAAGCTTTCATGATCCTACCCAGGAAAAGTGGATCACCTTGAACCTTTTTTGGGGGGTTGGCTTCCCCACTAATAAAGAGATGGAAAAAGGTCAACTGTTTTTCATATTGTTTACAGGAAGCAGCAATGGTACGTAACAAACTCAATCCAAAAATCGATGTTTGAGCCAGCAACATCGATGTCTGGGCTGATGGGCCGTTGCACCAGGGGTGTGGTGTGATCACAAGGTCCGCTGGCTCGAGGTTTTCCTGTTGAGTCGTCAGTATGATGAGACTTTCTTGAACCTACTTTGCCTTAATTGGCCTTAATCATGTTTCTCCGTCAGTCTATCAGTTTTTGATAGATGGATGCAGCAGAATTGATCACTACTTCGCGATTTGGAGCTGCTGGCCTTGTTGCTCTTTCTTCACAGGCCTTGGAAGACCTACTTCGACACACCAAGGCCAGGTGGAACATGGAAGATACACACATAGGACTCAGGATTGGCCATTTTTTGGCAAAGAATTCCAGGACCATTCAGGACGGTCTGGTTTCACTTAAAGTCTTCTCCAAACTAACCAACAGTGTATGACAATGTGAATGATGTCGTTGAGATGTTCGAGCTCTCTGCAACAACTTTGCTTTTAGGGACAGTGTGCTTCGTGCCAGGGAAACGTGGAGCAGGCGGTGGAATTCCTCTCTGCACAGGGCTAGCTCGCCATGGCTGGGCGGCTAAGTCAGGATCAAACAGGTGGGCAGCCAGCCAGTTTCATGACCATTTTCATGACTCGCATGCAGGATTCCATGCATAACTCGGTGCCCCAACATGATTTTTCCTCCGGTCGGTCTTCCGAAAAAACGATTCCCAGACGACGACGACGACGAGCGAAGAGTTACGACCACATGGGGCTGATTTGGATGTCGTCAATGTCACCATTCCATGGCGGGCGAAGAGTTCCGATTCGGCAGACCCCAGTTCGGTGCTTCAGATCTCAGGTCGCCGAGTTCGGTGCTTCCGAACGTCGCCGGATTGCCCGGCTTGAGTTGGGGATGGTCTATGCGCCAATAGCAGTAGCTAGCCTTCACAAAATGTGCGCTCGCAGCGATGTAGTTCTGTAGTCCATGTGGCGGTTTGTGCCGTCCACAGTGAGACTCTGAGTGTGGTGACCTGTGGCTTTTGTACAGCTTGGCCTGGTGGCAAGTAGGTGTGTTGCTGAGTGCAGAAGACTCTGCTGAACGGATAGGCCGTCGTAATTCTTTTGGCAATAGCACTTGATTGGTGCCAAGACTGGCAGATTAAGGGCCGGGATTTTCTTTGGGGAAACCCTGTCCATGTTGGATTACCTTGTCCATATTCCAGAGATTAGCATCTGAATGTCGACGTGTCCAAATCCATGTACAGAGCTGCGGTCTGTCGTGCAGTGTCGCGCGTGTCGCGGGTGCGGGACCGTTGAAAAACCGACCTGGCGTGCTGGTACCACCTATTTCCAGCGGATCCGTGGAGCGTTGAAGCATTTTAAGATTGTTTTAGCCATTAGGTGGTTAAGCCATGTGACATTTGGGATATGGATGTGGGCACCCAAATGCTCATATCGTCTGGATCACAATGCTCATGACATAGTCAGTAGTGGCCTATCATGCAGTTCATGCCCTGACAGATGGGGCAATATGCTTTGAATTGTTTTGATCCGTCAGAAGGTTTGCAAAACATGGAGGAAGTGAGATCGGTCAGAGAAGTTCTTATGGCTTCGTCTGGCGGTTCTTCAAAAAACCGGCGAGCGCGCCCGCATGCATTGGACAGAGTTAAAACATCGGTGCCCTTTGATTCAGCATTGTTTGGAAGCAGATCCGCCCGGCCCGCGCAGCTCCTAGACGTGCCCATTCCGAATTGGAAGTCGTCGTACGATGCCGTACGTCGTCGTATTGAACACAGAAAGGGACAACTCTTTGAGACACGGCGTATTTACAGTGTGATCGTAACCGTAACCTCCACCCTGTAAATCGTTCAAAGAGAATAGTGAGTGAAAGCTGTATGTTTGTGCTCTTAAGATCTCCTAAATGCGCTCCAGACAATCTCAACAAACATGATTTTTAGTTTTTTGAGGGACCTGTCAGCTCCATTTGATGCACAGTCACTTGTGGATCCTTATTTTGTGGTCAAGCTTTCAACCCTCTGTCCCACACATTAAACAGTTGCCCAGTTGCCAACACATTCTCAAATCGGAATCACTTTTCTACCGCTTGAGGAGTTAATTGCCCAATATAGACATTTGACAATACATCATACCGTATTTTCCCTGGCACATTGACAACATTTGCTCGCTGGTCCGAACAATGCATCCGGATGGTTTTTGGTAAGCCGAGGCCGTTTTTTTCATATCAACTTCACACACACGATCGACATGATCAGATACACTCATCCGAGGTTCCCTCGCAAGCTTCGCTTCCGCTTCGTCGCTTCTTCGCGCCATCTCCGCCGCCATGGCCCACCTCTTGGGGCTCCGGGCAGCCACCGCGTTGACCGCGCATGTGTCCACCTACCGAGGCGGGCGTCCGGCGTCGGACTCACGTCGGACGAAGCGGCGTTGAGCCAGCCGACGGCCCGAGGACCATGAGGAACTGACTGGATCCAACGGTCACTGAAGGCGTTGCTCGACTGGCGCACAAACTGTCGACTGGCTATTTAGATCAAAAGAAGAACAACAACAATGAATCAATTCATTCTGACGTTGGATCACCATGCAGGAGGGCGTTGCTAAAACCAACACGCTAAACCGGCTAAACCCTCCATTCTGACCGTCTTTGGATCATCCTTGGAAGTTCCTTCCTGGACTCAGAAGCGGATCATCCTCGCTGGCGGCTTCTCTAAGCTTCAGGGTGCGAGCACCCACGAACCCGATTTGGCCAAGCACCTCGGGATGGCCAGTCCCACCAGACTAGAAGGACCAGTTTCCATGTTGGCTTTTTGACTTGTTATTACTCTCTCAGGCTCATGTACGCTTGGTCTTCCCATATTCCTTTCAAGGGCGGACGCGCTGGGCCACATCAGGCGCATGGAGGCGTTGCTTGGTGCACATCAGGCTGCCTCGAGCACAAGCGTCATTGCTGGACCTGGTGGTTCCCAGGCCGGTTGATGTGTCTAAACATGTCCAGATACACCCAGGTGTCCACGATCCCATGGGAACCTGAAAACCCCCGTCGGTTGGTAGAGGAAAATCGTCGAAACGGACCACGACGGACGTCAGGGTCTGTGTTAGTTTGAGTTATAGGGTCATCTCTATTATTTTTCCGGGGAAGCTGAGTCTGTTAGCCGCTGTTAGCCGACCTTGTTTCATGTGCATTGACTAAGCTAGGACTTTTTCCCTACACTTGCAAGCACAGGCTAAGAGCCTTTGTGGCATTCCTCGTATTGTTTGGATTGATCCTGAGGCTATCGATCGTTTCTTTGAGACCTTCGTTCATCCTGAGGATTTGTGCATCTCCACTGCTGAGATTGGAGACTGAATCCCAACTGGTTTAGATTGGTTGGGCATCCTTCAAAAGTAGCTGGTAACTTTGATGTAAAGGATGTGAATTCCTGCCACAATTGGACTAAATGGGACAACCATGGCGACGTGTCCCTCCAACGAGCGCGTTTAATTCATTCTAATCCGGGTAGAGAGACGGGTTAGATGGGTGAAGGTGACACAAGCACCCTTCGCTTCACAGATGACGTAGATCACGACGAGGATGAGGATGAGGATGAGGTTGATGAGGATGATGATGGGATGCGAATGAGTGAGCAGCGTGGCCTTAGTTATTGTTAGCCTTTGATTCTCTTCACCTATTCCAAAAACGCCAAACGCGCCTCCTCCTGTCCTGCAGGCTGGACGTACAGCGCTTGATACAGCAAGTGGACAGTAGCAACATCCCCGACGAGGCGTCGGCGCCGAAGGGAACGGATCTGGTTGGACAGCACGGGGTGTCAAAAAGATGGTTCGGAAGTGTCATGTGACAAATGTCCATTTAAAGAACATATATGCAATATATATATTATATATATATATTTGTTCTTGGTGTTCTTCTGTTCTAGTAGGTGAGTGTCCCCTGCAATCCAATTCTGCAGTAGGTGTTTATCAATTTGGGGGGATTGACCTTTAATCTTCATGTTCCTGATCACAATATGTAGATGTACGTTCTACAAAGTATCGGGAACATCACACATGGACTCCTTGCTTGTTTATTTCAGATCAGCGCCGTGACACTTTCGGGTCAGGAGTATAGATGGGACGCGGGAAGTTGTTACACACGAAGGACTAGGAGTGGGACGTTTGGTCAAACAGAAACCAATTTGTTTGCAGGCTGTTGATCTCGTTGCCTAGAAGGCAGCTTTGCTTGGCATTGTTACCTTGACAAACAGTGTGTCATCTTCTAGCCGCTGGCCATTCTTTGCGCGGTCGGGCGACTGGTGGGAGTTTAGGGAACAGCAAACAACAAAACCACAACATGGTCACAACCTGGCGCAAGATATTCTAGTGTCTTTTTTCACAAAACATCTAATTAGTGTGAACTTGAATTGATTCCTTCTATTGATATTTCTGTTTCGCAGTTGCCTACAAAAAGAACCGCTCCGGCGGTGGTCCATCGGCCGCTTCCGCTCACGGGGCCGCCTTCCGCTCGCTGCGCTCCGTCGCTCGACGAAACGCGAGGCCAAGAAGGCCTTTCGGCTCTTCGCCACGGACCTCGAGGACTCGAGCCGGATCGGATCGGATCGAGCGACCGGCGGCGTTCGATCCGCGGCGGCGGCTACAGGCGACGTACTTTGGGGTCGGGCGACGCGGTTCGCGCAGCGGACGTTCAGGTTCAGACTATGTAAGACTGTAAGACATGATGAAGAACCGATGCATAACTGCATAACCCCCAATGAAGAGGTGTTTCAATCCAAATGGGTAGTGGTTCATGACTTCTATCGACCCGTCCAGTGCATCCGAGAAAACCACACGAAAACCGGGTCCGGAGGGTTTTTGCCTACCATACAACATGACTGCCTGCCTTTCGAAGGATTCTTATAGATAACTGCAGCAGAGAAGCTCCAGTTGGAAGCATATCTTCTTGACCCTCTTGACAAGCCGAATCGATTGGATGAAGACCTGCAGAGAGGATGAAGATCATGTTGACGGTAGATGAATCAATCAAACCTCCCCAACCTGGAGAGAGAGAGAGAGAGAGAGAAATTGTTGTCTTCTTGCGAGCAATACTTGCTGCACGATACCGCGAAAAAGGATCAAATGTCCTCTGCACATGACCTGGAATTGGTGAACACGCCATCTTCAACTAAGCCAGACCCAATATCTACTACCTTCTCAAGATGTGGTGCTCGATCTTCCCCGCCATGTCGGCCGGCTACCGGAGCGGATCATCCGCGCGGGATGCAGAGCTGCAGATTCAGGTGACCCTGGTTTTGTTTTTAGGTGAGCAACGTCATAAAAGCTCTATGAAAGGATTTCGCTAGGTAACCACATGTCCGGATGGTCCTTGACACGGCGGAGGGGAGTTTGCGATGCCCTTCTGGAAAGTTGTTTGGACATGTTTGGACCAAGGTGCTGGGGTGGCACGGAGACGAATTAAACTTGCAAGCCTCCAAGCTTCTCACAGGTTCTGAACTTCGAAGAATGATTCGGGATCGACTTCCATCCAAAGCTGGAGCAAGAGTCTCAGTGCTGAAAGAGACTGAGAAGCTTTCATTGAAGAAGACTCTGACCGAACAAGGCCTGGCAGAAAAACAACCAGTCTCTTTGTCCTACACTTATGAGGCAGCGAACCTACAGGAGGCTTGGATGTGCCTCAAGGGCCATCCCGTTGAGGACGCGTCGATGGCTCTGGAGGGGATACAAAAGCTACAAGGGCTTGGTGAGCTAACTCAGCTGACGAACCTGGTCAGCCTTCAAAGCCTTTCATTGGCCAATAGGTTTAACCAGAGTCTGACAGGGGTGGCTTGGCCCACCAGTCTCCAGAGCCTCTCTTTGGGCAATGACTTCAACCAGAGACTGCAAGGAGTGACTTGGCCCAGTAGCCTCCAAAGTCTTTCTTTTGGTTCTAATTTTAACCAGACCCTCAAAGGAGTGGCATGGCCCATGAACCTTCAGATCCTTTCATTTGGAACATGCTTCAACAAGAGCCTGGAGGGAGTGACTTGGCCAAGCAACCTCCAGAGCCTTTCCTTCGGCGACGGGTTTAACCAGAGTCTGACAGGGGTGGCTTGGCCCAGCAGCCTGCAGAGCCTCTCGTTCGGTTTGAACTTTGACCCAGAATCGAATTATGTTGATTGGCCAAGCAACCTCGTGGCGCTTTCGTTTGGCAGCGCCTGGAACATGAGCGTGAAGGACCTGAAGTTCGATGTGGCTTGGCTACTGCCGTTGGTTGGGCTCCAACAAGAGTGTGGAGGGCATTGGCAATTGGTTGAAGTCTTTGCAGTGTCTTAAGCAAGTGTTTGAGAGCTGGTGTGATCCCCACCCAAAGACCGTTCAATCAACAAAGTCAAACTAGGATTGCTGGTGGGGTCCCAAATAGTTTTCCATGAGACAGCCAAAATGATCCAGAATAATAGCTCTTATAAACAGCATTCTGAAGTTTATCGAGTCCAGCATTGTGACATGTTGAAAGCTGAAAGTCCAAGTTTGGATCTTTTTTTTGCTTGTTGCTGATGTGCCTGTTCTTGCGAACAAGCTGGGCACCCCATAAACTGTAATTTGGTGTTGTCGTATTTAACATGACTCAGAACTATTTTGCGCAGCTCAGAACCAGAACAAACCGTGACGTAAGTATGCAAGAACATCAAGAAAACGATGCATTCACCAAGTTACAAAGCATATGAATGCACATGTACTGTACAGGTTTGTGGCATCCTTCAATTTGGCAGTTCTTTTGGTGCTTACAGCATTTCTGGTGCATTTCCCCAAAGTGTCCATGCCACGGGGAGCACAAAAGAATGTTGGCAGCTGAGAGTCTTTTTGAGGTTGATCTGAACAACATTTGCAGAGGTTCTCCTTCAATGATTTGGATGAGTGGCCAGCAACATGCACCCCAAAAAAACATCACCATTTCCACCTTGAAGTCAGCTCTTTTATTTAAGGATTTCTGCTTCAACATCTTGAGGAGGTGTCTCCACAAATCTTGAGGCCTGGGAACTCTGATGGCTTTGGCCTGGCCCAAAGATGATTTCACCACTCATGAACTCCCTCAAAGCGATTTCCTCCCCTGGATTCTCTCAGACTATGATGGCAAATTCTGGTCCAGTGACAAACCACTTGGTTGACCCATCATGGTGTCCCTCGTCAATCCCCAATCTCCGATCTCATACATTGTCACACTTCACTGGTACTTTTGGTAGGCGTCGCATTGACCTAGGCTTATCTTCCGTGCATTGGAACTCTGATGGGGGCTGCTTGGCCCAAGGGCCTCCAGAGCTTTTCGTTCGGCTGCTTTTTCAACGACACTTTGACCAGAATGGATTGGCCTAGCAGCCTCCGGAGCCTTTCGTTTGGCAACATGTTCAACCAAAGCCTGGAGGGTGTGACCTGGCCCCACAACCTTCAGAGCCTTTCCTTTGGTAGAGATTTCAACCAGAGCCTGGAGGGAGTGACTTGGCCCAGTGGCCTTCAGACCTTGACTTTTGGCAAAAATTTTAATCAGAGCTTGCAGGGAGTGGCCTGGCCCCGCGGCCTTCTGAGCCTTTCATTTGACAGAGATTTCGACCAGAGCCTGCAAGGAGTGTCGTGGCCCAGCAGCCTCCAGAGCCTATCATTTGGTTATTCTTTCAATCAAAGTCTGGAGGGAGTGGATTGGCCCAGCAACCTTCAGAGCCTTGCGTTTGACAACGGCCCAGATCCTAGAGAGCCCAAATTTCCCTTGTTGGGTTTAGCTGTTTCTTGGGGCCACCGCAACGGTGAAGATCGGAGAAATGAACAATCCAACGAGTGCATGGAGGCAGTGACTTGGCCGTGCAGCCTTCAGAGTCTTTCGTACAGTCACAGGTTCAACCAGAGCCTGGAAGGAGTGGCTTGGCCCAACAATCTTCAGAGCCTTTCATTTGGCAATGATTTCAACCATACCCTGGTGGGAGTGACTTGGCCCAACAGCCTCCAGAGCCTTTCATTTGGCTATGATTTCAACCAGGCGTTGGAGGGAGTGGTTTGGCCCAGCAGCCTCCAGAGCCTGTCTTTTGACACTTGCTTCAGCCAAAGTCTGGAGGGAGTGGAGTGGCCCAGCAACCTTCAGAGCCTTTCGTTCAAGGGAAACTCTTCGCACGGCACCAGGGGAAGGGTTACAATGTGTCGACGGCTCGATGAGATGGGGGGAGGTTCTTCCCAGAGGCTTGCGGAGTTTGGACTTTTGGGAGTCCGTTGAAGAGCTCATCTCGATCTCCAGCGAGCCGTTTGAGGCCAAGCGGATCGATGGTCAGCCAGCACGGCAGCACGCGGTAGTGTCACGCGAGCTATGAACAGCAGCCCAAACGGACGACTGCAGCTCGATTCCGACCCTCAGCCCTGTGACAAAGAGACTTCCTATCCCGTTTGGGGCGAAGGGGGGAACCAGCTTGTCAAACGTGGAGCAGCTCGGCACAGCCCGCTCTCGACGAGCGGGCTCGGGCGCTCCGTGGCTGGCACGAAACCCAAGCGACGTGGACCGCACGGGGGTCTCTACGGTGCCTTTCGGCCACCGTAGATGGGTCATTTTCATGGGGGAGCCATGTATGATGTATGATGATGTATGTGACAATGTAGGTATGATGTATGATGTATATATGATGTATGATGTATGATGTCATTGGTCTAAACTACGGGGAGCCTTGAAGCCCAAGGCATGGCTGTGTGGGTTTCTGCAAGTCAATTCATCCCATCTGATCTTCCAAACTACAGACTCCAACTCATCGAACAAGATCTACACTCTACACCCTACTACACGTCATTTGGTCGGATGTTTTTTCAATTCAGTGCTCCTTTTCAGTGCCATTGTGCTGCAATCTAGGGCTTCAACTGGGCTTCGCATTCGTTTGCTTTGGGGCCGCAGGATGTGCCTTTGAGCGTGTGGGCACGCTGCGTGACTGCGTTGGCGGTCCAGGCGTTGGTGGAAGACGGAGCTTCCGTGCTGTGACGGAGGTGTTAGGCTGCTCACAATGAAGGGTGTAGAAGTTTAGATCATTCCTGGGACTAAGTGTATAGGATTGTCGGTGGTGTTGAGCTGGCTGGCATGGGCGCGTGGTTTTCTCATCTCCAACTTTTATTCCATCGTTCCATCACATGACCTAGCTGGAGGCCATTCAACATTCAGCATCATAATCAGGTGGTGGGGTAAACGAGTGATCGTCCAAGATGAAATTCAATAAGTCAATAAGATGTACGCCTCAATGAACGCATATACGCATATAATCGCATATACACCTCAATCGACCATCATCACCATCACCATCACCATCACCATCACCATCACCATCACCATCACCATCATGATCATGTCGTCGTCATCATCATCATCATCATCATCATCCTTTGAGTGATTCAACCTCCTTGTGACTTAATTGTCGATGTTGATCAGGATTTCTTCAGTTGGTAGGCAACCAATTCAGCTTGTCTTGGCTCATGCCACTAGAAGCGCCGCCAGACACATGTACACTCACACGAAGTGCTTCAGCGAGACTTGGAGAGGCCGCGAGTGCATGGGATGTGGCGAAGATCCAACTAATCCAAATATATTTTTGTTTTTTGACAGGTACGTGATCGTTTCTTCCCTCCGACGCAATTGGAACGGTGGTTCCGTGGTCAAGTCGATCAAGGCATAGCACCTTTTTCGTGGTTGAAGACTTAGTTTGGCAGGGCAGCCCTCGATGCGCGTGTGTAGCAGAGTGATTCCAGCTGGGTGCTTCTATCTACAACCCACAAATCAAACATCCGTCAAGGAGATAGTGCAGCAGCGACCTGTAAGACCTCAAATGACCAAGGAGTCCGATTTGGATGACCGTCGATTTGGATGACCATCAGTCTGTTTTGTTTAGTTTAGGTACCACATACGTTTTTTCGAGAAAAAACACCGCATACGCTCATGTTGGCCAATGTGCCGCACGTGCGAACTCGCACGTGTGAACGACAGTGGCGGCCCGACAGACGGGGGCATCGGAGGGCCCAAAGCACCGGACACAGTGAAGCCCCTATGTTCTGCTTGACGTTCAGTGTACCAACCCTATCCACCGCTGATGGATTCACAAAGCCTCGAGTATATACATATATATATATGTGTATATACATTAACTATATATAGTGGTGTTATAGTGACGACCCTCAGACTCAGAGACAGGAATTTGGTGATATCCTGTCTCATGAAATCTCGGGAAGGGCCCCACTGCCACCAGTTACAGGATGGAGTTGCCAGGTGGCTTTTAGACTTCTGAACCACCAACCTCAGCCGCAACGAGCCGCCCAGCGCTTGTAGGGGCAGGTTGTTTTGGGGCGTTGTTTTGGGATTTCAGCATCAAACGGCTCAGAGGTATCCCTCCTTGAGCTCCACCGCCCTGCAACCGCCCATGTTTATCGTCGGCTTGCCGTCGGGAGCTCAGTTGGGGCCAGAGCTGAGTACGCACTGGAGATTTAACATGGAACCTGAAAACCACTGGGTTGTAGAGGAAAACAGTCTTCCAGTCTGGTCCATGCCATCAGGTTCCATGTTAATTTTTCCAGGTGTATTACAAAACACAGAACTCATTCCCAGACGCGACCCGTTTGGGACTGCCATAGGACTGCCGAGAAACGGCCAGGGGTGGTGGTGCCAGGGGTCTTTCTGGCGGCAGTCCTCATGGAGTGTATGGGATTGATGAGACCGAGCACTGATTCCTTCTGATTGATGATCCTGAGTCCTTGTGGTTGATGGAAGACATTCTGTACTTCTTGGAGCGCTCAAGGCTGTGCTGCTAGCCTATGTCAAAAGGTACTTGATTAGCAATTTGTCCCTGCTGCAGGACTTGTTTCTGGACGATTTCGCTGAATTTGCTTTTTAAGGCCGTCGACTTCCCAGGTATGTGCAACAAACTCCCTTGTATATGACATATGACTATCAAATGGCAAAGGGGTAATGTTACATGATGTTACATGGGTAACATAAGAAGCCTGAATGTTTACTAAAAGTAACACATTCACTAAACATCTATCATGTGACCCCTTGTAAACTGCTCGAAAATCGACCATGGCGCACGTCCCACGTCTGCGTCCTTGTCACCACCCCAAGGCGGACGGGGACCACCTTGCTGCACCACCTTCTGGCGCGGCGGTCGATGGGGACACCGTGTTTCGTCGCCAAGCCGTCGACGAAACGCGTTTGGTCGTTTTCGTCGACGGACGTGCACGTCCAGGTGTCCCATACTGGCTGCGAGGAGTCTGATCAATCATTTCTTATTAATCGAGGGGTTTTTGGGGGGAACTTCCTGCATGGTGTCCCAGACCAAACAAATGGGGCTGGTTGGGAGTAGCTCGCCACCATGGATGGGTTATGCAAAACGGGTAAGACATGTAAACATTCTATACACCGATTGGTTATGATTGGTTGATGTTCCTGTTTGGGGGCCTTGCCCAAATAGACCACATCTTTTGGAGCTCCAAATGGTCTGGCACTGTTGGGCATCCCAAGCTCCAACGCGTGGTTGGACACTGTACTGATCTATAGGATGTGGACCCTGTTTTATGCATGGTATACCATGATGGTATACTGCATACTTGAAATGAACAATCATTTGTATACCGTTCATTAACTAAGGGAACCAGGATATTCTATGTTGTTTTGAGGGCCGGCATGGTCTAGTGGCGCACCCGTTTTCAATCCCTGGGTGCAACACAGGCGGGCCACCACCCCGCCCCTGCAGTTAAGGGGATGAGCTAGGGTGTGGACCGTTCAAACACAAAAGATTATCATATCTTATCATTATGCCATGCATTAAAGGACGAAACCATGCCGAAGCACCGCGCACATGGACCCTTCAGTCGATCGGTGGTTTTGGGCAGTTCCACTGCAGGGTCTTCCAATGGCCTGAAAAACACACCCGATGGAACGGATGTGATCGCAGATGTTTGGGCACTTCTTAAGGACGGTTTCCTCCAACTGCGATGTTTCAATCAGCATATTGGTGAGGGGGTTGTGCCATGGAGGCATCCCGGAGCCCATCATTCTGACCTTCTCGTGGCGCCGTCCCACCGTGGTCCACCGGTCTTGTTCGATCGACCAGCGACGACCGAGCCACGCGGAGCGAGCGCGTGGAGGGAACACGCGCGGAGCGCGACGGTGCAGAGCCAGGCCTTGGACCCCGAGGCGCAATGCCTTCGAGCCTTCGAGCTCCTACGCTGCGCCAGGCGGCCGGGGAAGGGTGGTCGGCTCGTGGCGAGGAGCCGAAGATAAAGATAGACGACTGGCTCACACGAAAGAAAGGCCAGCAGTTGGTGGTTTCGGATAGATTCAACTTCAAGACATTTATTTCAAGACGATTCAACCCAATGGCAAACATGTTTCAAGACTTGAAACCACCAACCAATGACGCGATGTGAGCCGTGCTTGGTAACTTTTGTACTCTTTTGCGCGGTCTTCTCGAGCGTGGCCTTTTCACATGTGAGGCCGCCGGGTCTCCCTGATGACTTTGGTGTACCTGGGTATCCATGGGTCATCCACAAGTAGACAAAACAAGGACATGCAGGTGCAGTTTCCTGATGTTGCTCAAGGTGATGTCTATTTTCATTTATTTTCCCTATGGTTAAATCTCCTTCGGGGAATATTTATTTGTTTTCCAGGTTTCTGAACAATCCAAGGTTTTGATGAACGCTTCAGACTCCAACTGGTACCAGCGCACGCACCATTCTTGGACTGGCCCAGTGTGATGGCCTTTTGTGCAGCGACTCGCCGATATCCTGCAGCCATTGCGCATCAAGAGTACAACATATGACACAAAATAGACTATACTGTTATACTTATATGGATTAATTGTGGCAATTTGATGAGTGTGTCAAGATACAACCAATTCCTTTTGATGGTTCATTGCTTGCTTCGGACGACTCGTGCATACAGACACGGCCTTCGAGGCAAGAACTGGACCAGGAGACCTGGGGATCCGACCTCCGTGTGGTCCAAAGAGGATCGACCGAAAGTAAATGAACATCCATCGTTTCCCCCCTCTCTGGTGACAGTCACCTTTTTGTTCACGTACATATGATTTTAGAGGGAATTGAAATCTTTCACGGGATTTGAGGTGGGGCTGACCAAACCACTCTGTTTGGGGTGGCATTGGGCTGCGACTCCTTATCAGATTTCTAGTTTCACATGCCAGCGATTTCGGCGCACAAAGAGTTGCTGCCAAGGTTGAGTCGAGATGTTGATGGTCAGAATGTGTCTTTGGGACGGTTGGCCAAAGGAGTTTGGAGAATAAACGGTGACGCTCACGAGTTCCTTAGAAATGCGGGTTTTCTCGGTATGAAAGGATTAGACCGAGCGCGCCTTCCAGGCCACTTGAATTGGTCACCGAAACTGACTCCAACCCCGACTCCACCCCACTCTACTCCACCCACCCAGCCGTCGCCGCGTTCCGCGCCGATCGATTGGCCCATGGGAAAAGACTTGGAGCCCAAACCGCGGGGAAGGCAGTTGACCAGCACCTGGGCCGAAGATGGGTGCGCAGCGCGGCAGTGTTCCACCCCACACCGAACACCGCCGAGACGTGGGCCCTTCGACTGTTCCATCGTACGCAAGTGAAGGAGCTGTATGGAGCTGTTGGCAATTTGCGAGTTAAATCCCAAATGGGTTTTGGAGACGTTTAGACGTTCAGAGTTGGATGACAATGACATATAGTGTCCAGCTACACCTTTGGATGCTTGGGTCCATTGGCAAGCCACAACAAGACAGGAGTTGATGCAAGAATCCCTTTGGATCCTCAGATCTCCTTATTTGAGATGTGTAGACTAGAGTAAACCCTTTCCCTCAGAAGTTTGACACACTTTCACGGCCAAGTGTTTCTCTTGTGGTGTTCTTGCAAGAGATCGAAGTGAGCCGGGCGTGGGGTCCAGCAAGTTCTAAACCACATCAGCTCTCCGAGTAGTTGAGGCGCAAATCCATACTCAAGCCATCTCAAATCCGATCATGAGTCAGGCAGGGGACCACCTGCCCTTTGTGGTGGTTCACATTCGTTTTGTTCACTTACCTTCGTGGGTTCACCCAGGTGAATGTCCATCTCCCGAGTCTGGTCTTCTGGATGTCCCACTGCCAAATCGGATCGTCCGGAGATGAAGAAACTTCCGGAGCTTGGAGAGCTCGGAGAGGCCCAGTTCTCCACAGAGATGATGGACTGTCGATGCTCGAATCCTTCGAATTCGATATCGCTCAATGCAAACCCAGACACGACCTGTGACTGCCATAGGACGGCCGAGAAACGGCCAGGGGTGCTCGGCCTGCAGGTCAATGTAAATATTCCAGTCGACCCTGGAGTGACCCTGGAGGTGGTTGGTGGTTCGGTTGTGCACGGTCAGAGGCTTCAGTGGTGTCCCATGACCACTGCTTGTACCCACAGTGCCGGTGGTTCGGCTGCATCTAAGGCTTCCTGGAAGAGCTCAAGGCACCGGGGGAATAGACTTGATTGAGGTTCTGAAGCCGCATAAGATAGTATCGAGTCATAAATGGGTAGATATATTATGTTGACCATTGTTTGACCAAAAGACGTGTCATCGGTATTCCACTTTTTTGCGAGAAGAACGTGTTTGAGCAAAGAGCAATCGGCTTGTTCAGATTGAAAGAAATAACATGACATCCCAGATGGTCAAAGGCCATTTTTCACAGATATGAGAAGATCACCTGGTGACCCATCCGTCAACCGCCCGTATTCGTTCGGTGTGGTATGGTCACCGCGGCGAGGCCAAGCATGTCACGGCCTCCGACTTGTCGGCCAACGAGCGGCAGGCGAACCGCGCGAACCCGGATCCGTGTGGTCGAACGCAAGGAAAAGCTTCAAGAATCGATGTGGAAAGCGATGGAAGGTTTATCAAACAAATTATAGACATGTTTAAATACCGGAATGAGATGGATTGCTTCCGATATCCATGGATCATAATGGATCTCTTTACTTTATCTTATATTAGGTTTGTAAGTCGACAGATTACCTGGTGGTGTCCACCTTTCGGCGCACGGCAGCCGTGGGCGGCAGGTGCACGTGGTGCGACCGCCCACCCAACTGCGGCGGGTCATTGACGCTGGTTCATGCATCGGGCGCAGCGCGGGGGAAGGGCGACCCAAGCGGGAAATCTAGATGAGACACTCTAGAACGGTATCTGCCTAATATATATATATATTATATATATGGTGCATAATGTTTTTGTCTTCCCAGGGTGATGGGGTGTAGAAGGCAGGTGTACCGATCGAAGAAGCTCTGACCTGATCTTTCAAGGATTCAAGGATTGTCACAAGGTGTTTAACCTTGGCCTTTGTACAGGCCGTTAATACTTTGTGTTTGCCGATGTTTCAAGTGGCGTTCTTCTTCGTTTTTTTGATCATATGGTGCAGGTTGATGTTTGCAAGTGCCCGACACATGTTGGTTCATCTCAAAATGAGCAGACTGGAGTTGTCCCTAGTTTCAACAGGTATAGACAGAGATGTCAGGGCAATTTCAGAAATGCCCAGGGGCGTCCAACCCAACGACCCAAACCATGACCCAATGGTCCTATCATGTCCTATCTAAAGACGACTTTTTCAAAGTATGAACCATAAACATCCATAAACCACCCCACCCCCTCCAACCACCATGAAATACCATGAAGTGTTCTGAAGCCAACATCGCTAACATATACGGCTCATTCTAGATCTCTCTTCATAGGCATATACATGGCCACCACATGCCACAACCTTGATTTCTTGAAAGCTGGTGTTCCGCGGCCAACGACAGCCGGCGACAGGGAGACGCTTGACCCTCCCTCCAAGGACCTCCTCGCCAAGTACGTGGCGCAGATGGGCGAGCCGCAGCTCGGAGCGGTGGAGCGGCGGGGCGGGTGGGCTTTAATCCCATACAATAGACCGATCAATGTGGTGGTTGAAGAGGAGTCACTGTATATGTATATATATATATGTTAATATATATACAAAGTTCAAGTCAAATATATTGTATTGTATATAAGGCAATTTGCTTGCAAATGGGTCTCAAACAATTACATTCGAGTCCTACCATGCGAGTTGTCGAGTGGTTATGATCGGCCGCGATGACTCTTTTTCATTCCTTTCCAAGTCCACGTCGGGGTGAAGAGGTAAGGTGAGAAGAGCATAGAAGAGCCACTCAGTATGGCTCCACGGCCTGGCAGTCATTCCCCACACACACACACACTTAATGGTTTCTCGAGTTTTGCAGCTGAACCCTCATTCAACATTCAGCACCGCCGCCATCGACTCATCTTTTTTCAACCTACCAACAGCTTTCGAAAGAAGAATTTTTCTTCTTTCTTTGCCACCTCTAATTTCAAATCTTTCACCTCCTCACTTTTCAATCGAAGTTCCCTCTCCAATTGTCGGATGTGTTCACCTTAGACCGATTGATGGGAGTAAGTTGAAAGTGACAGTGTGTCAAAGTTGATGGGAGTAAGACTTGTTCACCCGACCCTGAAAGAGAAGTAGGTGTCAAAGTTCAGTTGACGAGCTACTTAGGGCATAGATCTCGTGAACGTAGGATTCTTCCATCTTATAGCATAGATGGCAGGACCTCTCCCCCAGCTTCAAATCACCCCTTGAAGCTGATTTGCTGGACATATCATCACTGATATCGGGCACAGGTAGAGCTGAACGTTCTTCCTTGATACCTTTGTTCCTCTTGCGGTTGCGTTTTGGTCCTTGGAAACACCCGGCAACAAGTAGCACCTCACAATGGTTTTCACCAAGTGTGTTTCAGTTTCTATTTTGCTGATGCTGCTGCCCCAGTAACGGTTTTTCTCGTAGAGGCTTTGCAATGCCTTTCGCCGACCTGGCTGCCCTTTACCTGGAATCTCCTCATCCACATACTTGGAACGACATGTTGGCATGGGTTTCACAGGCACACTACACAAAGTGATGTTGAAGCAACAGAACCCCTGGTGGAGATGGTGGTTGAAAAGTTTGCAAGTTTCAAAACATGTCATACCATGTGCTGCCCCAAAGTTGAAGTGTCCAGTAACTATAACTTCATGGGTAGCATGTTTGATGATAGTTCCTGCTGAAGCGGGAAAGCAGCAATGACAAGAGCTAAGTGTGCACAGGCCAAGAACGAAGGTCCAAGCATCACGATGTGGAACTGCACTACATGCCAACAAGTACCACCCCACCAGTCCTGCCTCAATCATTGCAACTCCAAGGGCAGCCACATCCTACAAATCCACAACCCCAAAAATGACATAATGGGAGTTTCCAGAGTTCACCAGACAATGCTCGGTCCTGCTTTTGTCGTGATGCCAAACAGCGTCGAGTCAGGCCTCAGCCGAACATATGTAAGTGAAAGACGGGGATTGCCGGGTGCACTGGGGATTGCCGGGCGCGCCGGGCGCGCCGGGTTCGCCGGGGTTTGCCGGGCTTGTCAAATGTTCAGGTGGTTCACGCAACTATGTAGATAGCTTACGCACCTTAGACACACACAGGGATTTATTTTGCGCAATACAAGCTTGCATTCCAACTGCAAAGATGCACAGGGCTGCTTCAGTCTTTGTCTACTAAGTTAGCTGACACGAAGAATAAACACGCACTTAATCTGTTGAAAATTGGCACACGTGCGTATGAGGAAATGAGAGTGCGTGTCCCCAGTGCACCCGGCACACCCGGCAATCCCAAGTGCACCCGGCGCACCCGGCAATCCCCAGCGCGCCCGGCAATCCCCGGCGGACCCCACACAGGTTTTGCTTTAGAGCCACAGGGCCAAAGCGTGCACCACGCAAGCGAAATCATCACACCTGCACCTGAGACCGAACCTTGGCCTGCTCAAGATGTTCCAGGGGGGGGGGAAGTCCCGGAAGATCACCACACCTGAGACGGAACCTCTTCAAGATGGTCCAGGAGGGCATCTTCAACTGGGGGAACGTTGAAATTGCGCACCCTTGTTATAAGTCATTATAAGTTATAAGGTGAAGGAGAGCAGGAATAATCTTGAACATAGAAACATAGTCAGCTTCTTGTTACGTGCGTAGCGCTGCCAGGAGCGCCCCGTTCATAGCTCAAACTTCATTTTTTCTGGGTGCCATGATGTGCCAATGCCCCCTCCATCCGCCTGCAACCAACTGACGAAATCCAATTCGTTCACATGGGTGACCTGGAGGCGGTTTCATGTAGCTCCGGGGGTTTTGGTGCTTATCAGCTGGTGATGAGTATTACGATACTAAATAAATATTTTATAATACTCTGAGTCAAATATACTGGGAGAGGATGCGGAAAAAACATAGTGCACTTCAAAAGATTATAAACAATGATAACGCTGTTCTTGCAAACATCAGATTTCTTGGCATCAAACATTGTGAAGGCCATAGCATTCATGCACAAAAGCTTGGAGAAGTCAAAGCACCGCTCCCCCC
>CAXAMN010029016.1:20095-49051 GCA_963970005.1 Durusdinium trenchii | reverse complement strand
TGAAAGTTTGAAACTTTCAGTGAAACTTGCAGTGAAACTTGCATGCAAACTTTCAACCAAACTTTCAATCATTGATGTATTTTCTATCAAAAAATATACATTTGTTGTTTCAAAAATGAGATTTTTCTCTATCAAAATATTGAAATGTGACAAAAAAATATTAACTTTTGGTGCTGTGTAAAGCCATTTGTTTACAACTATGTCTTAGTAAATCAGGAAATAGTATCTTTAAAACACAAGAATAATGTTTTCATCTCAGCACCCATTGTAAGTTTTCATGTATGTAGCCTTTCCCCACAGGTTACCCATGTGTGTGCTAGTGCCAGCACGTCATTGTTCCCTTTTCTTTATGTCTTGTGTGGCTGTGCTGGCATTTATGCTGTTACTTTTCTTTTCTTCAAGGTGCAGTGGTTTAAACCACTGTACTTGGGCATGTGGTTACACAAAGTTTGCAGCAATACAGTTTTAACATCACAGCAAACACAAGCACATGTGCACTCCTGCAGCTCTGTGCAGACTGCTTTCAATTCACTGGGCACATTCAGTGCCCTATCTGTGAGCCATGATGAAGAGGCCTGCAGTCACAGAAGAAGATAAACAAGATACACCAGAAGAGAGTGGCAAAGGTGCACCAGATGGCCCAAAAGAGGAAAAGGCAATTCCAAAGGCACAAGGCAAAGCAAAAAACAAACCTGCTACAAAAGCAAAAGCAAAAGCCAAACCAAAAACAGTCATGAAAAAGACTAAAACAAAAGAGGACAAACCACCAGCACCAATGAAGAAGCCAGCAGCTAACAAGAAGGGAGCAAGCTCACTGAAGGACAAAGTCTCTGGCTGGAAGGAAGCCACCTGAATGCTAAGTGTGCAGTTTTTTGAATTTATATAGTCAAGCTCAGTACAGCATCAAAAAGTAAAGACACTGCTTTGTGGCTTTGTGATTCTTGAGGCTTTGCAGAAGGAACAAGAAGAAGGAGAAGAAGAAGAACATAAAGATGAAGATGGAGACCCAGTCATTGATCCAGATGACAAGAGGCATTATGGAAAGGCCAGGAAATGGTCGAGAATGATGCAATCCAATTCTGTTCCTGAAGACATTGTGGAACTCTACAATTCTCAAAAGACAAGGTCCCTGAAGACTAGCTTCATCAATTCACTTTTCCAAGTCAATGCCAAAGGTGAATACATCTTTGCTCCTGGTGAGCAAAAGTTCCAAGCCTTCAAAGAATCATCGACTTTGAAGCATGCTGGAAACAAGATTCAGAGCTTTCCTGAGTCTATCATGCTGTGGTCACATTTCCATGGCAATGAGAGTGCTATGCAGGCAGCCTTGGCCAGTGGCGACATTGTGGAGCAATGGCATGGCAACAAAAAGTATTTGGCTTTCAACACCTATGAGGCTGGCCAGCAGAAGAGGTTCCAGGACAAATTGCACATTGACCAAGGGCAGGCCACAATGGATGTTGACAGCAGCGCTGAAATTAGCAAATGGCTGCAGAGTCGAGCTTGGCACAAATTTTCAGAAGCTGAATCAGTGGAAGGCCAGATTGGCAGCAGCACCAGCAAGAAAGTTGTGCTGATGATCAAAGGTAAAGAAGATGAACACCAAAAAAAAGGTGCAGCTGCTTCAAAGGTGATTCCATGGAAGAGTGTGGAAAATATCCTGAATGATGCCAAAGGTTCTCAAGAGAGGCTCCTCAGAGATTGCCAGAAGATTGTGCAGAAGGTGAAGGAATCCTATGACAGGACTTTGGTCGAAGATTTGAAGGAGGTCATGGCAACTTTGAGTGAAGCAACGCAAAAGCTTAGCAATGCATTGCTGTGGAAGCAGATTGATGGAGGGATGGAGACAAAGAATGTCAACAAATTTGTCGACTCCATTGGGAGTGATACAGAGAAGACCAATGAAAAGATTGAGAGGATCAAGGCTACCTTGAAAGCCAGAGGGCTCATTTAGCTCTGCTTACAACAAGCCACAGCAGATGCCATCTAAGAAGCAAAGCACCACTTGTACAGCCCTGGTGATGCTTCAAGCAGCACTATTCCTTGATGAGAAAAAGAGGCCCATGCATTTTGTGTTTCAAGCAGAAGCCTGCCAAGTTATGTTTTGAGAGCTTACTGCTGAGAGTTTGTTGCCTGCGCAAAAGCAAATGTAGTCTACTAACCAGTGCCTGGACAATATGTGTCGCAAGCTTTGGTTTTGCACAAGCATTGACAACCCTTGCAGCCATACAACTGTGTTTATTCTTGTTGCTAGGTTAAATGCATTCTTGTTGCTAGGTTGCCCCAAACATTTTGTGGCTGGCAAGCAGCAATGGATTCTGATGCAAGTGATTCTTTTCCGTCAAAAAAAAGGAAAGGTGGCCAAAGGCAAAGGCTAGCTGCTTCTGCAGCTGCTGCTGCCCCACCCAACCTTGAGTCAAAGCTGGCAAGATATTTGAAAGCACAATGGTCCTGGGGGCACCTGTCACCTCAAGATTTACAAAGGATTGCTGCATTTGCAGTTGATGACATGCGACATATGACAGGTGATGCTGTCATACCTCCAGAACTGATGCAACTGGCTAGAATGGGAAGCCATGGAGTACATCCAAACAACATGCATCGAGATTTGCTTCACCTCATGAAAGATGAGAGTCTTCTACCTGAGCCACTGATGACAAGATTCCCAATGAAGACAGAAGCCAAATTTTCCTTCCAGGGTGTGATGCTGCCACACATGGTGTTCCATTCATTGTACAAAGACTACAAAAGCTATTGGGCAGAGAACTTTCTACCTCATGGTAAGAAGCAGTTGGTAGCATTTTGGAGAAACTTTGCTTCTCACCCTGCAATGCAAGAGGAAACAATGAAGAGCATCGACCCATCTTGGACTTTGCCACTGGGGTTGCATGGGGACTCTGTGCCAACCCTAGGGGTTGGGAAGGTCTGGGCCAAGTTGTTGCAGACATATTCATGGACAGGGCTGCTGTCCAGAGGCAGTACCAAAGAGAGAAGTTTTTTCCTGTGGGGTGGCTTTGAGCAGCAAATACAAAGTGACACATTGCACAAATTTCACTCAATTTTGAAGTGGAGCTTCACGTCATTATTTGAAGGCACATTCCCCACACTGGATCACATGGGCGCTGCCTTTGATCCAGGCAGCATTGATGGCCAAAGGGCTGGCCAACCTTTGGCAGAAGGCTGGAGAGCTGCTTTGGTTCAGATACAAGGAGATCTTGAATTTTTTGCATCAGCCTTAAATTTACCCAGGTGGAGCACCTTGGCTGGAGGGTGCCCTCTTTGCTCTTGCACAGGTCACAATTGGAAAGAGAGCTTGGGACATGAGAATGTAATCAAAGAACTTGAGTGGACACCATCCACTTGGAGGGCTTGGCCCAACCACAGCTCAAGCCCTTTGTTTGAAGTCCCAGGTGCATCTGGTGCATGTGTGGCTGTTGACTACATGCACCTGAAATACCTAGGTGCAGACCAGTATTTCTTTGGAGGAATCTTTTACATGCTTGTATATTGCATTTTGGGCGCTGACCCATTGCAGAACTTGCAAGTGGTATGGTGCAAAATGAAAGATCTGTACAAGACCAAGAAAGTCCCTGTGACCTACAAGTATTTCAACAGGCTCAGCATGTTCAAGAGGAAAACTGGCCCACCAAAGCTTCGAGGCCGAGCAGCAGAGGTGAGATGGTTGCACAAGATTATGCCAGATCTCTGGCTTTCTTTCTGCAATACAGATCTGCTGTTGCACCGGCAGGTGCTTGTGACTTTAAAGCTCAGCTCTCATGTAGAATCTTTATTGGATCAATACAAAGGTTTCAATGCTCTACCACAACCTGCAGCTCAGCAGTTCAAGGTGACCATGTTTCAGACGCTGCATTTACAGCACATGGTGGCGAATCATTTTGATTGGGAGGAGGATCTGCCCAGCATTTGCTCCATCACAATGAAGCACCACATGCTGCAACATTTGGCATTGCATTGCCATGAGCTCAGCCCCAGGCTGGTTTGGTGTTTCACTGGTGAAGACAATATGGGCATCATGAAAGTTCTATGTCAAGGATGTGCCAGGGGTGTGGCGCCAGAGGATGTGGCAATGAAGATGATGCTCCACTGGAGATATGCGATGCATTTGGAGCTTGTGAAAGAGTGAAAAAGGTGCCAACATTTGTGAAGGCATGCTGTTTGGGAAATGTTTTGTTTGAGAGTTTCCTGTTGAGAGAAGAGCCATGTGTCTTTCTTTTGTGTCTGAGAGTTTACTGTTGAGAGGAGTGAACTTAAGTTTTTGTGTCTCTCATGTCTTGAGAAAACACACAATGATCTTGTTTTTGGATGCAAAAACCTTTGTTTCAATAGTTAATGTCCAAGGAGTTTCCTGTTGAGAGAAGAGGCATGTGTCTTTCTTTTGTGTTTGAGAGTTTACTGTTGAGAGGAGTGAACTTAAGTTTTTGTGTCTGTCATGTCTTGAGATAACACACAAAGATCTGGTTTTTGGATGCAAAAACCTTTGTTTCAATAGTTAATTTCCAAGGTTAAAAAAGTTAACCTTCTTTTTTAACTTGCTGAATTATCTATTGATTTATCTTAAAAAAGCAAAAAATTAACTAAAGAAGATAAAACACAAAATTAACTAATAGACAGAAAGTTGTCTTAAAAAACAGAATTGACTATTAGATAGAAAATTGTCTAACCCGATCTATTGGGATCAACACCATCGCTCGGCTCTCCCGAGACATTTCCAAAGTTCAACTAGCTCAAACCTTGGAAGATTGCTTTTGACAGTTTTTCATTCCAAGATGAGGCCAAGGCTCGACCGAGGTCAAAATCTGAAGAGGCTGAAGCGGTGAAATAAAAATACCTGCCAGCAAATGGCAGTACGGGGCGACAACAAGTCATTATACTTAGCATGTGTATGCTGGCGCCTGGACCCTGCAGCATGTATATTGCTGAGGAGATGTCTATACAGTAGTAGTTCTATCACTCTATCACGACTTGCATCAATGTGAACCCGGTATCACTAAGCATCCTGTTTCATCGAAAGGGTTCAGGAAAGGTTCACACTGTTCATCCATGTTCATCAAGCATGTGCTCGGTCCTTCATCATGAACACGGGTGGCCCATGCCGGAGTGAGTCGCCCCTGTCAGACCCTTGGCACTGGAGAGTTTAGATGTGCTAGATGATGCTGTGTCTTGTTTTTTTTAAACACCGCGCGGCCTGGAAAAGGCTCTGACATCCATCAATGCAAGAACTGTCAATTCAAAGCAGCCTTTCAAGACAGATTTGCAACAAGGTGAATGTGCAAAGAAGACTTGCAGATACTTAATCCGAAGATATACAACTCTTAGTTTTATGTTATCTATATTAAGTGATGCTAAAGCAATCGGACACTGAGCGACGGTGAGAACCCACCATGTTTGCACAGCCTGATTGCTCGAGCTCCGCCCTTAGCAGCCTTCAACTGAAAGGATTCACACCCTGGGTGCCTCCAATCAAACTACAATAAGGGACAGTTGATTCAACTTGATGATCTTGATGATGGTGAGATATTTGTGTACATCCAACTTTCTGCCAACAAACTTGGGACACCCAGGGCCCAGACTGTACAACATCGCAAAATCACACCAAGCGGATCGCTTGGTCAGCATCCAATGCAAGGTCTTTGGATCCACGGATAAAATATAGCGGTTTTCCTCAGATCTGCAGTGATGGATTCAAATCAATCTTTGAGGCCACCACGTTTCAAGTCTTGCCACCGAGCATCGAGGCGTTAGCTCCTCAGTGCTCGGCCAGCTTCAGAGTCTTGAACCAGAGATAAAAATAAGCTTGAATCTTCCAAACACATGTTGCAGCAAAGCTGCGTTGGCTTCCTTCAAGTATGCCATTCGCCACACAGTGTGTAGCATTCGTGAAGCTGCCAAAGCCTGGCACAATTGAAGTATAATATAAAGACTCCAAAAACAAGTTGCTGTTTGAATTGACGCTCACACCTTCTCTGTGAACACGTTGGCCAACGAAGTGTATTTGCAAGAGCTGGTGAGTGCTGGCGGGGACCATTGAAAGTAGATCGGTGTCGGCTTCGGCTTGATTTCGAAGAAGTCTGAACCTAGGCTGGGGGCGATTAGGAAGATTAAAGAAAAACAAATCTTGGGGATGGACTTTGTGGAGTGGTAGAGAGACTGAACGAAACAGACTTAGGCGTCAGCTGTCAGCAGCGGCAGCTCCATCACCACAGGCTGGGGGGCGGCTCAACTCATGCAGGTTGATCGTGCAATCCACCACCTCCTCCTGTTCCATCTCGTGGAGTAGTGCGCGTATGGATGAGATATCTGAGTCTGTCGTCCCTTTCCCAGACTCATTGGGCATTTCCAAAATGACTCTGTCCAGATCGCTATGGAAAGCGCAGACCTTCATATACTCCAGCTCACCTGCTCACCAGTTCGAGAGGATCCAAATGATTACTGTGAGTCAAAAATTGTTTCAGTGCGGCAGCTAACCAAGCCTTTGTTCATATGAAAGCTGCAACGTATTTCATTTTCTCAAGCTGCCAGATGATGTTCGAAACCCCCGCATGAGCAGTGTTCACACTGCCATGAATCCTAGAAGACTATTGGCAGCCACCTCACAGCCATCTCCGCTGATGTTGGCTTTTAAACTCAAAGCACCAATAGCACTGCCCAGTACACTTCCACCCGGCCACAATCAACCAGAGTCTCGCACTAGGGTTTGCAGGGTATAGACTAGACTGAGATGATGCCTTCCAATCCCAACATCAAAAACAACATACAAACCCGAGTAGGTGCTTTTCTAAGGGCAGATACTTTCTGGTGCAGCCCCAACAAAATCTCAGGATCATCTACAGCTCACACATTGTTCAGGCGTCTTCGAGTTCGCTGGGTCGGTGTCATGTTCCGGATGCAATTGGCGCGGATCTCAGACACCTTCCACCTGAGCACCAAAATGAAAACCACTGATTTAGAGCGATTGGATTTGAACATCATGTTTGATCATTTGTGTGTGTTTTGATTTGGACGTTGGAATTGAATCTCATGGCTGGGACTCCAACATATCCCTCACAGTTTTCAAGACATCCCGGCCAGACATAGTAGGATTCTCATCTTTCACCAATGCCATGTGGGTCTTGACGAAGTCGTGATAGGCATCCCTCATCACATCACCCTGCAAAAGAGTGAAACGAGTCAAGGGATTCAACGAGGTCCCAATGCAATTCCTGACCCAAAACCAAAACTACCAAAACTAGAAGTGTGGGGCCTGGCTCTTGCGTTTCTTGCCTTTCACCTTTTTCTTCTCTTCCGGCTCCGACTCGTCATTGCTTGCCTCACCTTCATTTGAGCTGCGCTCATCTTCCTCTCGTTCATCGCTCTCCTGTTCGTCATCCTTGTGTGTTTTCAATTTCTTTGCAGCTTTCTTCTTCTGATCCTCATCCTCGCTGTCCTCCTTTTTTGCTCGCTTCTTGCCTGTTTTGGTTTCTTCAGTCTTCTTCTTCTTCTCTGACTTCTTGTCAGTCCCGTTGAACTTGCCACTCTTGACCTTCTTGCCATTTGCCTTCTCATCTTCATTGTCTTCCTTCTTCTTGCCCTTTACCTTGCGCTGCACTTCTTCCTGGTCTTCCTTTGCCTTTTGATTCCTCTTTGGTTCTGCCTCATGTTCCTCATCCTCCTCCTCCTCCTCCTTCTCTTTCTTTGCAGCCTTCTTCTTCAGATCCTTGTCTTCGTATTCTTCTTCCTCCTCCTCCTTCTGCTGCTCCTTCTTCTTCTTTGCAGCCTTCTTCTTCAGATCCGTGTCTTCATATTCCTCCTCCTCATCCTCCTCCTTTTGCTCCTTCTTTTTCTTTGCAGCCTTCTTCTTCAGATCCTTGTCTTCATATTCCTCCTCCTTCTCCTCCATCTCTTTCGCTGCAGCTTTCTTCTTCAAATCCTTGTGTTCGTTATCATCCTTCTTTGATCTCTTCTTGTCAGACTTCTTGCCAGTTCCGTTGAACTTGCTAGATTGGGAATCCTTGGCATTGCTGCCATTCACCCTTTTTTGGCACATCTTCATCTTCCACATCATCATCCTCTTCCTCCTCATGTGCCATCTCATGTTCCTCCTCCTCTTCCTTTGCAGCCTTCTTCTTTTTCTTCACATCGTCGTCCTCATTACTGGTCTTCTTTGCATACTTCTTGCCAGTTCCGCTCAAGGACTTCTTGTCAGCAGCATTCTCATCTTCACCTTCTCCCTTCTTTTCGCTGCCCTTCACCTTTGGTGTTGCTTCTTCCTCCTCTTCTTTGTCGCTGTCATCATCCTTCTCTGTACTCTTGGCGATGCTGGGGTCTTGTTCCTCGTTCTCCTCCTCCTCCGCATCATCATCCTTTTCCTTTTTCTCCTTGCCAGTGAACATGTTTTTATCTACTACTTCTTGTTCTTCATCTGCCTCAGCCTTCTTCTTGCTGATCCCTTTCTTTGCAGCTTTCTTCTGATCCTCGTCCTCGCTCTCCTCCTTCTTTGCTCGCTTCTTGCCTGTTTTGGCTTCTTCAGTCTTCTTCTTCTCTGACTTCTTGTCAGTCCCGTTGAACTTGCAACTCTTGACCTTTTTGCCATTTGCCTTCTCATCTTCATTGTCCTCCTTCTTCTGATCCTTTACCTTGCGCTGCACTTCTTCCTGGTCTTCCTTTGCCTTCCTCTTTGGTTTTGGTTCTTCCTGATATTCCTCATCCTCCTCCTCCTTCTCCTCCTGTTTCTTCTTTGGAGCCTTCTTCTTCAGATCCGTGTCTTCATATTCCTCATCCTCCTCCTCCTTCTGCTCCTTCTTTTTTCTTTGCAGCTTTCTTCTTCAAATCCTTGTCTTCATATTCCTCATCCTCCTCCTCGTTCTGTTCCTTCTTTTTCTTTGCAGCTTTTTTTCTTCAAATCCTTGTCTTCATATTCCTCATCGTCCTCCTCCTTTTCCTGCTTCTCTTTCTTTGCAGCTTTCTTCTTCAAATCCTTGTCTTCGTTATCCGCCTTCTCTGACCCCTTCTTCTTGTCAGACTTGTTGCCAGTTCCGCTGAACTTGCCAGATTTCGATTTGCCTTCTCCATTCATCTTCTTGCTGCCCTTCCGTTGTTTTGGCGCATCTTCATCTTCCTCATCGTCTTCTTGTGCCTTCTTCTTGCCCTTCTCCTTCAAAGCTGCGGCCTTGAACTCTTTGCGCAGGTCTTTTGGTTTGAGGGCCTCATCATCATCTTCATATTCCCAAGCTGAGTATTCTTCAGAAAGGTCTTCTTCGCTATCCAGCGGGTTTTCTTCTGCATCATCATCTTCATGTTTGTTTCGTTTCACCTGTTTGGCTTTCGACTTTGCTTTTGCTTTAGCCTTGCTTTTGACAGCTGCAAACTTTGGAGCACGATGCGTAAAGAGGCGATTTACTCCAATCTTGGATGCCTTCTTGCCAAGTTCCTCGTCCTCCTTCGTTTCCTTCTTCTCCTCATCTTTCCTGCTCTTCTCCTTCTTGCTTGTCTTTTCATTTTTTGCATCAGCCTTCTGTTTCATCTCATTTTTCATAGTCTTTTCATCTTCCTCCTTCGCCTCATTTTTTGCACTCTGTTCATGTTCCGTCCTCTCAATGTTCTCCTCCGTGTCCTTTGCTGCCTTTGCTTTCTTCTCAACCTTCTCCGGCTGTTCATCTTTCTCCTCCTTTGTCACATCTTTGGGTTCTTCTTTGTCCTCTTTCTTTGGTCGCCCCCTCCGTACCTGCAAAGTGCTTTCAAGTTGAGCAGAGAGGCTGTCCACTTCACATGGAGATAGCTTTGGGTCATTCTTTTGAGAGCTGAGAGATGACGACATCGGCAAAGGTGAAGCCTTCCATCCTTCAGAAGTGGCTGAAGCCTCAGCCATTGTTGCCACCTCCGCCTCCACTTTACCCTTGAGACTCGTAAGATCACCACCATCTCTTACATCCTTTGGCGGTGGAACCGGTGTGGAAGAATCTGGCGGGGACATAGATCTGACCTGGGCTGCGACGATGTCAAAACACAAAGTTCTCATTGGAATGGACTATACATGTTGTTGCAGAAGCAATGAAAAGTGCAATGAAAGCATGATCGATTTGATTTGTAAGCCCAGAACACGAGCTGGAGGGGTTTGTTGTACTCCGGGGTCAGCAGATGCCACCCTGTCAAAGTCCTGGGAAAAGATTTGGAATTTGGAATCTGGTGGCCGTTGCTTTAAGCCATGTTAAACAGCGACCGTTACAAATATTAATCAAGTAGCGAACGTTACAAATCCGTCCTGGTTAAAGCCATGTTCAGCCAGAAGCTGATCCAGCTGCACCATGGATCCTGCCTGTGTATTCACTACACCCAACACCTTGATCCTGCACTGCAGTCAACCGGAGGATGGACCCTGCAATGGCACATGTGCAAGTTTGCACTGCCAAAAATATGATGGTTGAGGACCCTGAAACAAGACAGAAAGCAGCAGGTATACCTGAAGTCTGAATGAAAATGACCCTGCTAGTGACCCTGCCTGTTTTGCCCTCCCGCTTCATGGTAGAGATCTTGTCAGCTTTCGGGAACTTGGAGGATCCATGGCCCAGCTGGAAAGCTGTGGTTGGAACAGCAACAGGTGTGTGAGCAACCTCAGATTCAGTGTGATTGGTTAACCCTGGGTGCAATGACACGAAAATGGAAACTTTATCTACTACAGAGAGAGATTCAAATTTCTTTTGGCAGAGGCAATGCAAAAAGTAAGGCAAGGGATCAAGAACAGTTTGAACTTCTCGTTTTCATCAGCAACTTCTCGAATTTGACCATCGATGGCCCTGGCCTGAACTAAGTAGAGTGTCGTGCCAGCGACCCGGCCAGCAATCCTGTTCTCAATGTGGTACATTTTCGTCAACTCTTCAAGAGTGGTTGGCTCTTCCCAGGCCGGCTTGTCGCTGACGGTGTCCGGGAGGCTCTCAGGTGCCCCGGATGAAGAGAGCACATCTGAAACAAGGTTGGTTTCAAACCTTGGCAAAAAACAAGCATCAGGATGTTGGGGAAACTAAATTGTTGGGTCATGACTCTACCAGAAACGAAGACTTGCTGTGATTTCCCACCAAAAGGCTTCTTGTCGAAGTCTGCAATAAGCTCCCGCCAATCTGGTCCAAAAAGAACATCGCTGTAGTGCAGGGAACGAAAGCTTTGGGGCAAACTGATTTTGTACTTGGCCCAGCCAGTCTTGCCAGCAATGGTATCGATCTTTGCGATTTGCAAAGGGAACTTCTGAAGCTCCACCTTTTCAGGCGGTTCGAACTCCGGCTTGTACTTGGGAGTGCGCTCTCCCATCAAATGGTTTCCACGCTTCCACTCCTGCAAACAGGTCAGTCAGATCCGTTGTAAATGGTTGTAAGCCAAACTTATAGTTAAATATGTTTAGCCCATGTTTAGCCCAGGTCCTCCATGAGCTTCAAAGCGAGTGATCTCTCGACATATTCATTGACCCCCAAGGACTTGCCGAGCGAAACAACTGGAATGCACATGCCCTGGTGGGTCCGGGGCCATTGGTAAGCAGTCAATTCCAACCAGGCATCGTAAGGGCTCAAATTGAAAAGCCCAACCACTGCCTCCTCCGGGATGGCCACCTTTGCAAAGAGGCTGGACAAGAGTTGGTCCACAACATCCTTGCCAGCCAGGTATTGAGCGCTCTCCTGGTAGGCTGACATGGACCTGTCCAGAAAGGCCAGGGCAGTTTGGGAATGTGGGTTGGGGCTGGATCTAGCTACGTTAACTCCAAGAGTCTATCATAGTCTATCTACTAACAAAAATCACCCAATTCTAAAACAAGGCCAACGATTTTTCGGAATGATATTGGGCCTCGTCTCTGCAGAAGACGGAGTCATGTCTTTTCCAGCTGCCGGGACCACATAGTTGCTCTCAGCAAGCCAGCTAGCATTGGAGCGTGTGCACCTACAGGGTGGGGGCGAGTGTTCCATGAACACATCACACTAAAGCAAATAACCGGCTTCAGGTGTTTAAAACCATGCGTGCACGTTTCTCCACCGCACCGGTCTGCCACAAGCTGAGAAGCACCCCAAATGTTGTCAGCCATGGTCGACTCCTCCATGCAAATCCAGCCCGGAAACTGCAGCGGGACATGTTTCTGACCGGGCGCTGCAGCCATCCTCAGCATGATGAGCTGTGACTGAATCCCGAGGGCATCAAGCTTGTCCTCAATCCTCCTTGGATGGGCTGGGGCACAGTTTTCCAAATTGATCTTCGGGATACAATCCTAAAACAGCTTTGGAAGACACACCCACACACTTTTCATAGAATGACGGGCGCAAAAAAACATGACATTTTCAGCAAAGCTCCTCATCTCCCCCCTGAGACCGTTGTGCACCTTCTCCGAAATCAAATGGGGCGCCATGATGAGCCCCACTGATTTCTGAGGTTTCCTGCCCAAGATCATGGCCAATAGATCGCAGCAATCATTGAGGTCACTCCCAGACAATTTGCCATACTTGGTGAAGTCCAACCAAACGATGCTGCCAGACCAACGATCGTGCCCAGAAAGTTCATTGATGAACTGCAGGGGCACAATAAGTCCAAATTGCAAGATGTTGCCAATTCATAAGTCATGGTTTTGTGTTTGAATAGCGCTCAAGGCTCAAGGCATAAACAGGAGGAACACACTTACCGACTTCTTTAATACTAACGTTCGTTGTGAACGATTCAACTCAGTTTGATGAGGTTTCTGCCTTGTCGGCGGCAGCTTCTAGTTCACCAGGTCTTCCAGTGACGCAGTGCAGGTTGAGATCCATAAACTGTTTGACTGCACTGGCTCCAACACGGTTTTGGTGCTTCAAATGAAGTACGCGTTGAACGCGGTTGGATCTCTCGCTTTTGACCTCCGCTTGGTACAAGCATCCCAACTGTGCAACATCACGTGTAAGCTTCAAGCAGTCTTGATCAAATACCATCTTGCGAGCATCTTTGGAAAGCTCTTCCAATTTGCCATCCACTGTTGCAAACTGTGCAGCTGGAGGAAGTGTCACAATGTGTTCTTTCCTCATCAGCGCTTCAAGACACTGGAGCAGAGTCTTTCGGGGCTTCAAGTGGGGATTTATGGTTACCTCAAGGAATCAGCTGTCAATACCTTCTCACATCTCTACTTCCACACTCGAAAATCAACATATAAAAAACATGAAACGAAAGCAGAGCCCAGAGTCCAAATCTCTGTATGATGGGCTTGGAACTGACCATCCTTCACCGTCAGGAGGGCGTTGAGCTCATTTGTGTAGTCCCTGAAGCACAGCTGTTGGCAGTATTGAAATTGTATTCCATTCGGTGGGGGCAGGGGATTCCACACAGCGGCACCACGCCCCCCAAAAACACACGACACATTAATAAAAGCCTAGGGGCCCATCAATGGTTCGCTTCAGCACCTTCGACTTGGCAGATTCCTCAAACAGCGGAGCACCATCGCTGTTGACTGCCATCCCCATTTGCTCGTGAATGAAATGGGCCAAACACATGCGCTCCACTTCGCTGCACCATTCAGAAATTGCCAGGTGACAAGATGCTGCTTTGCCACTTCGCTTGGAGGCACGGTTGTGCAGAAAAAATGATTCGGTTCATGAAAAGCTCCTGCTTCATCGCATCGACCTTCAATATGTTGTGCCAAATCGGGTTGTCAATTCCCTCAGCGCATCCATCTAGAAGCCATCTAGTTGATGTCAATGTTTGCGCGCTGAAGGCTGGCAGGGGCCACTTTAAATCACAGAGCAAACTTAAGGGATGTTAGCAAGTAGTTGATTCACCACCCAAGGGATGCTAGCAGTCAATGTCAGCAGTTGATTCACCCCCCCACCTGACTCTGAAAAGCGGTGCTCATGCAAGTGGTTCTCAATCATGGTCCACACAGGTTTGCTGACACCCACCTAGCAGGGCACATTGAGAGTGTCTTGATACTTGGAACCATTGGAACCCCAAAACCAGGCCTTGAGCTGCACACTCATCGATTTGCCACTTGGGATTGTGCAGTGCAATGCCATAGCTGTTGTACTCATCCACAGCTTGCAGGAAAGCTTCGCGTTCTGCCAGGTCCGGCTCCTGGCAGAAGGAGTCATCAAGCTTTCTCCCAAAAATAAGGGGACTTAGAAAACATATTGAAAACATTCTTGGGTTCAACAAATCACTGAAGGTAGGTGTAGGTGACCCCAAAGACTCCATACTTGATCAGCACAATGCAGCAGAGAGTCCAACAACATGATGGATGTTGCACGCCTTGAGAAAAGCAGTGTCTTCTGCAACGGATTCTTCTTTTGCTTCTCTGCTTGTTGCTCATGGATCTGCATTCGCCGAAACTCCAAGCAATACATTGGACCGTCCATCAAAGTCACACGGAGCGTGGACAGAGAGTTCAACCACCTGACAGACCAGAAGGCGACCTTTTGGGTTCAGCTAGAAGGTGAACTTTTCGACCCCAAACAAAAGGCGACGTTTTCAGTATCTACCGCAAGGCGACCCTAGCAGCAAAAACATCACCTTTAGAGTAACTGCATCACATGCTCCTGGTAACATGCACTTGCAAAGGTAAGATGCAATCCATGTTACATGAACTTGTTGTTAGTTGCAGAATTGGATGCACTTGCGAAGGTAAGATGCAATCCATGTTACATGGACTTGTTGTTAGTTGCAGAATTGGTCACAATATAGGCTTGGTCATTAAAATCATCACCTTTTACAGTTTTAGAAACCAATCAAGATAAGGCGACCCTGGGCCTGAAAGGTTCACCTTTTGGCTGGCGGATCTGGCACAGGTTATCATCATGACATATCAGAGGAAGATAAATTCAAAGGGGAAACATATCAAAGCCTTTAGATTCTTTACCCGGAGCTTCAGGTGCTAGATGTGGTCAAGGCCTGGCGGTGCCTGTGTGGCTAGGGGGAAGGCGACCTTTTCAGCCTCAGGGTCACCTTTAAATTAAGTTACAAAATCATGGTTAGAGGCGAACCAAATGATTCCAGGCAGTTAGTTGCACTGGGCATTATCTTGCTATCAAATGCAATTTGGGATAGTTGGTGGTTACTTGCACTGGGTGCTATATAGTTGGTAGTTAGATGCACTACACTTGGTGTTAGTTGGTAACTAGATGCACTTCACTGGGTGTTAGTTGGTAGTTAGATGTGCTGCACTGGTACTGGTGTTTGCTGGTAAGTAGATGCACTTCACTGGGTGTTAGTTGGTAGTTATATGCACAGTTGCAAGCTAGCTTTCAGAACATGTTTGCATTTATTAGCTGAACATCAGTTTGCTGCAATGTGGGCAGTGATACCCTTGTCTGGCCATAAGATGAGAAACGGGCTGGTTGGCAATAGGGGAGTGCAACTAACTACGGGCCTGGTTTGGTAATAAATAATCAGCAGCTATATCCATTGATAGTTGGTTTGGGGATCTAAAAAGTTAAATGTGCGCAACAACGTTATGTTCTCCCACACAGCGAACTAGAGAGACATCTAGAACAGTCTTTACAGCAAGTTGCCCCAGAGTTGAGCCTGGCAAAATCATCGGTTTCTTCCTTGGACAGTTTGTTTTTCAATTCGTGGAAGGTGTAGAGGATCGCAAACATGATGACAGAAGCGCGGCCAACACCCTTTGTTGGCCTCAAAGACCCATACTCGATTGGACGCCCCAGACATGTGCTGTTGCACCTAACCTCAATGGTTTCTCTCCACCCCTCAAAACCAGTGTGGTAGATGTCCCCTGCTGTAGTCAGCCAATCTTGCAACAATGGTAGTCCATCTGCTGGATGCTGAAGATATAGCGCGAGGACCAGAGGCCGCATCATCTCTGCAGTGCCACTACCCTCAGCAGCCCATAACTGATCAGGAAAGAAGAGAGGTTTGAGGATGTGGCCATGAGAACTCTTTTGATCAAAAGAACGAGGGCCACTTATTCAAGTGTGAAACATTCCACTAAACCTGTGAATTTGAACGTTAATCTTCAAGTGCTCACTCATCACTTTGGATTCAACAGAGTATTTCACCCAACAATGTGAAAGAAGGTGAATACCAGAACCCACCCAGTTTCTTCTCACACTTTGCAGCCAATTTGCAGGAATTGTGATTGTCTCCAAATCTGCCACTGTCCCCGGGGCAACCTCGTTCAGCCATACGTGCAATGCTGGGCACACCTCCTTGCTTTGCTTTTCCAGGCAGAACTTCACTGGATGGCATCCAGCAGCAACGTCGAAGGCCCTGGCACCCAGCTGGACAAGTATGGCTTGGGACAAGACTTGTTGTCTTTAAATATGATGTTTGTGTTTTCTTGGGTCAAGACTTTGTGGCATGTGAACTTCTTTCCAATCAACAGAACAAACGTTTATACGGACAACACAAATAGCAAGACTGTGCAAAGGGCATTCCCAGCCTTGCTTCTCCCAAAAGTTTATCAGCCCAAGGGTGATCTGCTTCAATCTTAACTGCTTTCCTCCGCCCAGCGCCCCCACCCAACGGCAGAGGTCTCTTCGCCATCGCTGAAGGCACTGGCACTGTACTGAGCAGCTGTCGGTGTTCAAAGGGAGTTTCCTGAGAATCCTCCTACTGTAGCACATATTGAAACATAATCGGATGATTTCGTTCAGCCTGACACCGAAGCAATCATGCCCTTGACATACCAACACATGAATTTGTGTGTCGGGGACACTGAATTGCAAGCCATTCGGAAGCAACTAGTTCTGTGCATCATGCTCCGTAAGTGGCAAATACTAATATTGCATTGAAATTCGATACCTGCCGCACTGTACCAACAGCAGAGCTTAGACTTTCTCTAGGCCCAACACACAACAAAGGATCACACATCCAACACAAGGCACATTCATGCCATTCCCGCTCATTTTGATTTTGCTGGATTCTGAAATTCCACCCAGCTCCAGCATCGGACTGCCAGACCACCTTGCCTGCTGCGCCGTAGTTGGCAACGTGTGAGATGCCAGCAGCTCACTTGCAGAAAGGAAGCGCCCATGGTCCTGCAGCCCCAATGTCGGAGAGAAGAATTGAAGGGTTTGATAGGGTATGCAAGTTTCATGGTGGTCCCAGAGCGCTCGGCTGTGGTCAAGAGTCAAGAGTTACTAGATATTACTAGTAGTGAAATCAAACAAGCAGAGTCAGAAGAGCCTTCGGAGACTACACAGTCAAGTGCGATGGCAAAGGTCACTAAGATATTAAATTCATTCATCAGTCTCTCAGTTGTTGTGACATCCGTTTCAACTCTCCATGAAACATTTCCCTCCAAACAACAAGATAAACATCATTTAGAACCTGGACACAACCTTAGTTTCAAATGCTGCTGCTGTTATATCTCACTGAGTGGTTGAAATAAACACACAGCAAAATGTCCTTCGAAAACAACTTTCCAGAATTCGTTGTCAGTGTGCAAAGAGCATTGTCTTTTGTCTCGCCACGACCACGGCCGTTTCGTGCATACTGGCTCAGGTCGACCACCTTCTTGTAGCGCAAGTTCGCATAATCATTCAAGTTCTTCGCCTGAGGCGGTTCTGCTGGGCGAGAATGGTGAGATAGCTTCCTACCCAACCAACATCATGAAGGACTTAGGCCTAGCACTTGCTGAACGGCTAAATGATTCAGGCTTTGGAAAAGGACCAACCAGTTCGAATTTCATGAAAGAACGTAATTTGACCCAAGTGTCATCACTGTCTGAGAGAACCTGACGGGGCAGCTTCCGAAACCAATAGTTGGTGGAAGTCAGGGAGACTTGTGAAGTCATCGCATCCAAGAACTCATTCACTGAAAACTCGGCCCTCCATCGAAGCTTGGACTTGCGAAATGCAATCGCATAAATCCTGGCACGGGCGACGGCAAGGCCAAAGATCCTTGGATCTATCTTCACAGCGGTCACCACGAAGGCGGGTCCAAGAGCATCCTGAATGATCTTTTCCGGATACTCAGGCACGTTCTCAATGATGTTGAGGTCCTGATCACAAGCCATGTTGTTATAGAAGGCAGTGTGTGTGCGAAAGTGGGGGGTCAGCCATTTGACGCCGGCTGCCCATCAAAGAGAACGGGAAGCACACAGGGCCTCAGCAATGGCTTGCCAAAAGTTGAAGCAGAAACGTGAACAGGTTGAACTGAGATTGTGGCCAGCAATGCTGGTCTTCACTCCTTGGCCCAGCTTTTTGAAGAAACCCGCTGACATCTCTCTTGAAACGTGATGTGACATCTAATCCATGGTAACCATGTCTCTTCATGAAGTGAAAAAGTGATTTACTGCAGAGACTGAGGGCCAAGAGTGGGCAGGAGAATGGGAGCAAGAGCGGAAAGGATCAAAGAACACTAAATCTATCTGAGGGTCCATTGCAGCTGGCTTTTTGCAGTGGACAGCTCTTGTTGTGGGCAAGGCAGAAAGCTTTCCCTTTCTGGCGATCAATGCTCAAGACATCACCAAACAAACAATGTCTTCCATCGGTGGTCCAAAAGTCTTGAGCAAGACAGTTTGGCATGGTTTGTTGATCTCGCAGCCGGCCGCCAACACAACCTTCTCAGTAAAGCTCCTAATACCAGCTGGGCGATGCATTCGCATGAACGTAGCAGCAGCTGATTGGAGGGACAAAGCTGCCTAAGTATGCATCAAATCATTCGGACGCGCTGCAAATGTGACTGGGTGGTGTAGCCTCTCTTAACCTAAGTTTTGCACCGTTTCAGCGCATCCAACGCCGGTAAAACATGTGGACAGTTGCCACCTCCAAGATTTCAAACTGTCACACACAAATCTGGCCCCATATCTTTTGGCAGCGTTCTGCAAGAAGATGGTCGCCCACTTGAAGGTGGACTTAACAGACTTGAAATTCTTTGGGTGCTCAGCTGTAGCCATGGGCACGTTGGTCTTCGGGTAGAACTTCCTGTAAGTCGTGAAATGTTGCATTCTTGCGCCCTGCCTGCTGCACCCCAAAAAGGAGAGCTAGGCCCCAGCCTTTTGAGAGCCTTCTTCACACAGACCTTCTTGTTGTTCTTCTTGCTCCTGACACGCTTGCACGGCGCTATGCTTTTAACATGTTTAACTACCATCATAATTGATGTATGAACGAAAGGTGTATAGCACAATAAGACATCAGTTCTCACATGAAAGTTCTGCAACTCAAGCTGTCTTGCCTGCAGGCTTGAAGACATGCCCTCACAGCGTCGCGAAGTTTGACCATGCCTGTCCGACCCTAAGTACAGCGAGGTGCAGCAGGTTCTTGAACCAACTTTCCTCCAATGTCAGAGCACTCGTACATCCAAGCTTCAAGGACACAACAAGATATGGCATGATGTCTTCGTTCAGTTTTTTCTCATTGTCATATAATATAGCACTGTCACAGTTTAGCTTGATATTTTTGACACTTCTGCGATCACAACCGCAGTTTGGCATTAATTAGCCATCCCTTGCATGGAAAAGCAAACTAGCTGTTGCCCGCTGTCACTGAGGTTCCGCTTCATCGTGATCACATCTGCCCTGGCGGGAGAACGCAGGGGGGTATGGATGGTCAGCATCAGTCAAACACATTCAAGAAAGCATGTAAAGCACACACAGGTCACCTGAAGGTCACCCGGTTGCTCGCCAGTGTTGAGATCCTGATGGAAAACATTTTAGAGATGATAAATATGTTGTTGCTTCCATCCCTCCAACAGCCTCTCGAAAAGCACATGAGGTTGAAGATGGCTCGACCCGGTCAACCTGGTGAAGTATCAACTTCAGGTGCTGAATGTATTGTGCAAGAATCTTGAACATATGTGTTTTATGCCAAAACCTGGGGCAATAATTTATTTGCTTGTCAAGATGAATGCAAGCCGCCACAAAGCCTCCACCACAAGCTTCCTTCTCTTTGAAGGTCTCAGTAAAGGCACCTGTTACGGACATTCTGTCTGCGATGGCAGCCCATGATATTCACACAAAACTCACACAGCCTGGGAATCCTCATTCGGGTCCAGTTCTTGACTGTCCTCAGACCATAGCGAGGCGGAATCCATAGCGTGCCACTCCTCCAGCGACACAGTCATGACCTTGCAAGCAACAGCTCCCACGGTTAAGTGGATTGTTGTTTCGGTGTTGTTCATTGTTGGATGGAATTGAACTGAGTGCTCGAACCTTTCCTGCACCAGTAGGGCTGCTCATCCAGTGCAGGCAGCTGGCACCTGCAGTGGTGCTGGAGCTCAGTGGGTGAAGTGTCACAGTTTGAAAGCGTTGAAAGCTTATATAATAGGGAAGTTAACTCCCTGGCCTTCGGCCAGCTGAAAACAGGAAAAGGCTGGAGCCATACGGATGAATTCAAAAAGCGCTAGCAAAAACTGCACATCTCAACCTGAAGGTATCTACGTCTCAACTTGGGTGTTTCAGATCACGAGATGAATTCACGTTGAATCTTTTTTCCCCGCCCCCCAGAGTGCTTGAGCATCACCTGCCCAAGACTGCATTGAAACGCATCAATGGTGCTATTTTGCCAAGAACAGTTTGGCTGTTAAGGTCTATAAGGACCTGCTCCCCGGGCGGCTTCTCAAACCAAGGAAGGCGTGGAACCGCTTGGGGAGGGTCATTGTTGCACAATGTCAAAATGAATTTGCAAGCCCTTCTACTGGACTCGCATGGGTGCTTGCGAAGCAAAATCTTTGCAATCTCAAGATAATCTTGTTTCTTGCTTTTGATAGGAGCGCTAAGGGCCCTAGGCTCAGAAGGGCAAGGTCCCAGCATCGCCAAATATCTGTGAGGGAAGCAAAGTTGGGCCTCCTGCCAAAAATTAGGTAAATAACAAATTGTTGCTATGTTCAATCCAGTCCAAATGACAAGCAACTATATAACAGCTCCCCAATCCTGACACATTTGTTGGTCTGCAGCATACCGCTTGACCAATACGATCACGTCCAATGGATGCATTTCCCCTCCAGCTCCACGGCCAGTTTCTGAAATCACAATGTTGTGAGGTAGATCTGTCAGGGTCCAAAGCAACTAGGGAATGACATCAAGTGTGGCTGACACCCTTTGGTTCTTTGATTTGCTGACATCAAGCATTGCGCCTCGACGCAACATGAACATGAAGCTGTGTATGCCGGTCGCGTCGTCGCGAAGACCACCTTTGAAGGTGACCGGCGCTCCACTGAGCCTGGGCCAGCTAGCAGCGATGATTGAACTTGGGCTGAAAGTGAGTTATGTTGCTGCCATGGTTTCTGTCATTGACCTGTGAACTATGTCAATAGATATTATGCGCTATATGTGAGCTATGTTATATCCTTTCAAGTTTTATGCAAACACTGGGAAGAACATGGAAACACAATTCCAGCAAGAATCCATGACTTGAAGTTCCTGGTTCCAGAAATGTACTCGACCTCGATGATCGCTTGCTCCCCGAGCCATTTCCGGATGCCAATCTTGTGCAGCACTTCGAGAAGCTTCCTTGGATATGATAGTGTAAGGCACCGGGTCAGCTCAAGTTCACTGTCAAATTCAGCGGCAGACGCTGGTTTTTGTGCACTACATTGAGCGGAGCAGTCCAGGAGCAGCCAGTCACATTTCTAACTGTAGCAAGTGTCTGGGATACATCAGCTGCATCAGACAGCACATCGATGTACCGGAACGCGACCGCCAGCAGCCCATAGATTTGGTCTAGGTTTCTAAACACAATGAATGACAAGAGGATAATTTTCATATGTGCCACACTCTCGAAACACAATGAATACATCCCAGTAGCCTAAGGGTCCGTGAGTGTGTCCGCATCGCCCGAAAAGCAATGCAGCTACACGTGTTTTGAGACTGCTGGTGAGATAGCGCATCCACTTCAGCACAGTGTTGTTTTTGTTCTCACGTGGGCAGTTATCAGCCTCAAGCAGCTCATATCAGGAAGCCAATGGAACACTTGAAAAAACTACTTGAAGGCCAAAAGAAATGACTTCAATATGATATATAACTGTTTGCAGCAGTTTAGACTTCAAGAATCTTCAAGACCTTAATTGCAATCTGGCAACCCAGCACAAAAGTTGGTCGGGCGGCTGGATCCCCTTGTCATGACACATGGAAATGGCCCTTTCTATCGTCCTCGTGAGCGTCTCCAGCACGCTTGAAGCATCACTTGGGCATCGAGGATCTAGGACCCATACTTTGAGAATCAGTCCATGTAGCCAAACACCCTGGCACTTGAACTTGGGCCGTGCCAAGTTTGCCATGGATTTCGGACAGGTCGAATACCGATTTCTGGGGATGCTCCATTCGGCCTGATCCATGCCGTCCTGCAAGTTTCACCCCAGAGCAAAAATCAGAACTTTTGCAACAAAGCGAGAGGTGAGAAAGGACCAGGGAATGAAATCTGCACTTGCCGGTCCATGTGTATACATAGAGGAGCTGGATTCTGTAAAGGAGTCTGTGCCTAGACACAAGCGAATCAGCTGCAAACACTTTAGTCAATCAAGAATTCCTCAAGCATCAATTCTCATTAAGATAATTTACATTCCACAAGATGAATATTGATCGAACCAATGATCCAGCCTCGAGCCACTCCTCTAACTCCCGATCCCTCTTCACGCTGTCGATATGCTCCTTGTATTCCTTCGCCACATCATAAGCCATTTGCTGGTCCTTGTGTGTTTGGAATTGTTTGGATACTGTGCATCTCAAAAAGAAAGAGAGAGAGAGAGACGGAAGCTGTGTGCAGTTTCAGTTGTGACTGCAAGACACCTTCGCTATCTTGAACAATTCCTTGAACTCGAGGCAATCATCGCAAGCAGCATGGTTCGAAGGCGAGGTGAATCTCAAAATCTTTGCCCACCGTTTTCTATACTGCATCCAAAAATGATTATACCTGGAGAAATGATGCTAAAATCTTGCTACAGTTTTGTATGCTTCCACATCATTGCTGCTATGCACTTCTCTACTAAGCAAACTGCGACACTTTGGTGGATCGATCTTCGCAGAATTGCATCCACAACATCTTGATTGATGATGGAGCAATCCATCTTGTAGGTAAAGAGCTCAATACTGTTGCACCATTGGTCTCCACATATCTAAGAGTATCAGAGAGTCTCAGAGATGGGTTCTTTGTGTGGCAACGGCTAGTTACGTCATACAAATTCTAAGCCTGACAAGGAACTGACAATAGCACGAGTTGAGGCCGAGGATGTGCATGCGGAGCTCTTCATTATCTTCAAGTGACTCATGTCCAACAGGCAAAGCACCATCGTCCTCACTTTCGGACTCCGACCCTTCAGATTCCAAGCCTTGCCAAGCAAAGCCATCATGCGAAAACCTTGTGAACAGCTCATTACTAATCAGAACTTGCACACATCACATTGTATTTCGACAATCATAACATTGCTTTGCGTACACATGATGTTTGCAGTTTGCACCAACAAAAATGATCGTGCCCATGTGCCTTCTTCAGGCTGGCCATCCAAGTGGGCCTTCATGGTTTCTGGCTGAGACCCCAGTGGAGTACACCGGGAGTGGGCAGCTCGTTGAAACCTGTCAGTAGTTACGTTCACTTGGTCAATCTGTTTCTCCCTAGGACATAGAGCTGCATATTGGAACAAACACTAGGATGCTAATGCTCAGCAAAGAAGCTTCTGCGGCAGCATGCCTGCTGCTTTCATGTAAATATCCAACAAGAAAGAGTCGATCTCCTTCCGCTTCTTGGCACAACGGTTAGAGCCCTTGGTTCGGGCAAGGGTACTTGTTTGCATCACTCGCTCATGCTATACTCATCATTGTCAACCAACATATGTCAACTTATCCATGTCAGTTCAATTGAAACAAGCATCCCCTCCCCACTTTCGATAGCGGCGGTCCATGCCACCAGAAAGAATCCGAGCCATTCTCGCATTTCCGAGACCAATCACGGCGGTGACGCATTTCGGGGACATGCGGCAGCCTAAGAAGTGCCAAGTCCGCCGCGCCTGCTTCCCTCTGCAGGCAACTTGTTGGACCTGACAATGATGATTCGGCAGAACCCAGTGCCCCATAGTTTGGCAAAACCCACTGAGTGTCAAAACAAACCCAATCAAACAAAACACCTTCAAGTCAAGTTAATTGTCATGGCATCGCATGGCACATACTTAATATTGCGTCAGCTGCTTCTGACCTGACCAAGTGTTCTGAAGTGACACAACTTAGGCCTAGGCATACCTGTCTTGAAGTGGTCTTGTCAATGTCCAGAAGCTACGCACGAAGGCAGACACGCGGCGAATCTTTCCATTTAGCTGGTTATAGCAAGAGCGTCTGTGACAGCGGCAATGCGTGCGGTTTTTCAAGTAATCCAAACGAGCAGGGTCACCACCATTGGAGTTTTGCCTTGCACAGCGGATGCAGCACAAGAAGCAGCACAAAATGATATCAAAACTTTATGCAAAGTGATGCAAAGCGATGCAAAGTGCAACAGGATTTCTTGAAGACTATTGCTGGCTTGTTGCTGGGAATGCTGCCTGCCTTTGGCTAGAAGTCTACGCTGCTGGTTGTTGTAGTTCGGGCGCTTGTGATGCCCCAAGATCCCATCCCCAAGAACATTCTCTCCACTGCCCGCTAGCTCAGAATGTGCGTGATGGGTGCGCTGGAAATCAAGCAAACTCTCCAAAGTAAAGTTGACCTTGAGGCTCGAACTGCCTGTGTTTGGTGGTTCCAAACTAGCTTGGCCATCATTCTGCTTCAAGCTCAAAGATCTAAAGAAAGCACGAGAACTGCTTAGAGAACTGCCTCCAGCTGTCACAGTGACGGGGTCCTCTCTGACTGAGCTCGCTGAGCTTGTACACGCTATGGATGCTTGGGACCTCCAGAACCTGAGGTCAGGTCAGGAAGTGTCTAAACAATTGAAAAACTGTTACTGTTCTGTTCAACCTGAAACATGATATAAAACACAAGTGCCCAAACTGTTCTCCGAATGACTGGCGTCGCTGCTGCATTACAAGCAGGAACCCCCAAGGCCTCAAAAAATGAAAAAGCAAGTGCACTCCACCAGCCATGAACATCTCAGGCCCTGTCCTTGACGACTGCTGCGATTGGAGAGGCGTGTCCTGAATGGGATGGCAGCGGGACACGGGACAGTGTATGGAGCGTGGCTATCAAATCTGGTGTCGAGGCTGGAAGCAAACAATGACCTGTCCTCACCAATGATGAACGCCAGAATGCAAAGCGTTACCTCAAACTTTGCCAGCCAACCCAATGACAGGGACCATCCTATTTCAACATATTTTCTGGTGGGTTGCAAATTGCTCAAGTTTGAGAGGTGGGCCAAGCCCGCCTTCGCCAAGACCACTTTCGACAAACCAGCTTTCGCCAGGTTCATGCCTGAGATGGGTTCCTAGCTGAGCTGAGTTCCATTCAGCGACGAAGATGGTTCCCGGGCTCCAGACAAAGCAAGCAGGATCAGGTAGCAATCGCTGCCACGACCATGAGAATTCAAAAACACGTGCGAATTGTATTCTTTGGCAAAGTGTACTGTACATGAAATATATTGCATCCCTGTCACAGTATATTGTATGGCAAGTGACTCACGCCGCAGTTTGAAAGACTCGACAACTCAACGCTTGACACTAGTTAGGGTAGTTGAGTGATATTTTGGGTGGGTTTTCATTGGGAATGTTTTGAAACAACAACATCTCAATCTCTGTGTCGTGTTTTGAAGCCTGTTTGTGTTTGTCAAGCAATCCATGGGTAAGTCTTCCAAATTGCTTTGATTGGCGCCGAGCTGTGCTGAATGAAGTGTTCATGCACTCAAGCTCAACTTCTTGACTAGTTGCTTGAACTTGACTTGTGAACTGAGCAAGTCACGACGCGCCAGCCGGAGAGAACAGAAGGGCCTGGCAAAGAGTCTTCAATGCAATCTCAAAATGATTTAATCCCAAGTGATCTCAGGGCAGTGGGTTGCTAGTGATGCTTCACAAAATACCTTTTGCAGTGGGTTGTGTATATAGTATTCACACCTGTTTTTTTCTTTTCAGAAGATCGAAGGGCGCTTTGGCCCGCAGCGCCACAGCTGCCGCGATCCATCCAGGAACTACACGTTGTACCTTGGATACAGATAGGGCCCAATAAATATATAATGAAATATCAGGGTGTGTGATCCCAGCCAATGATAAGCAAATAGCTGTATTTAAAGCAAACTCTGAACAATGTTGACGCCATCATGGAACTGACGTAGAAAAAATTCACTCAAGCAAGCTGAGGAGCCAGAACTCAAAGGATGCTTGCAGCTGAAGGCCAACCGAGCAGTACATCCTCAAGATCGCCTCCTTGTCCCTGTCCTCCATGCAATGCCAGTTCTCCGACACATCGTGGAACCCTGACAAATACCTGGCAATGAGAAGGAAACTTCACATTTGACCAGGTCAACTATGAAAACTGAATTGAAAAGGACCACCTAACACTCATTGAAGACAAACTCGAACAACTTTTGAAGTGGTTGCAAGCTGCTCCAAGATGTCTTCCCTGAGCTTGAACGGATGAGAGCAAACATCAATAAGCAAACAAATTGCACAAACCAACAAATATCAAACCCCAACCTAAACCAACAAAACCTTTCAATGGAACAAGCCAAGAATCCACATCTTCTCGGGATCGTGATCCAAGAAGCCAGCGATCTGCCCAGCCATGTCTTTCGACCTTTGGTTTTGAGCGTTGACTTTGAGCAACAATATGAATGACTATCTATTATCCTGTCTATTCAACACCTTCAAAGATTGAACAGCTTAAAACTTCGGAAACAGCATGTCCAATGAACCCATCCAAGGCGCAATCGCTCAAGCTGCTCCAAGGACTTGTCCATAGCAGGTTCGCCACCCGGATGCTCGGAGTGGCGCACGACTTAGATGCGATCATGTCATGAAGGTCATAAAGGACTAAACAAGACAAGATTCAACTAATAAATGCTGACTGAACAAATCAAAACAAGACAAGACATGTCAAGGCCCCATCCATACCCACAAAATCAAAACGTAATAAGTGAATCAATGGCTAGACACGGCTGAACAAAAACTTCATGCGAAGACTTTTCTTGAACTTCTTGAAGTCACGCAGGTTCTTCTTGTACTTAATGATCTCCTTTGGCGTCCGAAGTGTCTGCATGTGCCTTGGGTCGTTGGAAGCGCAACGAAGGAGACTGAATGACCCTCAGAGTTAAAACATGTCTAACAAGCAACTCTGGTTGGTGGTTGACGCCCTCAACAGGAGACAGAAAGTAAATCACCAAGCGTGACTCATTGTGAATCTAAAACGCAAAAGGTCTGATGGCGTGTCACTGCAATGGAAAGATTTCTCAAAACCAAGCCAGGACTCTTCAAGGCCTTCTGGCGATACGTCAGCAGAGCATCCTCGGGAGCATCCGGGCCTTCTGGTTGCATCGCAGTGTCGTCAGAAGAACCTGGTGGAGGCTCTGCCGGCTCTGGAGGCCGCTCTGAACTCGTTGAAGCAGTCGCAGATGTTGATGCCGCGAGCCTCCATGGATATTTCGATGTAGGCTTCACCACCGCCGGCTTTGCAGCCGGCTTTGCAGCCGGTGCTCCCTTCACAGGCACCTTCTTGATCACGATCAGCTTCGGCGGCAGCTTTGGGGACATGGAATCAAATGAACTCGAATGAACTGATACTACACTTGATCTTAGCCTCTCAGGGCCACTCAGCCCACCCAGCTTCCGGCGGATGCAATCACAACCAAGGCGTCAAAAGTACAATCAACGCATTGCAATCAATCAAGCAAATGATCAATCAATCAATCAATCAATTCAATCAATCAAACAATCAATCTCAATACACATAACATCACAAATGAAGTGCATCAGAAATGAATCATGCGGGCCCCACCTTCCACAATCATCAGCCATTGCCCGACAGCTGCCATCACCAACCTCCAAAGAATGATCTTGATCAAAAGGGGCTAGCAGGGCTTGGCGACACCTAGATGTGATGGGCTTGGGGGAATGCAACGGTTGACGGACCGGGGGATCTTGATATAGACTTTGAGCTATCGCGTTCAACATGATATAGACTTTGATAGTGACTTTGATATCATGATGCTCAGCTTGGCCTCGGGCCGCTCAGTAAACGTAGAAGGAGAAGATCAGCCTGGGCCGGGAGATTACCAAAACACTGGTTCCTGAAAAGCAATGAATGGCGATGACAATGAAAACAATGGCAACTCAGTCATGACCGGAGGAGTGACCGGAGGACCAATAGTGGACATCAAATTACGGAGTTGAATAAGCACTGAAGCAACTTTTTGGCGTCTTGTGACGATTGTGTGCCCTTTAAGAGGCATTAAGCTCTTCAGGCTCTAGTTTGACGAAAGCTCTTTAAACCTCTTTAGTTTCAAAGGCATCAAAGGCTTCAAACTAAAGGTCACAATGACCCATTCCGTCCCCAATGGGAAAATTCCGATTCACCAATGCCATCTATTCCAATCACACCAGCACATAGCCGTCATCCTCCTCCACTTCAAGCTCTTTCTCATCACCCTCCTCGATTCGATCATCGAACTTCCTCACCTTTGGTGATCCTCGTTCATCACACCGTCGTGATGATGATGATGATGCTCAAATGATCCTGATGATGGTGCTGGTAGCTCCGGCGGACCTGGTGGAGGTAGTGGCGGAACCACTGGCGGGTCACACATTTGACCATCTTGCTGTCCATACTTCATGACTCCCATGAGGAGCATCGAGCGGTGCTCGGTGTTGAATACCTTGGAACAAAATATTGTGACAGAATTGAATCTGACTGACTCACTGACAAAATAAATTCTAAAAAAAACAAAATAAAATGATACAAGACGCTCACAATGCCAAGATGCAATGTGCGGGGCCAAGGACTCATCGAAGCGCCACACCAAGTTATGAAGTTTCGCTCCATGGCCTTAGATCGACTCATCAACATGTCCCCACACAAACAGAATCCTCCAAACAACAACATGACACCGTATCCCCATCAACCATCCCCATCAACCATCCCCATCAATCATCCCCATCAACCATCCCCATCAA
>CAXAMN010029016.1:0-20085 GCA_963970005.1 Durusdinium trenchii | reverse complement strand
CCCATCAACCATCCCCATCAATCATCCCCATCAACCATCCCCATCAACCATCCCCATCAATCATCCCTGGCCCAATCAACCATCCCAGCCAAGATGCAGCATGCGAAGCCATCAAATTGGATAGTCCCATCCCCAAGGGATCGCCACTCCCCAACGGAGCCGTGAGCAATGTGGCCACCTTTGGTCACCTGAGATTCATGAAAGAACCTTCAAAGAAAGAATGAAAGAACCTTCAAGGAACTTTGAAAAAACCTTCAAAGACCTGACGAACTAAAATGTTAACTGAAATGTGAACTAAAGCCAGCACAGTGACTCTGCGAAATGTAATGCTCCCAAAATCATGGGATGCCTTCTTCCTCAGGTAGATCCACTCTTGGTACCTCGTTGATCTGAGATCCTGGTACTTGTAGACAAAGATCGTTTCGCCCACCGCTGGCACAGGCTCATGCTGGATCAATGCCATGATGGGAAATCAGGGATGTGATAAACCTGCAATTTGATTCAACATGGCTGTGATACCTGATGGGATGGTAGTGATGTGCTGTGATGATGATGGTGATGATGGTGATGATGATGGTGATGATCTTGGAAGCATGTTGTGATGATAGCTAGTGACATGGGAATCTTGTGGCCAAATGCCTGCAGAAAAAAAACATCAACAACAACCCAGCAACCTCCCAACAACCCAGCACAGCTCAATCCAACAACCCCCCAACCCCCCAATCCCCCAACCTCCCACTCCCGCCCAGCCTCAAAATGAAAGGAGCGAATATAGGACAAACAGCTGCATTTGATCAAGAAAGGCCGGCGACTAGGGACCAGATCTAAAGTCATGACACCTGAATGTGATATGATGACACCTGAATGCAACGAAAAGGCCATATATATATATATATAGGTATTGTATAGGTAGTATATACTACTCGACTTGTACACTAGTCACTTTTGCAGCTGATACGCCCGGCGATGTTCAGCAGTCTCTTACACAAACCGGGAAAGGCGACGTTCAACGCCCGGCGGTCGTAGACCGTCTCCATGTCGACCGATCGACATGTCGTCTCCATGGCCCCACCCGAGGTTTGAGGAAGCGGTTCGACATCGCCTGGAGCGCCAGCGGTCGGAGGAGATTGACTGGAACTTTCTCAAGGCCGGCGGTCGCGGGTGGTCACGCCGGGTCTCGGCGGGCCGTGCTAGTTGCCGTGCGCTAAGCCGAAACATGGTCAATGGACGTAGACAGAAAGTGGACTATTGGGAGAGAAACAGATGAACACTTGAAGGGAAGGTGGGGCAATGAACAGAAACAAGGTAAGCGTCGATTCAATCACAGACCGGTCGGGAAACTATCCACAAGGATATTCTATGTTCACACAGTGGTGAAAAGACGTCTTCCTTCCTGTCAGTTAGCTGGCGAAGTTGCACAGCTGGCTTGTTGCCGACAAGAAAGACCACCAAAGCGAGCTACAGGCTACAAGCCAGCGACTGGGTTTAACCCATGCACTTCCAACAGACAGTAGCGTCTTCGAACCAAAACCGTCACTGTTTCGCACGTGGACGTGTCCGCCGGACGGCGAAACCAGCGTCCACCGCGGAATCGCCAGGACACCCATTCGGCCGAAGCGCAATACTACCGATGGTCACCGAGCTGGATGGTTTTTGGAGTGGAAAAAGCGAGTGGACCAAGGAGAGAAACATCCAATTCTATTGGAGTCAGGCCAATCCGGGAGTGCCAAAGGGTCTTAGTTGTTCATATTGCTTTAATTTGCATACTTAGATATCTTAGATCAGGGCTATACTTTGCTCACGCTTTTAGGCCAAATTACAAATCCTTAAAGAGTTAATTTATAGTTTGTGTTTGCATGTGTTTGTTGTGTGGTTTATCCAACAGGTCAATAATAGAATTTGAGTCTGCAAAAAAGCAATGATGGTTGGAAGATCTTAGTTAGATGCTCAGCTGATGTTCTCGAGAGGAGGGACTACAAAGGCCCTTATCATTACCTGTTGGTGGAGATACATATAACATCCATCAAAGTGCGTGTTTCCTTTCTATGCATTGCTCGGAGTAGGATTCATGCAGAGATCACGAAAGGTAGCTTGAGCTACCTGAGTTCTCCTTGCTTTAGCAAAAATGTATTACAATCGGGAGTTGGGATTGTGCATTGAGTTTGGTCCTGTAAGAGTTGATTCTTTTCTGTTCGTCGGGGGGGGGGGCCCCCCTGGATCAAATCCACCCTGCGCCGGTTCACGCCGTCATGGACTTCTACCAGGGTTACTTGTGATTGCCTGCTACCTTTCGTTCACCCCCTCCTCTCTCAAGTCCCCCTGCACGGCACTAGAACCCCTAGAAGCGTTTCTGCATGTTCATTGAACGATTTGATACTAGATGGCGTAGCTCAGACCCTGTTTGATGAAACTTAGACCATGGAACTTGGTGCAGTGCATGTCTGCATTTCCTTCCTCACAATCGGATGTTGACCCACTTTCACATATATGCTTTTTGCTGAGGAGGTCTCCTTTGGATTTGTTCCGAGGTCTCCTTTAGATTTCCAACCAATTATATAAAGTGAATGTTCGCTGTTACACCCAAGCAGATTTGATGTTGAGAATCTCAATTGTCAATTGTCAGAACTTGGACATCGGTGATTCATCACCCTTTTATTTGATTGGGACTAGTTCCTGGGTAAGCCTGCTCTTCCCATCCTAGACCTCAGCGGCAGCCTGCGGTTTTCCGGGGCAGCCTCGAGGCGAACGTTCTCCTTCGTGCAGGGCGACACCCGACACCACTGGAGGATGGAGCCTTTCCAGTCTCTTGGCTTAACGAGAAAACACCGCCCAGGCACCATTCCGGGTTCAGTCCCATTTTCCTACCCACGTGGACATCAGGAGGAGTGGACATCAGGAGTGGAAAATCATTGGACTACTCACGCAGTTGTTGACTCATTGCCGCAGTCATGTTGCATCGAATCGCTTCCCAGGATGTGTACGAGCCCTGGCAGCATCTGAAGATCGAGTGTCCAGTAGTTTTTTTTTGTTTTTTTTTTCAGGTTGCCCGAAAGGCATCGTGAACCCCCTTAGAGGAATCCAAAGAGCGCTTGGGAACAGCAAACCCACGCACTTCATTTTCTGCATAGGTTGCGGATCACCAAATCTGGGTCTACCATGCCACTTGGGCCTTGACGAGCTGTACGACTGCTGTGGGCTCTGTTTCCCGGAAATCTTGGAAGACCTCAAGTTGAACAGTGTGTTCGCTGAACGCCTCAATCTAACGTCTCATCCGTTGACAATCATGTCCACACCCATAGAAGATGGTCCTTAATTAGTCGTGTTTGATGTCAAATGCACTGACTGCCCCCACAAGACCTGCTGGCGGCTGGCCCGTTCCTTCCCTTCACATCGATGGTTTTGTTTCTTGGTGTCGACTGTCGACTCAGCCGACTGTCGAACTCCTTCTGGGAATTTTTGCCCCCCAAATCCACAGACCTCACACCCCACCTTGCTATTTAGAAGTGGAAAAGCATCACTTAGTAGGCCCAGGGTGGGGAGAGGGCTCATCCTGTACCTGCTTTTAAGTAGGAGGATCAAATCATTCCGCAACTGACTGGAAATGAACCCAACCTGTCAGTCCATGTGGCCGACTTTGGGTGGCTATCCGGATGAGTTCTTGTTTTCGGCAGTGAACGTGATCGATCCATGAACTGAAGAGCTCACCATCTCCCGGCTCAGGAAGGGCATGGTTTGGCACCCGCCTCCACGACCAGCGCGAGGCGCACCGGAACATCGTGCGGTCTCGGCCCCTCTCGTCTCGTCTCCAAATCGTTCTCGAACAGAATGCCGGAGAGTCCAGAAAGATGTGTATTCTAATTCGGAGACCCCAAAAAAGTTTGGTGTTTCCAACTGACTTAGGATCCAAAAAAATTCAGGAAATTTATATTTTGAAGTGACCTGAAACCAAAACTGGCTGAGAGTCTGTATCCTGGATCCTGTATCATTTGGGAAAGTTCTATACACAAACAAATAGGTGGGGTATCCTCCAACTCACGTGGTGCAGGTTTCTTCCTTCAACGGTATTAACTTTGCTCCAGATGACTGAGCTCCTCACTATTGAAGAATGTTCAACCGATTGGTTGTTGTTCCTTTTTTGTCAGCAGCGGTTTGGTCTGCAAGCTATTTGGATTGTAAGACCTTTTGATAGAGGGTTTATTACTCAAGAGTCTACATTAATTGCATGGAGTCAAAAGAAAGCACGCGCCCAGATGGCAGAGCTCAGATGACAGCAGTCTGCCCTGCCTGGGCCTCCACTCGGAATAAGATGAGTGTTGAGGCATGTTCTTTTTTTTGCATGCTACCGAAAAGAGGATCATGCTGGTGGAGCACACCATATTTGTAGTAAATTTCTGGAGGAGAGAAAAGGGAACAGCACCAGAAACCAAGGCACATACACCAGCACCATTTCACCAAATCATGTTATTTCCTCTCCACTAAAGGTATTGACAAGCAACATGTGGACATTACCTACCCAATCAGTGGATAACCTTCAACCCTTTTCGGATATTGTTGAACCCCCACGAAGAACACGAACAGGTACTGTAGAACGTTTTCAGTGCACCCTAGATCCCCACCAGAAACAAACTCTAGAATCAACCCCCTACATATTCCCTACATCCTACATGATCTACCCGCTTCTACCTTTCTCTTTCCCAGGACCCGATCGGTCCCGCCAAGCCGTGGACCCGTGCTGACGCCCACGGCGGCACCGGCCTCAGGCGATGAGTCGGACTCCTCCAGTTCGTCCCGCTCCCGCTCGCCGCTGTCGCCCTCCTACAGGCCGTTTCGGACCCGGAGCCGGACCCGGAGCCGTTCGGAGCGTCGGAGCGTCGGAGCGTGCGTCGGGTCCGTTGGTTGGGGGGTGTGAAGACACCAACTAGCGTTGTTTTGGGGCGGAAACGCGGAGGAGCAGTGGGTTTTCAGATCTTTTATTTTTTTCGTTTTTTTCGGCCATCTCTTGCATGTTGTTTTTGTTGAGAGATGGGCCCTTTGAGGGTTGTTACATGATCTTACCAAGCTGAGGAGACACAAGCTACCAGCAAAAAGACGAACGTGGCAGTAAGCACAGCTTTTCTTGCTGGAGTACTATAGCTAGCAGGTGGTCAACCATTTGGAACAGTCTCAAGCCGACAAAAGCCAGTCAGTCACCCACTAAGCCATTCACCCCCGAGCGTTCCAGCCCCTGTCACCTGAACCCGCTGTAGAAGGGCACCTCACTGTCATGTCTCGAGGTGCGGATCTGCCGTTTCCGTCGCCCCAGACGGCGAGCGGGGTCTGCGGGTCGGGGACCGGCTGGACGGTGCCAGGCGCCATGAAGACGACTTCTGCGCCAAGTGGCAACTGGATCGCCCAGCACGGCTACTGCTGCGGGAGCTGCCCTACGAGCAGCGCGAGCAGGCGCGGCGCCGTGGCGCCGCAGGTGTTGCCAGACACAGACTGCGATGGACTAAGTTAATTGAGCCCGGCAGGGTCAGATTGAAGCAGTTGGAACGAAGTTGACTAAGGGCCCTAGGGATCCAGTGACTCCAGTCGTTCCTTCACAGACACTATTGGCCGGTGCCACGTCTGTACCGCGTCCGTGTTCGTGTCGAACCCCAGGTTCGGTACGAGATGGGTGTCCCCCGTCAGACTCGATGTCCGGTTTCGGTGACCAACCGCTTACCGGTCATCTCAGTGGCACTGGTCCGACCGACGGTGATAGGGAGTCCAGTCGGACCGAACCTCGGGAGAAGGTACGACTGGACTGGACCTTCCAAACCACATAACAGTGCCTCCAATCACCCTACCTGAGGTATAAGGTATGACTGGATCCCTATAGGGCTTAGAGCTGAGCTTGGGCGGAAGGTTCGTGCGACGTTTCGCGTGTGGGTTCGGGTCGTCCACGGTGGAGTGCACGTCGTACGAGCCCACCAGCGACAGTTGGGGATGGTGCCTGGCAAAAAATGAACTTGCAGTTGGAGCACGTCCAACATCGAAGCCGTGTTACAATGCAATGCAATGTGTGTGTGTGTTACAATGTTTTGCTTTGTTCCCACCCACCCTGGATTTGCATGGCGTCAATGAACATCGAAGCTGTGTTACAATGCATGTGTGTCGCTTTGTTCCCACCCTGCTTGGGCCCGGCTCTCCGGCTCTCCGGCTCTCGTTCTGCCGGAGAGACCCGCCATCGGTCGGAGGCGATGCTGAAGTTCAATCCTTACACGGAGGCCGCCGGGTGTCGAACGTTCTCCCGGTGGTGTAGTTGGGCACGTGGGTCTTACGGCGCGGCCAGCCACCGGTAGCCGTAGGACGAACTGCCGACCGGTCGGGAGCCGACCCCTCTCATTCGTTTGCTTCGGGCTGTGAACCAAACAATCTTGATGCGAACCAAACAGAAGCAATCCCCTAGACCTGGCCTTCAAAGAATCCCTTGAACATGCTGCATGTTCATGTCCGTAGCAATCTGGAGAAGTCTTTGGTTGAAGCAAGCAAAGGTCGGAGTGGACCAAATCGGCCACCCTAAATTCAAGTCCCTCAAACAGGATTCCCTCCACAATCTCCCATGATTGGATCCTTCTGATCATTCTGATATTGGATAAACCGCCCACATGTCATCTCACAAAGATGTTCATCGAACAGATTCTCACCTGGGCCCGGGCATATGTTGGGACGCGGGAGTTGTGGGGGGGGGGGCTACATGGCTTGACCAGTTGACATGCTTTGGATTGATTTGAGACATAGCCTTCAACCTTTGCATGACCCAAAGACTTACCTGTCCAGTATCCGCAACCTCAAGACATGTTGCCTTTTTGCAAGACCAAAATGAAGAAACAAGAGGTGACAGTTCTATCAAGAACATCAAACAACTGTGGATATGGAATGGTGCCTTGCTCATTCAAAAATCTTCAAGCTAGAGCTAGAATTCGTAGAGTCGTAGAAGTGCTTTCTTGTCCTTGACTGCTGGTGAGGGGCCATGGGCAACGGCTGTTGATGACAGCCCTTGAAGAGAGTTCCGGTTACGCCATACCCCCAAGCGAATCGCGGCAGCTTGGGGCTGAAGAATTGGAAATTGCAGTGGTGGGCGTGAGTGGAGATGGGTTCAAGGTCCGAGTGCCCAAGTCCTTGACTGCCTCTGAGCTTCGAAATATCATCCGGGATCGACTTCCGCTGAAAGCTGGAGCAAGAGTTGTGGTGATGAAAGGCTCTCAGAAGCTTTCATTATCGAAGACTCTGGCCCAAGAAGGGCTGGTGCAAGAGAAACCAACTTCTTTGTCCTACGCCTATGAGGTGACTAACCTGCAGGAGGCTTGGAGATGTTTCCAAGAACGCCCTGTCGACGATGAGTCGATAGCCCTCGAGGGGATACTGCAGCTACGAGGGCTGAGAAAGCTAGCTCAGCTAAAGAACCTTGTCACCCTCAAAGACCTTGCCTTTGGCGACGAGTTCAACCAGAGTTTGCAGGGAGTGGTTTGGCCCAGCGGCCTTCAAAGTCTTTCCTTTGGCTCTCAGTTCAACCAGAGCCTGGAAGGAGTGGCTTGGCCCAGCGGCCTTCAAAGTCTTTCCTTTGGCTATGAGTTCAACCAGAGCATGGAAGGAGTGGCTTGGCCCAGCGGCCTTCAAAGTCTTTCCTTTGGTTTTATGTTCAACCAGAGCCTGGAAGGAGTGGCTTGGCCCAGCGGCCTTCAAAATCTTTCCTTTGGTGACGAGTTCAACCAGAGCCTGGAAGGAGTGGCTTGGCCCAGCGGCCTTCAAAATCTTGCCTTTGGTGACGAGTTCAACCAGAGCCTGGAAGGAGTGGCTTGGCCCAGCGGCCTTCAAAGTCTTTCCTTTGGCTATGAGTTCAACCAGAGCATGGAAGGAGTGGCTTGGCCCAGCAACCTTCACCGCATTTCTTGTTGGTCTTGGGCTCTGAAGAGAGCGAATTGGCCAAGCAGCTTTCTGTGTTTGGAGGTTACGGGCCCGAGATCTGAAGCAGTGGAAATGGATATTCCTGAAGGGTTGCAAAAGTTTGCGTACACTGTTTATGAGGACGAGGACGTGGAAGACACATGGATGATTTCCACATTGGACATTTCCACATTGTAGAAGAAGCACGGCTACGAGTGACCAAAAAAGCCCTCCAAAAAGTTGTTTTTGTCCGTTCTGCTGCGCACCGCCAGACGCATCAAGACTCGGATTGGGTATTTCCTCCAGGTGTGGAACATAGCGGAACCATCGACCATCCATCGGGACTGGCATAGTTAACTAATGTTAACTAGATACATTACTGTAACCTCCAGTTTGGCATCCATCTAGGTCAAGTATGATTCAACAAACCAAACCCAGCCCGCACGAACCTTGCTCTCAGAAAATGCTCCATCCTGTTCTGCCCTATTCGACTCGTTTTTGGGTCCAGGTGAAGCATGCGGACTACTCCAAGGTCTTTGCCGCCTGGACCCGTCGTCTCTTGCCACCTGACCACCTCGTTCGTTTCGTCGACACACCGACGCACCGACGCACCGGGACGGGAGACCGACGGGAGGGAACCCGAGACGGACCGAGCTGTGGCCCCGGTGGATCTGGCACAGCACAGCTGAGGCTTCCGGAACTCGGTGAAGGAGAGGAACAGAGGGAAAGGGCTGTGACCTCTCTGGAAGTCGCAAATTGACTGTGTTAGTCACCGTGAGGAGGTTCGAGGTAGACTGTTTTTGTTTGTTTAACCAGTCGTTAAAACATCATTTTGCTTGAAACCTTCTGGATTATATAATCCTTATGGGATCGTTCATATGTTAGCAGTTTCTTTGGTTGTTGCTGTCTTAATGTGACCTCTGCTGGATTTGTGGAGGGCCAAGACCCAATGTTGGACTCCAGATAAAGACCAGGTAAAGAGGCGGACGGCGGACGGACATGCGAACAGGATCTGATCTTCCCAATTGCCAAAGTGATTCCACGGATCGCCGTTCTGCCACCAGGACGGAGATGGGGAGCATCATGAGCAGCGAGACAATGGCAGGCACCACTCCCAAGCATGTCCAAGCAGATTTCTTTCCCTCCCCAACTTGAAGTTGGCAGCATTTTTAGTTGACAAAGTTGGCAACAGCACTTGAGTGAGCTGTGGTGCAAAAATGGTTTGCAGGCTGCCTAGTCAGAGTTGATAGTATTAGACACCTTTGTAGATTGCCTAAGTAATTTAGTGCACATTCAAAATCCTATTTGTTGGGATTTGAACAAGAGGTTCTGAACCGACACCTTGTAAATGACAGGACCAAAAAATAGGAGGAAGGCAAGCGGAAGTTGTTGACATTCTGCCTTTGGTTTGAGCTTTGCTCTGTCAGGTTATGTCAGCTTGCGTCCGTAGTTGCTTCTGAAACTGGTGCTCCCACTTTGTTCATTTCACCCTTAATTATCCCTTGATTTTTAAAAAGAAGACCTGCATCTTAAAGAACATTGTCTAATGTACTTTTTGTTGGTAAATGTTGGTAGTTTAGACACATGTTTCTCTATTGAATGCCACCCTGCAATCTAATTTCAATAGAAGTGAAGTGTTCATGCCCGTGTTTCAATGCCATTTTTTCAATCAACGGACGATACCGAGCGCACACCGAGCGCCTCCTCCAGGAAGCGCCAGGGCACGGAGCGGCTGCGGCGCCGTGATGTGCGCGAGTTGGAGAAGCTGTTGAAGGCGCGGTTAGTAGTAGAATAACGGCAGAACATAGAATAACACACTTATATATATATATATATATAGAGAGATGAGGCGTCACATTGCACCTTATAGAAATAAAAACCGTGATTTTCATTGTGTTGTCCGCCAGTTGTTCATGGAAGAGTGCAGGTAAATGCAGGTAATAGGCATGAGAGAGCATTTGGGAGCCCAAAAGAAATGAGTTTTGTTGCCTGTGGATTTGGTGCAGGATGAATCAACACTACTTTTCTGTCAGGTTGTCACGAGTCAATGCTATGATATGTTTGCATATGTTTGCTTAAACCCTAGGACACCCGTACATATTCTTGGACTGCTGGACATGTGGTTGCCAAGTATATGTCGGATGTTGTTTTCTTGAAGTGATACTGTACCATCAACAGAGCATGACCAGGTCCGCAGCCAGTGCTGTTTTTTCTTTAGCTGATGTTCTGTGCATTGGTTCTTATCTTGAAATCTCAAATTGGAGAAACCCAACTCTTGATTTCCGCCTCCATCACAACAATTTCAATCAAGAAGCAAACATCTCAACAAACACAAAATAAACAAACAACATCATTACGGAAGACAAACAAACAAATAAACAACAACACATGGAAGGTTCCTTCACGCTGCCGGTCTCCAGGACTTGTCGTTGCACGCTTCTGACATCCGCCGTGCGATGGCCGCTCGAAGAATGGACACCGGTGGCCGGTGGGTCACCGCTTCGAAGGTTTGCGTCGAAGGGACACTTCCGAGAGGAACATACGAACAAAACACATGAACAAACAGCATTTTTGCGGTGCAGTCCATGGTTTGTAGGGTTATCCCAAAATGGCATCCAAGAGTTTCACGCTTGTCATGTCTATGTGTAATGGCAGAGTGCCTTGTCAAAGATCCCCTTGAACGAGTGCCTTGCAGATTTGACGATTCAGAGTCGTGACCCAGCATGTAGCATCATGTTTCAGAGTCGTGGTTTCAGAGTAGATGGCACAACATGTCCTTGAAGAATAGGGGTTCCATATTAAAAAAAAAAAAAAACTTGGTGATTGTGCCATCTCTCAAGCAAACCAAGGTAGGTTGACATCCCTTATAGAGGAATCTGTTCATTTTCGCTGGTTGAATACCTGGGTATGGTTCCTTGACCGCACAGGACGTCACGTGGAAATCACTGGGTGGGACCATCAAGCACGGCTGGACTCTTTAACGGCCCAGGTTTGGTGTTTGGACAACGATGACATGGCCATCGATGTCTCCAAACACCTACTAGAGAGTCTGGAAGATGAGAAGATCACAGCACATGAGAGGCCGAAAAGCCGCCGCGAGCGCCAGTGCAGTCCAAATTCCGAAGCGGTTCGTTTTTTTTTTCTCCAGGTGGGGTGTGAGATTGGTTTGCCGGGCACTGTACGGCGGGTAGACCTTTCTGTAACTCAGAGAATCTTAGGAAGGGATTTATATACTTTCACTCTTGAACTTGTTTGCAATCATGTTGCTCAGTAAGGTATCTCGATTCTTTGTTTGTACAGTTTGGTTTCTTGTCATCAAGGAGCTTCCCAATTTCTTGACGTTTGTCAACATATATTCGATGTCGCGCATCAACGGGACCGCGACCTTGGATACAAAACTGCTCAACTCAACATAGGTTGTTTTTTTGGGGGTGTTCTTTTGCTATCACAATTGGTGCCAGTGTTTGTCTTACCCTTGCAATAGGACACTGGCCGGTTCAAATCATGATTCTGCAGGTGCCTCCGACTGTGCTTGATCTCTGATATTTTGCACAATGCTGGGAGTCTCTACAAGCCTGGTGCCTTTGTGTCTAGGATTGCACGAGTCTGAGCTGCTGCGCTGCGGCGTCTTTTTACTTTCAGGAGGGGCCTGGTGATCCAGATGTTTGCGCAACGTGTCAGGACATACAAGAATCGAAGCCACTCCCTGATAGTTGTCTTCTTCATTTTGGAGGAGGTGCAAACATTGTAGGAGGTGACTGATCCCTTCTGATGGACCATCTCAGGGGGTTTTCCATGTTAGTGAGTCGAGAGAATTGCGAGCTGGCCTCCACCAGTTTGTCGAGCTGGCCTCCATGGGAGTAGCTTCCAATAAACCTCATAAGAAGGGACAATTGACTAAAGCGTACTATGGTAACACCATCTGAAACCCACTGGCTGCGAGGCTGTCGGGGCAGTGCCTATTGTAGCACTAGCACAACCCCGCCGTGTATTTTTGACACAGCTAAGGGCTTGAGTGTGCTTTGTTTCTTGTGCCTCTGGATCAACTGGTTTGGCCCAGTCAGTCGCCAAAGCGCTCGTTGCTCATCGCGGTCAGTCGCTGACGCGCCTACGATCAGGTCTACAAGCGAGAGTTTGAGACCTACTTGCCAGCGGCATTTGAGCATTTCCACCACCTCTTTAAAGGTGTGGGCCTCCTCGAGCGCTTTTTTGAGGGCGTAGAAGCTTGACAATCTGAATGTTGCATGTAGAGATTCAAGGAAGGTTTGTAGATCCGTGTCAGGAGTCCTTCTCGAGTAAGCTTTGGAAGTGGTTTGTTGCAAGCCCACTACTATAGATTCGCATAGATTCGCTGGACACGGTCAGTTGTTGACTCATGTTGGCTATAAGGCTATACAGTAAAAAAAAACTGCCGTACCACTCCGACAGGAAGTATGTGACATCAGCTCTGTTGTTCTCAAGAATTGACCAGCCCCTCCGTATCCTTCCGTGCACGAGAGAATCAACCGCGTTTCGCTTCACGAGAACAGCCCCTCCCATGACCCATAAACCTCGCCTTCCATCCCACGGAGCTGCGCTGGTCGTTCTTTTCGGCTCCCGCCGGTCGTTCGACCGAACGGCGACCGTGCGCAGGTGTGAAGGATTTGTCGCTGGTGCATCGGACGTTGGCCTCCTGGGCGGAACGAGCGCCTCGGCGCCGAGTTCGAGATCTGTTCGCCGGCGCGCTTTGGGGCGGCTTGCGCCGGGCGGTGGAACTCATGACTTCCAAGTGTGCTGTTTGGCAGTTTGCGCACTGGAAGAACACTTCAGAACGCCATGTTTGAGTCAGATCGTGTCGCAGGAGCCAGGACATTAACCTGCATAATTAGGAAAGTAGTGCAATTCAATGAACTTGACTGAGTTTGATGGATCCTTCCGACCGCATTTCGTCAAGTATGTGGGTCGTGTCTTGTTCAAGATGGTTCAACATATGTTTATCGGCTGAGATGGTTACTGCACCTATTGCTGCATTGGTGATGCAAGAAGCTTGTTGCGTTTGGGGCTTGCCAGACCGTAACATTGGTTTTATGCGTAACATTGATTATATGCCAAGTAGATATAATATTTCTCACTATATAGTAGGCAATCAGGCATTCCAAACATGCATGCTATAGTAGAACTCGAAAGTCTGATTCCTTCTAAAGTGAGAGCTTTGGATGCTTTGGATTCGCTGGCAAGATTTGATTTGGCAGGTGGAATAGGTGGCATAGGCATGTCAATTCAGGTTGTTCGAGTTGTTCAAATACATCCTTTGAGGCTCTTGACTAGGCAGGTTCCTTGCCGAGGCAATTTTCACTCCGAAGTTCATCAAGGGGCTTCTCAGCAAATAGGGTCATGGAGCGACTGCCATGCTGCGGGCCTAAAGATGGCTTTTTAGAATCACCGAGTAAGAAGAGGGCCAAGTGAATTTGGTGCGAAGATCTTTGGACTGATTGCCAACCAGCATTTTTCAGGCGTTCTTTTTGATGTGAGTTTTGGTGTGTTAGGAACCAGCAAAAAGCCTCGTGCCCCTTGGCCCAGTGGCGCATGTTACATGCATGCTACGATTGCGGGGATCAACAGAGCTTCCGATCCCCGCAATGAGAAGCAGAGATTGCAACCGGATGCCAGAATGACTCGTCTATACTCGCAATAAACCAGCTAGAGAGGAGCAAGTGTGATCCTGTGTCATGCACAACTGCATTCCCCATAATGACATGCTAGCTAAATCATGCTAAATCTAGCTATATATAACATATAACATGTTCATATTTTGAGTCGAGACACCCGGCCACATATTTTTGGACACCTATGACGGTTTGGACCCCTGTGGCTCCCCGTCGTTCGGGATGAGGCTCGAAGCTTCCATGGTGAAAGGCATTGTTTCAGCCGAAGGCTTCTCGGATCGCTGCTTCGCGAGTTCGGGGGCGAACAGGTCAAACGGTGTGGTTTCACCACACCAACTGCGTAGAACGTGCAACGGAACGCCCAAACCGTTGTGAAGCTGATTGATTTCATGTGAGTCAAACAGAAGTATGACATTGGACAAATCCGTACGTCATCTCCGTTTCAGATGACGAAATCTCCACTCCGTCGACGACATGTAGACCTGAAAGCAGCTCCGTCAGGTGTCCAGTTGCCGGAGAACCTCTTCGTGAAGTTCGCCGAGTGGCAGTCCCAGCACTTCAGCCAGCTGGAGACCCCTGGCACGGTCCCCGTCGGTCACCTGAAACGTTTCGGGAAACGGGAGAGGACCGACGGTCGACCACCACGGCGCCCGTTGAAGGGCGAGGTGGTCATCGACCGCAGTTTGGGAGTGCCACGTGCTCAGAGATGGTTTGCAGTGCTATGCGCTGTTCTGAGCAGAGAGTAGAGGTAAGTCAACCAAGAGCAATCGACTGCTTGGGAGGTGTGAGAGGATTGCCTTCCATGCACCTGCACGGTTCACACATTCCAATTGTCCTGCATGGCGAGCGCATCGTGAAGTGTAATAGAGAGGCTTCATGTGAGGATGACTTCTCATTCTGCTTTGCTACAGCCTTTACTTGCAAGAAGTTTGATAAGGAGGTCTAGTTGACTATCTTGAGGAGTAATTCGATTCTTCTGAGTTCCCTCAAGCCGAGCTCGGCCAGGCTCGGCGGCACAGAATTGCACAGAACCCACAAACCGAGGAAGCTCTGCAAAGCTCAGGGCCTCCGCTGGGAGGTGCAGCTCTCCGACAAGGCCGAGGAAATCGGCGGCCGCTTCCCCGAGGAGTGAGGATAGTGAGGGGGCGGGTGGGGTGAGCGTCGAGCGAGCCTTGCTTCGAGTGAACAAGCGGTGGAATCCTTTGGGACGGTTGGAGACATGGGAGAAGACTGAACTAAGGAGAGGAGGAGTGGATTTAGATCTGTTTTTGAACATTTAAAGCACTTTTTCACTGACTCAGTCAGCAATATATGGCAAGAAGCAAGAGGACTCGAGATGAAGCCAGTACATCAAATTACAAGACCTTGACTTTCTGAGTTTCAGAGTCGATGCGGGTGAAAGCAAGGTACAGTAAATAAATAAGTGAGATCACCAAGAATTGGATTTCATTTGGTTTCCCGGAGGTTCAGAATGATTGGACAGAGTCAGCCAGTGAGACACGGTGAGAGATGGTGAGAGCTAAAGATCACCTGGATGTATAGGCCAGGACAGAGACAACGAACTCACCAGTTTGGTTCATCAACTGGTACACTGAGGATCTGCTGGTACACTGATCCAGTTGTTGGAACTCCTTGCGCTCCAACACAGGGATCCTTCCAAGATATTCGAAGATATATATATATATATATATATATGTATTATAGTTATAGATTATATCGCTTTGGATATGTTAAGCATCTGTTTGTGGACTCGCAGACTCTTACAGCTCAATGCTTTTTGGTTCTGTTTGGTTATTCGTTTGCTGTGAATCTCCGTTGACTTCGCCACAGCTCTTGCCGAAACCACTCACAGCAAACCGGTGTTTGAAGGATTAGCCGAAACGGCTCCAGCTGGGGGAGACGTTGGAGTTGATCGTTCGGTGATCCTTCAGGCCCTATCCATTTCTTTACGCAGCCCAGAAATGACAGCCAACCGCGAGTATGAGGGAGTGATACCTGTGTTTACTGTGGGGGTATGCTATATCCTTGTGTGTGGGGCGTTACATTCAGTGCAGGTGGGAGTTACTCCCCAAAGGTGACATGTTTGTACCAAGAAACAATTTGCCTCCTGCTTTGATAGGACAGTATATTTTTTGGGCGGATATTTAGGGTAATTTTTAGGGGACCCTCAACAAACAGTCCTGAATATGTTTGGTCATGTTTGGTCGTTTTTGCTCGTGTGTTTTCTCCATGAGTAGGAGCTTCGGAAGAAGATGCTCCTGGACCGGCTCCTCACGTACGAGCTGTATGCCTCGGGGCCCAAAAAGGCAGAGGATAAGAAAGGATCATATTTCAGCCAGTGGGAACCCAGTGGTTATATGTCAACGGTAGTTTCCACTTTCCACCCTACATACTATCTGACACATTCAAGGATATGAATCTGCCGGATGAACATCAACCATGTTCAAATGTCTCTGAATGTTTCATGAACGCATTTGGACGAGATTTTTTTTTTTCGAAGAACGATAGGTGCGGAACTGTCGCGGTTTTGGCTTCCTTCCATTTGTCGCGGGGTCAAAAAAACCCAAAAGAACGGTTGTGTTGATCCATATGAAACACAACAGATCAGTCATGACAGATCAGTCATGATCAGTCATTGATTGATCCACATCACCCTGTTTTTTTGGACCCTGATTTTATGAAGGACTCAAACTGAAGGAATCGGACATGGGACTGAAACTCGGTCGCGTCAGTGATTTGATGCAGCGCTGTACCGTGTAGCGTTATGTGCCGCATTGTGTCTATCTATCTATCTATCTATCTATTTATCTATTTGTTTGTCTTTCTTTCCCTGACCAAGTGGGTTCGATCCAATCGGGCCATGTGACAGAAACTGGCAGAAACTGCACGATTATGATCACTCCAGTAACGAACAAAAGGAAGGACAGAGGGCGGGGCAGCTGCTGTTGTGATTACCAATGTTGTGTGACAATCTTTGATACAATGAAACCATAAGAAACCTGCTGTTTCCCCTTTGTCTTGTTCAGGGATGATCAGAAGATGGTTCTTGCAGACAAAGTAAACGAATGGTTCTGCGCACCAACTACCAGTTGTTGTCTGTCATGTTGCCAATGATCGATCTAAGAAACAGCCATTGTGCATCGTGTTTAAAAACACGTTCTTTTTTCCATGGTTTCCGTGGTGCTTTTCCCACCCTCTCAATTCGTTTGCACGCGAGGCTCCCTGAATTCGACCCAAAGGCCATACGAAGCGTCCATGGTGGCCGTCCGTTCCGTGCGCTCCGCCCGGTTGGCGAGGTTCAAGAGACTCGTGCCCGTGCGGCCGCTCGAAACGCGAAGAGTGTCACCATGGACCCCATGGAGGCGGAGCGACGGCGACGGGAGGTGGAGGGAGGTTGGGTTGGGTTGAGTTTGGTTGGGTTTGGTTGGAGTTGGTTGGAGTTGCTTGGTTGGTTGGGTTGGGTTGGGTTGGGTTTGGTTCTTATTAACTATGATCATCGATGTTGTTGCTTGCATTGTTGATTGGTCGGCTCGATGTTTGTCCAGAACATGTGACTGTGACTGCCGAAGGTTTCGGACGCATACCCCAGACTTCAGTCTTGGAGGATCAAATCATCAGGAAAAAGCACTTCGAAGTGAATGGTTACAAGACCTCAAATGAGTGGAATATGTGACCTTCCTACCATGCCCATCCATGCCCTACCATACCTGAAGAGCAAGTCTTTTTTCAATTGGTGGTATGTGAGTTGAAACTTTCCCATACTCTATTTGCAAAAGGGATGATCATACCTGGTTGGTGCTTTTTTCACGTCTTTCAGGTTCCGTCTCGGAATGATCATCAGGACACTGGGGCGAAGAACAGCTAGCGTTTTCGCTTGACCCCAATGCTAGCTTGAACCTAAAAGTCCACTTCATGGCGAGGAGCCCCTAATAGCGTCCTTGTTCCTAGTAGCGATGCCAGGAGCCCCGTTCGTAGCTTGTTGTTACTAGTAGTAAGGCCAGGAGCCCCGTTCGTTTCGTCCGACCGCTCCTAGTACTATTAAAAATTGCTAATCACACATCACACCTTTCTTTCCCCGATTGCTTTACCCAATCGTTGAGGTCATTCGAAGATTTGACCAAATGGGTGTGGGTCGGCCCCCCCGAGAGGGTTCCTTTAGCCTGTGAAGGGCGTATAAGGGCGTAATAGGGGGGGCTATCGACCATGACCATCTCCAATAGTTTCCTCTAACATCCTACTGTATAGAACCATATATATATATATATTTAATGGTTATCAATAGAACCATGACCATCCTAAAGCATCCTAAAAGCATAGATTTTCAACCATAGATTTTGTAACCATTCCTATTCATGGTCTTTTGAATTTCTCCATCCGTTCCTCACGGGATTCCGCCGATCCCCACGTCCACGTCAGGCCTTCAACCCCGAACTGGATGGCGAGTCACTTGACAGCGGGGCCCCAAGCAGTGCATCGTTGACAGGTCGCGCAAAACGCGTGGTTTCGGGTCCGTTGTGAGGGGTCTCCCGGTCGGAACGCTGGGGAGGGAGGAGACCGAACGCCATGTCTTGAGCTACACACCCACCTTAGTGCAGGGCAGGTTGAACCAGGCTTCAAGAAGGAACATGTTGGTACCTGAAGGCATCTGAAAGCCAGCCGGTTGCGGTGTGTCCAATGGATACCCAGTCTACCCGGTTGTTAGCTTTTCAGGCATTGTTGACTTAGATGGGTTCACAGCAGAAGTGAGCAACACGGTGACACATTGTGAGAAAACATCAGCTCGTGGCTGGAGGGTTGGAGATAGAAACAATCTATATAATTGAACGAGATTCCCTTGCTTCCAGGAAACCTCTAGAGTACGTCACATGTGGCTTTCACAGAGTTTGACCAGTGATCTGACATTAGAATTGCTCCCAAAACTCCTGGAATGCTCTTTGAACCCCATGCATGGTCATATCGGTCATATATGAGTCAAGTCATATATATATATGGTCATATATGAGTCATATATGAGGCATGAAACAACCATTCTTGCTCCTCATAGACCTCCCAGGCGACGACGAGGCCTACGTCCAACGCTGGGAGGCGAGAAGATGACCGGCCCCGACCGGCGTGGGCGATCGCTAGCCAGAAAGATCGTTTAGAAGAGGGAGATCTATCTGAATACCATGGCAGCTATGAAGACTAAGGGCTAGAGTATGAATAGTGTGGTATAGAAAGTTCTGTTCGAAGCTTGATCCTTGCCCCTATGTTGTTTCGGATGATTGCGTTGAAGAGGCCTCTATGAGGCTTTTTTACAACAAGACCTTGGGTACGTGGCTCTGAAAAGTTCTAAGACCAAATTCAGAAACCTGAAAAGAGATTCCTGGATGAACACATCACTTTGCTTTTCCCAGCGCCATACTCTATGTCCAGATTTCTTGAAATGATTGATTGAAACAAATCTAGCAAGCTTGGACGTCTCGAGTTTTATGAGAACTTGCCAGTCAACCGTGTAGCAACCATGTAATGATCGATTGAACCGTCAACTCTTTTTACACATGTACTGTATGGAGTGGCCGTTCAATCATTCTTTGTGGGTCACCCCAGACCATTGATACATTCGGGACACCTGTTGGCTCTAGCTTACCTACAACCACGGCCTGGATGCCGGCGCAGGCGAAGGGCTCATGACACCGAAGGAAGGACCAAAAGAGCGAGCTGAGCAGCTGAGCAACGGGAGCGGAGGAGTTGGATGGAGGGGGATCCGAGAGCAGTGGAGAAGTAGCTGAAGTGGAGAACTAGCTGAACACCTGGTCGAAGTGGAGGACTATGATGTCATGGTCAGGGCTTGCAGGATCTCAGACTTGAGATTGGAACGACACTTTCACGTTCATATGACCTCCATATGACCCCCCATAGTCCTTGATTTCAAGGAGAAACAAAAGTGGGGTTTTCCTGGATGGGTACTCTGAAGTCGAATATAGGCCGGGGTCCCTTGCACCGCAACTGGCACAGCCCATTAAGCGGTGACCGCGGTCGCTAGCCGTGAAGACCTGCTGGGATCGATCCCTCTCGGCTCGGCGGGTTGTACTCTTTCACAGGCTGATAAATCTGAGATATAGATCGCTAGACCGGTCTCCAACCAAATCAATGCAAATCATATATAAGTTCGGCAAGGTTTTTCTCAGTGCATCTGGAAGATCAGACAGGTCCGGTCCGATTTCGGACGTGTCCGATTTGGCCACGCCAGGCCAGTGGAAGGTTTGCTGCCACAAAGCTTGGTAGACACCTTTGACTGGGTCCGGAGAGCCCAGTGCGAACACGGTCGGATTGGCGCAGCGGTGATGTCTTCTTTTCCAGTCCGCGATTTGAGCCACTCAGGCTGTTCCGGAAGACACCGTAAAAAAAGCAGTTCCGTCATTGGTAGAACACGGATTCAGATGTTTTCTTCATTGTAGTCTCTAACATTATTCTCTAATCTTCTCTATGCCATGTGATTTTCCTGAAAAGACTACTGGACTCCACTTACCAAAACGGTTGCCCAGGTGAA
>CAXAMN010029005.1:407964-546590 GCA_963970005.1 Durusdinium trenchii | reverse complement strand
GAGGATTCTTGGAGGACCCCAAACAACATGGTTTCAGATTTTTTTTTTGCCTTAGCGGTTGCTGTGGGTCTTCATGCTTTGACAAAACAAAATATTCAATTATACGTATACTTTGGTTCTTTATCAGACATTTGCAGAGGTATCTTCTGATGAAGGTACCATTCACCTTTAAATCACCACGTTTGGTTGAAGAATCGTGTGTGTACACTTGGGCCCCCTTGCCATGTCCTGTCAGACTCATCTTAAAAGGGTGATGGCAAGTCTTTGGGCCATTAAGGCTTGGCCATTGGTGTGTTGGAGGGCCAGAAGCGAAGTCGCATGGCTTCGACTGGAACCGTTGCTTCCTCTATTCAGCAAAGGATCCACGAGGGATGTGACAAAAGAGAGTTGCACAGTTCTTCTGAGTCTTTTTGTGCCAAAAGGAAAAGGAGAAAACAACTGATAATCACTTGGCTGTGAGGCTTTCTTCTGCTATTTTGATTGGGCTCTTGTCCAGAGCTTGCCTCTGGCCCAAAACGCTCCCTGAGCCTACAGGACTCTGATTTGCCTTGCGATTTGCATCTTTGGCACGGCTGGGCCGATCGCCAAGCACGCTGGGTGCTGCTGGCGCCGCCCGCGGGCACCTCGGCGGACGCCGGCCCCGGGTGACGCTTGTTCGTTGTCTGTTTCTTGGAGACTCCCCGTCACGGGTCATAGCTGGAGTTGGAAACAGCGGAAGTCATGCGGTGCTTTGCTATAGTCCACTCTCCGCCGCAGGTGTCTCCGAGGTGCCCTTCAGCGAGGAGCACCAGCGGGTAGCCTGGGCGCGTGCGGAGCTGGCGCAGCTGCGGGCGTGGGCCGAGGTGAAGCGGAGGTGGGTGTGTCTCTCGGGAGGTGCGGGAAGAGGAAAGGAAAGATGTCACTTACTTCAAGTGTAAGTATGGCTAGGGGTTGCGTGTCACCCGTACGCAAGGTGAGCTTTGGAAGTAAAACGAGAAACGTTCTTACAGAGTGGAGCTGGATGGGAACATCTAGAAGCAATCATCATGTAAGAAGAGCTATGAGACCAAGCAACACTTTCTTGCATCCTCGGTGCGGGCGCATTTGTGGCAAGGAGAAGAAGCTTGCTTTATAAACAGACAACTGAAAACCAACATGTTTGGTAGCACCTTCGCAGGCTCTTCCACCAAACGAAGCACAGAAGGTTGGCGGCCATCTCTATTAGGTTCCGTTTGCTGTTGGGATGGAGGCCATCGCTACCACGAGAAGCACCGTGTTGCTCCAGGCGTCGCGACTGGTGGCGCCCACCCGCACCGCCCGACGACGAGGGCGCATCGCTGACCGAGGACGCGATGGCTCGACGGGCCGAAGGCGGCGGAATTGGGGTGCGGCATGCGGGTTTGGTCAATGGGCCTAAGATTAGGTAGATTGAAGGTAGATTGATGTGGATCTAGTCAAGTTTGGGTGGCCGCTTCGAAGGGTTGACCTAAGACCAAGTTTGAAGTCTTGAATGTCTTGGAGAGCGTCGAGCGTGTCTGTGGCTTGCGCGAGGCCTCATTGAGCTGGGCGTAGACCTTTCTACGCCACTCTTTAATGAGGGAGGGGAGACACTGCTGATGTTGGCGGCCGAGCAAGGATGGATCAAGCTGTCCGCGCCTCATGAGGCTGTCACCCATTGCAGTTGTGAAAGGACATGAGTTACTCTGTTTGACAATTGGATTGCTTGGACCGTGTGGCATTCTGAGGTGCAGGCACTTGTGTGGGATTCTCACGAGACGCTCTTTGGATGCACAGGAGGCAGGGTCTTTGTTTTCCAGTCTTGTCAAAAGGATCACTTCCAGTCGACGGGAGGTGGGAACATTTATCCTTGAGAAGACTTGGAGTAGACCTCCACAAGAAAGAAAGACTCCTCCTGACACTTCTCCTCGTCGCAGGAGGAGTCTGGCTACACGGCCCTCTTCTATGCCACCCGAGCCAACCAACTGGAGATCATCAAGCTGCTTCTGGATGCGAAGGCGGATGCGACCGATGTGACGCCTGTCGAGCGCTATTTTTGGAATGCTCGGGGTCGAAAGAGCTCGAAGGTGGTCGGGTCAAAAGCCAGGGTTCATTTTGAGAGGAATCCGTTTAAGAGGGAGGACAGTTTGTGAAGTTCTTCAACCCCATCCGGATCACAGACTTTCTTTGGGATGAAAAGCAGATCCATCGTGGTCACCCCCAGCGCCCCCAGGGACTCACATCCGGATGTGAGACGGAATGCTGAGGGAGGATCCATGAAACGCATGCGCGACGAGCGGCTGAATCCGACTGGTCATTGGTATCTTTTTTGGGATCCGGTTACATGGATTCCGTCATTTTGAGCCAAAGCCATGGCAGCCTGGCAATTTCATGTATTCTACTTTAGGTGCGTCCTTGGGATTGAAGTTGCACTTTGATGAATTTTGAGTATGTGTCATGGTCGATTGTGATACGAGACAGGCACACACACACACACATGTAGCAGATATTTGAGATCAGCACCAGCCCCCGGAGTGAAAGGCCAATTCACCACAAGAGGCTCACAATATGTGAGGCCTTGTTTCCAGCTGCTTGCACAGGGCAGCCGTTGTGTTGGTGATTTTAGTGTCGGGCAGGAGCAATAAGTAAGTTTGTCTTACAATCCTCATTGTGACCCTGACGTGGACGATTTGGCTATGTTCACATATGTTCCTCTGCTCGGTCGACGTGAGCTTCCATTGGTTGGTTCTTATTCTCAAAACAAACCAACTGGTCTGGGAGTGATAAGATGTGATAAGTGATAACCCTTCTCGAGTAAATGAGCCAAGCAAATCGCACCCGCCCCAAGGCTCCAGGATGAGTCAAACACGAAAATCCGCACGGGGTTTGACATGAATCCTTGGAATAGATGCCCCCAAAACCAAAGAAAACATGTCTGGGAGTCCATTCCCAGATCCACCAGCGGCTGTTCCGTGCCCCGGAACAGGCCTCGCCGCAGCTCTGCTCGGCGCGCGCGGGCGCCACGCCGCTGCACGTGGCCTGCCACGCAGAGGCCGCCCGCGCGCTGCTGGCGGCCAAAGCGGAGGCGCCGTCGGAAGCAGCGGAAGCGCTGGGCTTGGCGAAGAGTGAAGAGATTAGGTGGCTGTGGCCAAAAGAAAGGAGGGATTGGCACCTATGGGATGGAGGGTGTAAAGGAGGGACACAGGTGACCTTCAGTCTTGAAACGCGTCAGTTTAGGTGGAGTTTCTAGTTTGACACTAGTTTGTCTTAGATGTTTGTGTGCTTGCCTCAGAATCTCAACTTCAAAAAGCCACTCTGCTGCTGCAGCAGGCATCTTTGTGCCACTGACAGTTCCTTTTCTGGTACATCATGGCTTTTTCGGAGATGTTGAAAGGCTGAGTGAAGAGGCCCTACTATGCCTGTGCGAAAGAGATTTTTCGGTCTAGCCAGACAGGGTAAACACATGTAAACACGACCAATTCAGCCATGGCTATGGTCTATAGTGGCGGTAAAGGTTCCTTTAGTTTTGGGTCTTCCAAGCTCCGAAGGGAAGATCTTCCCGGTGTTTGCTGGTGGCGATGTATAGGAAGAAGGAACTTTCGCTTCGGCAGCGGCCACTGAAATCATTCTCTGAAGGTATCGATTTCTGCATCATCGAATCTGGAATTTCCGTGCCAGCAATTGTTTTCAACATTTTGCGCTGCGTGGGGGGTTGTGACGCTTTGGACTTCCACTCTTGGCACCTCTTCATGATGGACTTCCACTCTTGGCCCGGAGCCTCAGCAAAAGCTTTGTCTCACTGCGTGAAGTACTCGCGAAGAAACGGTGGGATCGCAATGGAATGACCCCAGTTATAGTGGTGCTCCAACATGAGGGTAGTCATACAACCGATAAACATGTGAGTTTTTTTTTGCTTTTTAATTCCAGTTCACCTTCAATTTCATTCTCGTGGACGGGACAAAATGTATAGGGATAAGTAAAAACACCAATAAATAAAAGATATAATGAATAAATTAATTAAAGAAATGCCAGCCGCTATAAGGCCTTTAAATATAAATAGGCTGGCCAATAAATATGAAATAATGGGCTTATTATTTTCAATCGGCTAGGATCTCTTCACAAGGCAAAAAAGCATAGACAAAGAAAATAATAAGCCCACATAATGAATAATATAAGAACTAAACATAGACGGAAGCGCGGTGTTTCATCAAGTCCAGTGTTAAAATATAGAACCCTTTTGGCATTTAGACTCTAGACTCGCTTGGCCACACCGACAGCTCATGCCTTTTGGATCATTAGCATCCGGGACCCACTTGGCCACTTGGCAATCCCGACAGCAATGATGCCGAAGATTGTGTCCTTGCTGTACTTGGTGTTGGGTGTGTCTGATGCCCAGTGGGTGGAAGATACATCCGTCCCTGCCAACAAATTCTGGAAGTCCCCTGCCATCACCGCGGATGGCTCGATGATCACCGTGGCCGCATGGGGTGGGATCTACTACAGCACTGGGAACGGAAATGGTATGGAGAAGTGGTCTCCATACTTCAATGGAGACTGGAGAGGTTTGGCCATGTCAGCCGATGGCTCCAAGATGGTGGCGGGTGTGTATCAAAGCGGTGGCAGCCTTTGGATCACTTCGGATGGTGGCACCAACTGGACCGACGCAGGCCTGAACTATCACGGATTTGGTGTCGAGCCCAGTAGCCTGGCCATTTCAGCTGATGGTGCCAAGGTCGTTGGCATCGGCTCAGGCAAGATCTACACGAGCTCTGATGCGGGCGCCACCTGGGTCGACAGCAACTTCGGGGGATCGTATGGCTGGAGAGATGTCGCCATGTCCTCTGATGGAAGCAAGATTGTGGCCGTCTCCGACAATGCCCCTGGTATCGCCAGCAGCAGTGATGGTGGCACGACTTGGGCTTTTTCCGGAAGTCAAAAGGAATACTACTGTGTTGGCATGTCTGCGGATGGCTCCCAGGTGGTTGCTGCCACTGCACGAGCCGGCATTTGGACCAGCTCAGATGGTGGTGCCACGTGGGTGGAAAGCCTTGCAGACACTTCAATCCATTGGTATCAAGTGGTCATGACAGCTGATGCTTCAGTGGCTTATGTGCAAGGTCATGGTGAAAAGGTCATGAATAGCTCTGACGGTGGTGCCACTTGGGTGGAAGACCCCACGATTCCGTCCGGCTGGATGGCGATGACGCCTGATGGATCGACTAAGGTGGTCTTCAACGGAAACATGTTCACCATGGGTTTCCCGGTGGCGACCACCACGACCACGACCACCACTACCACCACGACCACAACCACGACCACCACGGGTACTCACACATCTGAGGATGCCAGCACATCCGGCTCAGAGATGTTGGAAAACAGCACAACAGGATCAGGCTCAATTTCGAAGAGCAGAGCTACAGTGGTGGCTGGCCACATTGTCCTGGTCCTTGGAGGTTCTTTGTTCAGAAATTCTTGAGAATGGCATTCGCATGCCTTGAATCTTCTTCGGCGGAGTAGATACCCAGCTCCATGGGATCAAAGACATCCCGGAATCCCCAGAAGGTTGACTTGTAGATCCTACTGTATCCATCAATGAATGGCTGTACTGACATGATTTTCGGATCTATGCCAACCACGATCGGGTGTAGCAATCTCTGGGACCGATGCATCGGTCCGTGTGCCGTCAGACCGTGTGCCGTCGCTGGCCTTTTCATCCACCGTGTGACTGTCGTTGCGGTGGATGACCGACATGGCTGACTGATCCTTTGGGCCGACCCGTTTGGAGCAAAAGACGTGGTAGAAGGAGGCACTGGACATGCTTGATGCATGTTCGTAACGACTTGAGCGGACATGGACGTGAGATGGGTTCTTGAACTGAATCCTATGAAAGAAAACAGACATGGCTTCTTCTCTGACAGGTTTTGACTCTCTGATTTTTTGATGCTTCAGTTTGATGATCCGACCCTCCGCCAAGGTTGAAATCGGACGGTGCACTTCAAAGGTCGGCGGTGCCCGGTTTCAGCGCTTCGCATTTCGAGTGACACCGAAGACCTCGGGTTCGCTCGGTCCCAAACTTGGAGACCGGGGATTTTCTATGGAACTTGCTGCAGGGGAAATGAACAATTCCTGTTGTGGACACGTTCCAAGGCAGCTGTGGTCGGAGGCGCGCGCGGAGGCCGCGCGGGTCTCCAAGCCTCTGAGACGGCGACGTGTGGTGTACGAGGAGGAGGAGCGAGTCTTTGGCGGTTCGAAATGAGTGTGAAGATCAGAAAATAGAAGAAGATAGAGAACAACGAGAGGGCCCCATGGGTCTAGCCAAGAGAGCATCCCGGATGAGGGTACCGTTTGGTCTAGCCAGACGCAAGTTATAGTTAAAAGAGAATAATATAAAAGAAATACCATGGATGATCTGGCCTGCCGATACACCCTTTGGAATCGCATGCCAGATCATTCATATTAATCTTTTCAGTTCTCTCATGAGTGATAAGTGATAAGTGTTCACAGCTGCTTGACCCTTGCATGTGTTCTCTGGCCTGGAACACAGAGTCCTAATTCGGTTGATTTCTCGCCTGTATCCATTCGTAGGCCTTTTTGTGAAGAAGTATGATGACTCAATGTTTGGGATGAAGAAGGATCTGATGCTTGGGTTCGGTGACTCGAAGATCAACGTACTTCATCAATCTTCATCGTGGTTGGGACGATGGTCTGGCACCTTCCGCCCCTAGTTCGTTGGGGTAGAAGCTGCCAGGACACCCTGGACATCCAATGGCACTGTTCCGGTGAGATCTTCGTGCGATCCATTGGGCCCAAAGATAAGGCCAAGGAGGCATGTCAGAGGGAGGGATTGGAGGTATCGGGGTTTGGAGGTCCCTTTAGGAAGCGAATGCCATTAGAGCCAGAGGAAGGAATCTAGCAGTTCACCTGAATTTGGTGGGTGCATGAGCAAAACTTCCATTGGGATGCACCTGGGTTGAGCACCAGGCTATGAATCAAGGCAATTGCAAGAAACATGGGGTTTTGCTGGTTGGTCTGAATCAGTGACCGGACCAAGGCTGGAGGCTTTGACACTCACTCCGAAGAATCCGATAGGTTTTTGGTCCCATCAATCTCATCACTGTGGGGCTACTGAGTAGCTACTGCGTTTTTGTTGGCCCAGGCAGGAGTTCGGCCGGGCTGGACGCTGAAAACGGTGGACTCTCAAAAGCCGGTGGAACGCGATCTGCGGCGAAAGCCACCGGTGCAACTGGAGTTCCAGCGCCGCCTGGCCGCCGTTGCTGCCGAACGGGGTCGTTGGATATCGTTGGATTGAACGAGAAGAGAGCAAAGGCAATGTCTGCAAACTCAAAAAGAGGGCCATGAAGGGAGCTAGGATTTCTAGATGGCATGATTAGATCACGAAGGACATGTGGAATACAATCTTCTGAATTTGACAACTTTCGGCATCAATCACCTTTGCTGGCCTTTTTTGAGCCTCACAGAGATTTTGGACGTGCTTCATTCATTCTATCGATTTCAGGTCAGGCATGCCCCAGCTTCCCGAACCAAAACAAAAGCAGTGAATCAGATGGAGTTGTACCGGAGACCATTTCCCCATCTCACGAAGGAAGACGGAGGTCTTCCGGGCCAATCTTTCCCAGGTCCCCTGGAGCTGCCGGATGATTTCTGGCACGGTCACCTGGCGGAGCTCATTGATCAGCGACAAAAGGCCGCTCAAAAGGAGGGATTGGTGGGATTTGGGGGATCCCAACTACAGTGGAGGGGCGGTCCTCCACGTGGACGGCATCGGACACATCCTCTTTGGATCGTTGGATGGTGGTGCCGAGCCTCGGCGATGCGCCATGAAACTCTCCGTGGCAATCAGGCTCGAGACGACACGAGCGAGCGCCACACACGAGCTTGGGCCTCGAAGGTCGAACCAAAACACGGTGCGATTCTGGGCTGCAAGGAGCCTCCATTGAAACCGGTAAGCTGGAGGCTCGAAAGGATCCACACTTCTCTTTAAAGAACCTGGCTTGATCAGCTTTGCCAGCAGTTTGGTGAAGTCTACGTCAAAAGGGGGTGCTTCTTGTCGCAAGTTCCACAGAATCCCCGAATCCCCCCTCTGTTTTGAAAGAATCTTCGTCCGTCTTCCTTGAGCATCTCTCAATCCGTTTGGACAAAACATCGATTTCGCCGCAATTTCGCCATGGAAACACTGCGGAGCCTCTTTGGTCCGCAAGCCCGGCTGGGAGATGGAGATGGGGAGCTGGATCCTGGGTGTGTGTCAACATCAACCGTCCAAACATGTCCTATAGAAGGTTTGTATTCGCGGCTTGTGAAGTGGTACTGGTACTGTTTTTGGAGTCGGAGTCCAGCCCTCACGCCGCTGGCGAAGATGGGTGAGTTTTTGCTCCTTCATCTTCCGTGCATAGGCTATTTTTGGGGCCTTGGTCCTGTTGCACCGTTGGTCTCGTCACACCTTGCAACAACCGTTTCTTCGCGGCAGCTGGCTCAAAGCATTAAGCCAGCAACTGAAGGCCGTTTTTGCCGTCCTTGATATAGATGCTCGATCCTTTTTTCTCCATGAATGCATTTCTGCTTGCAACCTTGCATGTCCCACACAGGTTTACAGTGCACAGTCTTGTATCATCAAAAGGTTGAAAAGTCTCGTTTCAAGACAGGGCAGAAAGGAGGACAGATACGGCCTAAAAAACCCTCCAAAACATGGTGTATACAGCCCGGTGCTCAGAGACTTGGCGCGTTCGTGACCGCCGGAAAGACCGCCGGAAAGACCGGGTTTAGAGACTCCGTTGGTTGATCGGGCTGGAGAAAACCCATGGTCCACAGGTTTCTTGCCATGTTCTCATATTGGCCGGTCACAGACCACAGATTCTTACTTTGAGCCAGCAAAGAGTGTAAAGGGAAGGGTCGTTCAAAGGCCTTTCATCGACTCAAACAATGATGGGCCAAAAGCTTCAGCTGAGTTGGCTAGTCCAAAAGCCTTCGATCCCTACGGAGGGACCGTCGCAAGAAAAAAGCCAGTTAGGACTACCAGGAACATCCTGTCTGGGTGTCCTGGCTGGTACTATCCTACTCTACCCCAGGATCTCCAGCCATACCCAGAAGGGTCGGATGGTCCAGGTGAAGAAGTGGTTGTGAACCTTTTAATCTCTTTTTTTCAGGCCAGCTTTAGGGAATGCTTCGTGGCTCTGGTTAGACAGGGGCCCGCACGATCCGACGGACCAGACCAGGCCCGTGCGGAAGGTGGCGCCACCCTCCTTCGAGGAACCACCAAGTGGAAGGAGGTGACCGGGGGGGACGAGGATTTGTTTTTTTTGGAGTTTTTGTTGTGACCGTGGGCCTTACCTGGGCCTGGCCAGGGCCAGGCTTCATGGCTCACACGAACCTTTTTTGGGGCTCAAAGGATGATTCCTTCCGTGCGAGCTTCCTCGCTGCTTGGTGTTGTCACCGTCGCCTTTCCCGTTCGAAGCTCGTTGGATGGTTGAGGGAATCCAAAGAGATCAGACAAGCCGAAGGAAAGCCATATTCCATGGGTGCGCCCAAATGGATGATCTACCAGCAAACACTGGACCTCTGTTCAAGATGAGACTGGTCACTAATCCTTGGACCTTTCAACACTGTTTTCATATGCCGAATGATGGGATCTCCACTCAGACTGTCTGTCCCGAAGTCGCAGGTCCGTGTACCAGGGCGGCTTCCCTTGGTCACTGAGAGCAATGGGCGTTGGAAGCATCGAGAGACCTTTCAATCGGGCTTTGCGGATGAGGCGAGCGTGGGAACCGCGAGGATCGAGGAGGATATCCACGCCGATGCGTTTGATTCTTGTGTTTCTTCCTCTGCGAGATTGGGTGCTTGATCTGGATATTTTCCTGTTTTGAGATCCAAGAACTACTCTTCACTCACAAGGCAATGGAAGGTGTGGTTTTGGTTGAGCAGTTTCCAGAGAGCCATTCTCGAGGGAGCCGTTGTCACATGAGTGCAAGTGGATCTGAAAAGCATCGACAGAAAGTAATAGGATGATCTATGATTTCACAAGAGTCCAAACGGGATGGAGGAAGCCCTGTCAATTTGCAATGTATTTCATGCCCCCTGAGGCCCCCCAGCTTTGGACATTTTCTTCTTTCAACAAACCAACAAGGGCGATTTGAGGATCCTAAGTGCTTGAGAAGATGCTGACTTTTTTCAAGATTGGACCTTCGTTGCGGCACCCGACAAAATGCAAGAAATGTCTTCGACACACCGAAGCAGTGTTTGGGTAGATGACCTCCTCGAAACAAAGCTCACTGGACTAGTCCGGAGAACGATCCTCTACCAGGTTTGGGTGTTGCTTTCGACCCTGGCCCCGACCCATCAGCTTCCCAGCATCCGACCGAACGCCCCATCGAGACCGGGATTCCCGGAGGCAACGTACAGCGAGAAGCTACGGCGCTCCGCTCCTGCCTCGCGCTGTGGAAGTGGCTCAGTGTCCACGATGTCGTCCGTTGCGTCAACTCCACGGGAGAAGCTCCCCTGTCGAAGCCTCTTCAGGAGAATTGCGAGGATTTGTCAATGGATGCGGAGGTCTTAATTCCCCAACAGCGAAGCTTAGGGATAGTAAAGACTCCGGAGCAGATCAGCAGGTCGTGGAGTGGGTTCCGGAGCATGTTCCAGAGCAAGTTCCGGAGGTTCCAGCGCAGGTCCAGAGCATGTTCTGGAGCAGGTTCTGGAACAACTTGCGGAGCAGGTTTTGGAGCAAGTTCCGGAGCAGCATCCGGAGCAGGGTCCAAAACACATCAGGTTCCGGAGGAGAATCCGGAGCAACTTCCAGAATGCTGCGGAGGAGGCCCTGGAGCTTTGAGCTTCCGGAGGAGGTTTTGGTGGAAGTTTTGGAACACTTTGCAGATGCTTACGCGCTGAGGAGTTCGCCGATTCGTGTTGTCCCGCTTATATGCTTGTGTGGTGTCACGCTGACATGATGTCAGGCTGATGCGCTGACATGTTTTCACGCTGAGATGCTGAAGATGGGTCGTGCTGTTGCGCTGACTTGCCGGCAGACAAAGGCTCACTCTTTTGACTGAAGAACGCATTGCCTGGAAAAGGCACGCCACTTGTTGGTGAACTTGTTTAGTAGGCGCGTTTTGATGCCCAGCTGTTAGGGATTTTTCTGGGGCATATTATTCTGAGGGGCTCCACCACCTGTTTTGAATTCGAGCCACACAAAGAAGCCTGGCCCATTCTGTTTTCATGAGCAAGGTCTCCATCCCACCTGGACTGATCTCCTCCAAAAGGAGCCAAGAGAGCGATTCCGACGTGGAAGCCCGCGCAGCTCTCGCCGCGCGCCCCGCCTTGCGTGCCATCCAACTGGACTCCCTTAGCGCTTTGACCGCCCAGCGCTCCGAGCGCGGGCGGGCTGCGGCGGCGTGGCCGGAGGGTGTGGGAGCGGAGTTTTGTTTTGACACGGGAAAAGGATTCGAGCAAGCCATTCGTTGATTATACATTGACATGACCTTAAAGAGTATCAGACATTTGTGTTTGCGAATTCTGCCAATCGGCTTTGCAAAACCATCTGAACTCGACACCGAGGTGCTCAAGGCAAGCTTCAGTGCTGCTGACAAGGAGACGGGGGGGGCATGGCCGAGAAAGGACACCATGAACACAGAGGATCAGAAGCCTTTTGCAGATTCTGTAGGGTCCTCTGTGTTCATTCAAATCCTCTGTAGAAGGCTTCCTTGTGATCCGGTCCTCTGTAGAAACGACACCTGGTGATCACAAGAAGGTCCTCGAAAAAACGGGTTCGAAACTCCAGGACCGAGACAACCAGCTCAGTCGCGCAGATGCTTGGCTGAAGAGGCCGTCCGGCCGTCGGTGGCTGGAAGAGGCAAGACCAGAATCAAGTTATAATAATTTATTGGTGGGTGTTTCATTCCAAGATATGATAGAGTTACGTAGTCAAGAGCCATAAAACACGAAAGGTTGAAATTATAGTTTCCAATATTTTGTGTAAAACACTGTTTTGGTTGTCATAGTTTGGAGTATCGGTTTTTTCTGGATTCAGATTGAGACCATCGCTCTGGGGGTTGAGGAATCGATCAAGTTCCTTTTTTGAATCCTAAGATCCAAAACGACCAATCCATTCTCAGTTTCAACATGTGTCAACCACCACCGGTGCCGATCGAAGAAGAGTGATCGTGATTCCACCGGTGCGGCCTGGACTTGCGGTCTGGTAGGTAGCATTGGCCATGTCCCTTTGCCACAGCACCGGAGGAGTGTGGAAGCACCGGAGGAGTGTGGAAGCACCGGAGGAGTGTGGAAGCACCGGAGGAGTGTGCCAGCTCAGTAGCTTTAAAGGACCCCTTTTTGGGAACGAAGGTCGAGGGTAAGCCCGAGTGACCGTCACGGGTTCCGCGACGGGCGGCCCAAGGAGTTCTCCTTGATGCTCCGGCGAGCCTTCCCGGAGATGTCTCGACAGCAGATCGACAAGGATCTGTCAAAAGAACTTGGGGAATTGGCTTTTGTGGCCCTTGAACAAGGTTGCGGGCAAGAAGTGGCTGTTCACTTTTTTCAGCCTTTGCCACTCCTTTTCTTGGGTATTTGCGGATCGCTTTTTTCACGGTTTCCTTGGTTTCTCCACTGGTTCTTTGAGCCACTGGCCAGACGAAACGCCTCCTTTTGGAGTTCCCGTTTCAGGGGTCGAAGACCACGGCCCTTCTCCCCCCGTTGAGGGCCGTGGTGGGCCGTGTGGCCGCGCTGCCAGGAGTGGGCCATTGCTGACTGTCAGGGGACCGGTTCGATCAGTTTCAACGAGTTCGCTTGGTCCTTAGAGGAGTTCGCCCAGGTCGGAGGAGAATGAGTGATCAGTCGGCTTGGTGGCGCGGAGGTCTTGGCATTGATGTTTTGTGGTCCATGAGCCGTGGCCTGGGTCCACAGCCGAAGCGCAACAAGCGCAATCGTCGATGCAAGGGCGGTGATTTCCTAAAGCAGCCCCAGAACCAATCTGCCTTCAACTAGCAAGATCGTTCTTCGCCACGGACGAAGGTGAACTCTCTTCACCCAAGGGCCGTGCTGAACGAGGGTCTTGTTCCATTCCAAGCCCAACTGCCAGAACGTGAGACGAATGAGTCTTCCCGAAGTGCCCCAAACTCGGAGACCAGAGGCCACAAGAAGCGCCAAGGAGCGAAAGAGGGTGACGAAATGAAAGAGGCCATCAACGTGTGGCCTCTGACACTTCGAAGTACCAAACACACCTCCCTCAGGCCGCCGGTCGTTGTGGGGCTTTCGCGAAGATCGCGGGAGCTCGCAGAACCGCGTGGCTTCGACCCAAGGTCGAATGGCTGCGACCCGAGGCGCGCTGGGGGCAGTCGGGTCGAAGGGTCGGTGGGCGGATGTCTACGAACTGATGGGCGAGCGGCGGCTAGCATACCCAGACACTCCATGTATGCCATATATGCCTACATTGGGGTGGTTTGAGGGGTCAATGTAGGCATATATGGCATACATGGAGTGTTTGGGATACATGAAGGATTTCAATGTCTACGAACTTCTACAGGTCTAGAACATTCGTTGATACTTCCATGGGACGTTGGATGGACAAGCACCTTTGGACGTGCGGGCTTTTGGGACGTTTTCACCGAGGATGATGCGTTGACGCACATCCCGCTGCCCAAAGCTCAGACCGCGACCGAGCAGTGTCTCTTATGAAACATGCGCCAGCATGGATGATGGAGTAGGTACTGCAGTTCCAAAGAAGACAAAGTGCTTAGACGTAAATGGCAGTCTTCAGGGCCATCCGCCTTTTTCTGTTTCCCGAAACGCAAGGACAACTCTTATTTTTAAATCAATCTTTTTAGGATGCGACACGGTTATGAGGTCATCTTTGGGATGGCAGCCCCGGCTCCCTTTCTTTGGCGACCCAGTGCCGACCAGGCTGGCCAGCTTCCGGCTGTGGGACCTCTCAGAGAGCGGCGGCATCAGTTTCAAGGAGATGGACTTCACCCTGAAGAAGGCGCCCCGTGGAACGCGCGCCGTGCGCGTGGAACCACGCGGTTTCCCCGCGACCAAAGGAACATGGGTGTGGACGCTCCTCGAGGTCAGGAGCACGGGAGGGGGGGCAGTTTGCACTTGAATTGCCGCTTGGAGTGAGTCAACAGGGATGGGAAGATTTGAGGAGATTTGGAAGGCCTTTGGGATGATTTGCCACGACTGAGGGTTCAACATAGGGTTCAGCACTTCCAAAAGGGCTGTTCACTGTTCGGTATGGAAAATGCTTTCCGCGGTCTGGCAAATTAGCTGTTCTGCCCAGGTAATTGGGGTTTACTCTCGCACCTGCTAGGCAGCTTCAGAGAATCCCCTTGCGCTCATATCAACTGCCCTCCAATACGGAAGTCCAAATGAATAGAGTCAGAACTTGACCAAAAGTTCGTGGCTCAAGACTAGCGCTGGCGATTTCAATGCTCACGAGATTTGCACCACCCTAATTCGCCAAACCCTCCCAAATCAATTGGACAAAACGCGCAGGTGCTGGTTTTCCTGTATTGAATCCCAGGCGGCTTTGGGGGCCGTTTTCCCATCCAGAAACGCCTTCCACCCTCCTCTTCAGGGCCGTACGGGCTTGAGTGAGAAGGACCGACGAGTCGTGAGTCAAGGGGCGGAAATGGGTGGGATAGGACTGTACGGCGTACGGTTGGAAAAACACAAAGACCAAGAACCATCGCTACATGAAGCTACTACCGAATTAAGCGATGAAGCTGGAGCAAAGTCTTTCCATTCGACCAAACAACGCTTTGTCTTGGACATGGAACAAACTGACCTGAGTTGAGCTGCGGACAAGAGCTCAAGGCCAACTTCATGTTTCTTAATTTGTGAGAGATAAGAACCGTTTTATTTTTGGAGAACGGGGTGTTGGGTGTTTTTTTCGTTCAGGGTGATGGGGGAACTTGAAGTTTCCATGTCATGTCCAAACGCCCAGTGGTTGGACATCTGGATCTAGACTCTAGACCGAAAAACTACTCCAAAATCATGTTCAGGAGTCTGGTGCACAGTTGGACATACCTGTGGCCCCCTGGTTCTTGGATGTCTTCAATGGAATCATCTCTGATGGTTAAAATAGAATTGCCCAAGGGTACCAGGGTATCTTCTTTCTTGAAGGAGATTGATGAGCTGCTGCTGGAGATCCACGTGCCCTGGCCGTGAGTTGTTGGAGCTTTTCATAGCTTGCTTGACGAAAAGCGTTGGGTCTGTTGCGCGGGATCTGTTACACCACCAACCATTAACCTTCTGCTCTTGGCCAAACGGCCATGACGGACGTTCGATGCCATGCCGGGCCGAGCACCGGGCATCCCAAGCAGCTAAGGCTTGGAGTGGCCGAGTCCTCAAAGGGGAGTTTGGAAACGGAGAGGTGAAGGAGAGGTTGCGAACAGTGAGGAACTGTGAACGTTTCGGCGCTGCTTGGATCACCTTTGATGGATGTTTCATCATGTTTCTAGTTCTCCCACCCTCCACACGAACACGACTACATCGGTACTAACCACTCCGTCACCCCAACTCTGGACTTTGCCCACCGTTGTGAGGTGACTTGTCCTTTCTGGACTTCGCCCAGATCCTCTTTCCGCCGGAAAGCCACCTCACTGGCCGCTCCAACCTCTGACGGATTCAGCCGGGCGCAGTCGCCGAGAGCGGAAGGATGGGTAGGAGGGACCGGTTCAGTGCGGGAACCGCAGGAGGTCTCAAAGGCGCAGAAACCCTTGGCTTGATGCATCTTTAACAAACATGGACAGGCGTTGAAAACTGGACCCTCTTAGCCATCCCAATTCCATCGGTCTTGGAGCAGTTTTCCTCCATTTTTTCCCACCTCGATGGGAGAAAGATGGGGGTGCCGTTCACTCGAAGCAGCCGGCCAGTGGCGTGGAGCCGAACACAGCTGGAGCAGTTCTCGTTCAGTTTTTGGGGTTGTTATGAAACGTATCTGTTTGGATCAAATCCTTTGGACACAGAAGGGAGAGCCGTTCCAGCCTCGTTCCGCCATTCAAAGGGTCAGCACTCACCATGAAGTGCAGCTCGGATTCGATGTGTCCATCGAAGCATAGGCACTGTGGAGTGCACGTGCAGTTCGCCTTATTTTCGTCAACCTGAGTGTTTGGCTTCACAAATGTGTCGGTTTGCATTTTGGACGATCTTCACAGTGAGCTTCTGTGGTCCAGTCCTTTTTTAAATGCCGAAGGCATTCCCCCTCTTTCCAAATCATCACAGAAGCGGAGTGGCGTTTGACTGACCAGTGCGTCTGGAGATGCTTCCTGTGCTTTCTAGGGCGTCTGCAGGTCAAGTTTCGGCCGAAAAGCGTTGATGTATTCAGACCTCCCCCGAGGTCATTCACCCTGAATCGCCGCTCATTTTCCCTCGGCTGCGATCGCCGATCGAGGGCCACATTCGTTTGGAACGTGAATGTCCCTGGATTTCTCAGGGGTGAGCAGACAGACGTCGAAAGCGGTCAGGGCGGGACCTCGATAAGAATATCTGACCGATTGAATATATGATTGAGGTGTGAGATGCCGCATTGCTTTTCTTATCTTTTCTTAGTCTAGGTCAATTTCGACATTTTCCGTCTGCTTACTGGCCCAATGCGCACACGATGTATGGGCCTCTGCCCACCTATAGACATCTTAGCTCTTCCAAAGTTTTGTGACTGTAGGATGACCCTGAGAATTCTGAAACACATTCCTGCTGGGGGCTTGGACCGTTTGGAGAGGGTTTGAATCTTGGTACCCTCAAGATTCACTGCCTTGAAGCCTGAATGATTCTTGGGATCCTCAGGGTCAGGAGATTTTTGACTGCACTGGCCTCAGTTTTTTGAGGGCCCAGCCTGTCGTCGCGCATCCTTAGAAAAAGGCGATTCTTCCCATAGTCAGAGATCGTTGGAGCACGGCGCAGCATGACCGGACCGCAGAATTGTTAGAGATAGAAGCTAGAAGGCCACTAAATGGTGACCTGGTCCAAAAACCCTTTGATCCTGTTCACAAAACTGAGGAAAGAGTTTGAGATGAGGTTGTGAACGTTAAGCTTTCTGTTTCCAGGGTAAACAAGAAGATAAACAGACCGAAGAGCTCTGACAGATTGAGAAGAAGTAGATGGCACCCCAATGTCGGTGGTTTCTATGGATGCCCATCTGTCTAGGACAGGGTCATCTACGCTGAAACCACTGTAAATCACAAGGACCTGTAGACACGTGCTGAGTTGTTTGATCATCCCATCGTCACCATTGGACCTTTCTTCTTAGTCCTTCTTCCCTTCTCCACCGTGCTCGACCGGGGGACCCAGGCGCTGGCCACTTCGAGGCAAACCGAAGGGAGTGGACAAGGTGGTGGCCTCCAGGGTGAATTGCGGTGGCCTCCTGTCGTTACATAGCCGGTCGAATCTCTCTTGCAAATGGGGCATTTTGGAAAGGGTGAGCCCAGAGACTGCTGGGGGAAAGCTTGTGGCCAAACTATACCAAGAGAGGTTCAGTTACCTATGGGATTGTCTATAGGGTCCTTCAACCTCTGTTGGTACCTGTATGACCACCTCGGAGTGATGCCACAGTTTAGACTAGCTTTTATTGCATCCCGAACTAGCCAGGGCCGTTTGTCGGTTGGTTGGAGTATGACAAAACTTTGTCATTTACAATTGACAGTGCTTTCGTGTTTGTTGGTCGTGTGAAGCTATGCAGGAAAGGCCAAAGCATTGTCGATGGTGGTGGGGAGGTGGTCGAAAGTGCGCAAGTAGTGGTCTTTTGTGGAGTTGGACCGAAAAAACGGAGCAACATACGGGGTGTTTTGGAGGCAGAACTTGGTGGAGCCGCGTGCCGGTCCTGCAGAGTTTTCCAAAAGCAATTGGACCCGGTCCTGAAGGAGCATGGAGCAACAGGTTGCTTTTGTAAACGCAATAGTCTTCAGAGCGTCATTTTGGGGGTCCAAACACCCAGCAGGGGCAGTGATGTTCTCTAGAAGCCATATATGGCGGTTGGTCCTCAAGTGGTCGTGCCATGGTGGGGATACACAACAAAAATCACAGGACATTAATCCACCAACGCCCCGAACGATCCGCGTGCAATTCTCCATGGAGCCAAAGAACGGTGGAAGTTAGGCGTGTCAGGGTGGGACCGAGAGGCCTGTCAAGTCCCGACAGAAAGAAGCTTGGAATTTGAAGAGGGTCCCTCTGAAGTTGAAGCACCGCCCTCTACTTTTAAAGCTATAGGGGCGAGTTTGAAGTTGTAAGTTTTGGAACTCCGATGAATCACATGCACCCGTATACCATGAATTCGGTGCCTGTTCGGTCTTCCCTCCAGCCAACACAACCGCTGCCGGCTGTTGCCAGGCTTTGGGGGAGTCGCTCCGAGCAACTGGGGCTAAAGATGGCCAACGGCTCGAGCTGGGTTTTGGGTCGAAAGATGCAGAATCGGTGGCATATGATGTGCCACCGGTGGCCCGCCACGACCAGAGATTTGGGAGAAGATAAGAACACTCAAGTGCTCTGATTAACTGCCACAGCTCTCAGATTTCTATGGTTTAGTGTTCAAGTGAACCAAGAATCGAGATCGACGTTGGGGGTTCAGATGGTTCTTTGAAGATTTCGGGTTTTGTCTGGAGAACAGGCAAGACATACAGATCACGATCATGAAGATCCAGAGGATCAATCAGATGGACAGCCAATGCTGCGCCAGGAGCGAAAACCACCTAAGCCTACAACGTGGCCACGCTTGAGCAGACTATAGTGTTTAAAGACGTGGGTGGCACTGGGCACGAAGAGCCCTTGACTTTCGTTGGGCGTCAATGAGCAAATGCCACTACACAAGACCAAGCTGAACCAGAGGTCGGTGGTCTTTGTTAGGGAGTTGTCCACTTCCACTTCCGGATGCTCTCTCATGCTGACGCATCGGTTCAGAAGAAACCCCCTTCGGCCCGCCGGCCGGAAGAACCGGCCATATGGGCCATACCCAGCCAGGAATCGGCACGCGCCGGAAGCGTCCAAGCCCCGCGTGGATTGAGGATCAAGCTTCACAGCTCTTGGGAGCAGAAGGACCGCAGAGGCGCGGAGCGGAGCGGAGGAGCGGAGCGGAGGAGCGGAGAGGAGCGGAGGAGCCGCCAAACCTCTCAAGGTATAGAGCATGGACTCCTCCAAAGACCCGATCAATTCGCGCTGTGGAGCAGCGCAAGCACATTTTTCCCTTGCTCCTTGGTTTACATGTAGATACTATAGATGGTTTGATTCCTTTAAGTGGATTCCAATCCTACACTCGTGCGGTTTGAGGTTGAGATTCCACAAGGCTCTGAACCCACTCGTGCGGTTTGAGGTTCGAATCCAGGACTCCATTTTCTTCGCCAATTCCTTGGGAGAACCTGGGAAAATGCATGAAAACGCCCCCCACCCCAGGGTGGATTCCAGGGTGGACTTGAGCCTCCTTGGTTTTCTTTTTTTAGGCGCCAGAGGAATCGACCCGGGCATTTTTGCTTCACGGGATTCAGGGTTCCCATTCGTGCCCAGCATTTGGGGTTGAGAAACTGATGAAGCGATTCGCTTGCATGGATTTATGTACAGTAAGGTCTCCATGCAGAGTCGAGAGTCTAGAAGATGAGAAACAATCTCCAGGAACCTCCACCAGTCTAGGAAGCTGCACCCTCTCTTCCGGAAGGTGCAAGCCTTAAGGGAAGAACACTTTCGAGTTTATCTCTGTCCCACCATCTGGAAGTTCAAAACCACCTACCACTCCAATCCCCTCATCGAAGTTTGGCATCTGAACCTGCCGCTCGTTTCCCCGAAACTGGTGCCGTTCGTTACAGTGCCCCCAACGTTCTCCTCTCGCAGGCGCGGGCGAGTCTCTGGTGAGTACAAGTGCCATCCGGCATGTTCCGAAAACGGGCGTTCCAGGGCTGAAGAAGATCGAATTGATGGTGAATACTCTTCCTCCACTTGGAGGAATGTTCAAGATTTCTTGCTCTAATACAGGGGTCGGTCTAACTGTCTAACTCACTCAAAATCCATGAACCGCCCGGGATTTTTTATTTGCATGTTTGGTGAGAGCCCATTTGCATCATTGCCCTGAGATGTTGCAGAGGGGCGTTTTGGCACAAATCTTTTGAAGACGGACTTCTACCCTGGATTCGCCCATTGCACCGACCGCCGCTTCTTTTGTCCCATTGCACCGATCGCAGCTCTAGCACAAAACAGACACAAGCAGTTGCAGACATTATCATTTGCAAGGAGTTTTGACTGACTGTTGCTCCTCTTCACAGCCATTCAGAACCAAAGACCCGAGATTATATCTGGAGTTCCGACCCACAGCACTTCCCCATCAGCCATGCGCGAAGAAGACCTGGGGACTGCGCTTGCCCCAGCACCAGTGCTCAGTCCTTTTTCCCCTGCCAAAACCCCGGCCTTAGAAAGGCCTCGTCGGCCCTCGGCCCGCGCTTGGAGAGCTGAACCAAGACGCCGACCGCCATGGATGAAAACGGCTCGGTGGAGCGATTGCAGGAGATCGTCCAGGCTGTCAAGGCCACCCGGATCTTCGTCCCGGTTCGCTCGTGTGGCGCTGAAATGCGCACGTCGGGACGTGCGGCCAAAGGGGGTGACCTTTACGGGCGGAAAGCTCTCCGCTCTCCAAACGAACGCGACCGTCCGGACGCCCACGACCGTCGAAGCGTTTGCTTCGGACGCGGCTGCGTGTTTTCTCGCGAGGCCAAGGGCCCGCTGATCCAGTGCCTGACCAACTATGTTCCTCGGCTGCGATGGCAGCAGATGCAGGACATACGACACGCATGGGGTGCGGACATGTTGCGTGAGATGGTGAGTGGTTTCTTTGGAAGCACATGTTACCGTTTCATGCGACCCCCTATTCTGTTTTGGAGCTCAGCAGATCTGGTCAAATTTGATAGTGTTTCCTAACATCCCTGGCGAAGGCATCGCCTGTAGCATGGGTTTGCTCGATGGTGTGGATGCTTCAAAGGGGAAGATCGAATCTTTTTCGAACCCATTTGGGGGTGAACAAGCGAAACTGACCCGCCTGTGCTGACTACCCAATCCATGGGCTTGGTGAGATGTCATGATTCTGTTGTAGCTCTGTGAATTTCCATTTCATTTCTGCAGGTCTCTGGGATCAAAACCACTCCCAGCCCCATCTTGCCGACTCTGGTCAAGCCTGGAGACTGCGGGAACCTCTCCCCCCCCGACGTCTCTACCGATGCTTTCGACTCAGTGCCTGATTCTCGGCTCATGCGATGTCTCGTTTCAGCCTCACCACTCGGGGTTTCTCGGCTTTCTCGTTTTGGCCTAGTTCGCCGAGGTTTCCATGGACTTCATGGCCAATGGCCTTTTGGCGCTGGGCGCACACCCGGCGATGGTCCATTCCGTGGAGGAGCTCGACGTGGCAGCTCAGTCGGGAAGGGGAAAATGGGAATCCATCCGTACCATAAGGGTTGTGTAAGCGGGTGTGTATATCAAATTAGAGGGAGGCAAACATGCCCGGAAAGCGCCTGCAGACGCAGAATCCACTGGTTGGGAGACCCCTATGCACACTGCTTGGATCGGGCAGGGATGTGTTGAACGCTTAAACATCGTTGGCTCCCTCGATGCTGCGATGGATCACGACTGACTCTCCCTCTCTCTGTCAGCGGTCGACGCGGTGTCCGACGGATGAAGGGTCGCTGTGGCACGGTGTCCGGTTTGGACTCGTCTCCCCGAGGTGAGAAGGCGGTATGACCATATATTCCAAGTCTCTCAATGGATTTTCTGAGAAGAACATGTGATCTTCACTGGTCTTCACTGGTCCCAAGTCTACCTGACCCTCTGACCCTCTGACCCTCTGACCCTCCGACCCTGCACTGGCTTGAGGCGATTAGCAAAGTGAAGGCCGCGGAGGGGGCAGTCTCCATCAACATTGGCACTCTGGACTCCCATTGGAACCTTGGCCCTCATGTCATTCCATGTGATATGGCGGGAGAATCGGTGTTTCAGTCAAGGAGTCAAGGAGAGTCAAAACCGTGCGCACTCGTCAGCTTCTGGGTCCCTCATTCTTTCAGAACTGGATCCACGGCCACCGGTTGGGTGACGCCAGACCTACTTCTGTAGATTTCTTGAGAGGCCCCAGTTGGGTGCTAAGCCCTGCCGATCTGCGTAAATCTCCTCAACTGATGCGCTCAGGATTGAGTCCTTCAAGTGTGCCGTGAAGCAGCTTGGAGAAAAGGCAGAGAGATGGAGTAGTTCCCAGCAAAGCCACCATGGACGGTTCACGCCTTATGTTCGTAGTTCTTGCTTGTTTCTGGGGAAACTATGTGTCATCACACAAGTGAGGAAAGTGCTTGCGGTGGTGAGCTCTTTCGTTTGACCAACCTGGTCCATTCTGGCGATCCATGGTCCATGTGTGAGAAGTATGGTGGTGGCTTTCTTGGAATGTCGCATTTGATTTGATTCGCATGCTTTTGGACGCCGCCTCAAACAGGCATCGATGACCGCACGCGCTAGAAAAGCTTTGCTTGAGCTTGCGTGTCGCATACACATTTGCATTCATTTGAGCGCCTTGGTTGGTTACCCTTTGGAACCCCTTTGTTTTAGGGAGTGGCGCCCCTACAGCAATCTGCACATTGGTAGCGGAGCCCCTGAGGGGCGGTAAGGGGGAATCGCACATTCAACCTCGCCCTCTTGAGTGAGCCATGACGATGAACCCGCATGGCGATGGAGCAGCTGCGCCAGCTGCAGCACCTCCTGCGGAGGTGCCACATGGAGAAGCGGTGGATCATGCGGCAGCCACACCTCTTCCAGAAGAGGACCCCTGGCAGCAAGGTCAGGACCCGTGGCGAGAGCAGTCAGGACATGGGGGAAAGGGCTCAACAGGGCCTGGCAAGGGCACAGAGACGGGCTCTGTGTCACAAGCTATGAGGCCTGGTGATGCTTGGCAACGGAAGGGCAAAGGCAAAGGTAACAAGGGTGAGAAGGGTGAACAAGCGGAAAGACCTGTTGTTGTGGAACCCTCAACACCCAATGGAAACCCGATGAATGCCTATGCCGGCAATGGGAACAACAGTCCCAACACCCCAATGATGACAGCCACTGGACCAGCGACAACATGGACCCATCCAGCTCCGGGATTGGAACAGTTGCCAGGAGGCATGCAACAACCATGGGGGTCACCCATCTCCTATGGCCCAGGGTGTGGATGCAATGTTCCGCACCACATGCCCACACCACCGCCAAGCATGCATCCCATGTTCCAAACACCTCCTGTGTTGCCAACAGGAGGTATGCAGCCTAGCATGTTCGGACCACCGACCATGCAAGCCTCAGGCATGAGCACCATGCCAACATGGCCCATGACTGGCTATCCCATGACTTGGCCAGGACCTGGAATGATGCCGGTAGGTATGACCGGAACAAGTGACCCAGCCAGAGAGCTACCTCCCAAGCTTCCTAAGCCATCAAAGAAGAAGTCAATGCCGGCAGGACCACCAGGACCTTCTGAACCGACAGGATCAGACCCAGAGGACATGGAAGAAGCCTCACAACAGTCTTCTGCAGCGACCTCAGAGATTCGGTCTATGTTGAAGAGAAGGTTGAAACAGGAAGACGGGTATAGGCCGAAGAGTTCCTTGGGGTCAGTGAAGGTCGAAGAGTTCTGGGGGGGACAGGACACGGTATTTGAAGTGGAAGCGCACAATTCAGGCACAACAGCATTTGTATGCACTGGAGGGCAATGAGTTGGCAATGTTGATTTATTTGTCGACACGTCGTGAGGCCCGAGATGTTGTGGAACAACACCCCATCCAGTCATACACTGAAGCTGGAGGCTTGCAATTGTTGTGGAGGGTGCTGGACGAAGCCTTCGAGGAGTCGGATGCAGAGCTGTTTGAGCGGGTAGACAAGGAGTTGGAGAAGTGCAGACGACAGCCTGGTGAAACGATTGCACATTACCTGTCGGAGATGAAGAGATTGAGGGCTCAGTATAGTCGTGTGGATCCCGAGTCAAAGATCTCTGACATGGCATGGGGACAGAAGTTGTTGCAGAGAGCATCATTGTCCAGAAGAGAAAGACACGATGTCTACTATGCCGCAGGTGCAGGATTCCAGAGCTCAGCAATTGAGAAGGCACTTCGCATCCGTTGCAGCAGAATCCATGAAGATGAAAAGAGAGGAAGCTTCAAGTTCTCAGAAGATCGAGGCCCGACACCTCGCCCGAAGGGACAACAATTCTACAAGAAGAAGGTCAGCGTCAAGAAGTACCATGGAGCTCATCTCGCTGCAGAAGGAGATCCCGAAGGAGGAGAAGAGCAGGAGGATGAAGCAGAGATCCCGGAAGGTGAAGAAGAGGCAATGGACATCCTGTTTGAGGAGGATGCGGAAGGCCTTGAAGAAGAAGACGGAGATCTCGAAGATGATGAAGGAAGTTGGGACGCTGAAGAGATGAAAGAAGTGTTTGCTGCAGGATGGAAGGCGAAACAAAGAACAGCGGAGGTCCGGAAGAATCGAGGCTGGAAGAACCCACAGAAGGAAGCCAAAGGCCAAGAAGGAAAAGGGGGACGGTCAGTTGACCTTAAGAAGAAGACAAGCAGCTGCTCATCATGTGGAAAGATGGGACACTGGAAAGGTGATGCATGCTGCCCAAATGTTCTGAGCGGTCGAGATCAACCACATGTACCATCCAACACCAAGAGACCAGCTCAGACGGTGCATTTCACCTTCATGACGGGACAGGATGAGACTCCACCGCCAGGCCACTGTCCCCGATGCAAGTGGCCGGTCCCAGAGCAGCAGCGATTCTGTGGCAATTGTGGGCAAGAGCAGGTGATGGATGCTCGGATGAATGTCCACAAGAGGATGAAGGAAGAAGTGCAAGAGGATGTGAAGCAGGAGGAGGAACCTTGGGCAATGGTGGAACCAACCCCTCCGACATCACCATTCACCTTTGAGGTACCCAAGGAGACGGCAATGGCAGCAGCTTCTATGTCCAGCGGAGGTGGCTCGAAGGGGTATGGATCCGTCAAGCTGCAATCCAAGGAGGTATTAGCTGCGTTGCCGAGCATGACAAAGGAAGACAAGAAAAGGCTGCAGAGAGCCTTGAAGGAGGAGGAAGAGCAGACAGCCTATGCCGAGCTGAAGAGGATTCAGGCATGTCAGAGAACGATGGAAGAATATTGCCCAGACTTTGGCCCAGACAAGAAGTGGAGGTGGGAGTTTGATGACGAGCCAACAAGAGAAAGAGGAAGCGCATCCTCAGCGGCAGAGAAGACCCAGGGACCTATCGCACCAGCGCCGCCAAAGAAAGATGACTCTCTCCCCAAACCTCTACGTGACCAGGAGCTGAAGAGTTTTCGGCAGCGACTTTATGCCGATCAGATGAAAGAAGGCAGACTCATCCCATCAAGAGCAGCACCCACACCATCTGAACAACAAGCTCAGTGCCGACACCCATTCGCTTCTTTGAGGTGGAGTGCAAATCAAGATGGGCATTATGCCAAGTGCAAGGACTGTGAGTTGAAGAGTGTGATCTATTGGACACCCAAACATGGAGCCTTGATGGTGGAATTGGCTCACGATCGACCCACCGGAGTTCCATGGCAAGCAAAGGTGTGGGTGAGGGAAGAGGAGAAGGCCATGACTCTTCAAGAGATCAATGACGGAGGACCTGCACCACATCAGATATGCTGTCGAGTCACCAAGGACCAGACAGGCACTGTCTTGCAGAAGGATGACTACACAGGAACGGAAGTGGGTTTGAAGGAACCGTTGAAGCGCTCACCAAGGCATACTATCACGGAGTTTTGGTACATCGAGCCCCACCAGGTGGAGGTGTACAATGCTGTGAAGAGGAAGTTGCCACCCCATCTTCAGACTCCAGGTTTGGCCATAGCTGACTCTGGGTGCCGGAATGCTGTCGGAGGTCGCCTTTGGCATGAATCTTTTCAGCATGCCTTGAACCTACTTCAAGTTCCATGGCAGCAGGTGGAGGAACATGAGGTATATAGATTCGGAGCAGGAGCACCAGTGATCAGTACCACAGCCTTCCTTTACCCAGTCCGCATTCATGGAGTCTGGGATGTTGTCCGCATCTCAATGGTGGAAGGCGATGCTATGAGCTGCCCAGGACTCATCGGACCATCCGAACTCAGCAGATGGAAAGCTGTCTTTCGCTTTGGTGAGAAGGAGTTGGAGCTGAATCAGGTGAGTCGGCCGATGATCCTGACCTGGACTCGACACCCTGGTATCCATCTGCTTGAATATGAGGCACAAGAAGCAAAAGGGGCCATCCTGTTTTGGAGCTCTCCGGAAGGCAATAGGAGGAAGAAGGTCCTACAGGAGAACGCACAATCCCTCTCCTTTGTCACAGAACAGCAAGGAGCAGAGGAGGAGGAGGAAAGCACGTCAGGTACAGAAGATCGAGCAGGAGGGTCAGAGACGGAAGAAGAAGATCAGGATTCCCGAGAAAGGCGAAAGCAAGAGTGGCTCCGACTACTGCAGGAAGATCTTGGAGTCAAGGTCATTGAACCACAAGACTTAGATGGGGAGGAGCCAAGCACCAGTGAGGAGCAAGAAAGTGGAGACACCTCGTCATCCCATGAAGTTGGAGTGGAGGCTGTTTCCAGCGACTCTGAAGAAGCAGGAGGAGCAACCCAAGATGAAGATGAAAGGGAGTTTGAAGATGATCTACCACGGAAGAAGAAGAAGACTCTCAACAAACAGATGAGGAGGAAGCTGGGACATTCAGTCCATGAAATTGCAGTGTCATTCAACCAAGAGGAGGAGAACAAAAGGGGGCACCAAGACATGAAGGAGACCTTCATTCAGAGGAAGGTGAGGCCAGTGCGCAGCAGGTGGTCTGTGCTGGAGGTGTTCACTTGGACGTGCGCTATTTCTCTGGTTGCAGGAGCTCGGCAATGGCATTTCCACGAGCCGGTGACTCTGCCTCGGTGGGACTTGATGAAACCTCAGGACTATGATGCTGCCCTGGCCTACATTGACCGTGTGGACCCTGATCTCCTGGTCTTAGCTTGGCCATGCGGCCCATGGAGTCCACTACAGAGCTTGGGTATGAAGACACCTTTGCAAAGAGTCAAGCTGCAGGAGAAGCAAGAAGACAACAGAATGTTGCTGAGGTTCGTGAGAGATGCAACCATGGCTCAACGAAAAAGGGGTGGTGCAATTTTGGATGAAAACCCCAAACCATCACTTGCATGGAAAGAACCTCTCATCGAAGAAGCCTTTAGTGGCACCGGGGACACAACATGTGATATGTGCATGTATGGACTTCGCCTCCCTCAAGGTCCATACCTCCGGAAAAGAACCAGATTGAGAGGCACAGAAGAGATCTTGAGGAGATGCAGCAAGATGTGTGACCATTCTCATGAACACACTCCGGTAGTCGGAGGTGCAAAGATCAATGGAAGATGGACTCCAGTTTCTGCCTTTGCTGGAGGCTATACAACCCGCTTCGCCAAGGAAGTGGTGAAAGGAGCCGAGGAGTTCCTGATGAAGAAGAGAAAGAGGCAGGAAGTCTTCGTGGAAGGAGGCAATATGGAGGAGGAGCAGCTTATGGAAGAAGAAGAGCTGGAAGAAAGAGTTGAACCGAAGGAAGATCCAGCAGAAGGAGTGAAAGGAGGAACAGCCTGGAAGATAGCAAAGATTCATCAACGGTTGGGACACCCCACCAAGGCCACATTGGTGAAGATGTTGACTTTGGCAGGTGCATCCAAGGAGACCTTGAAAGCAGCAGAGGCACATCAATGCCCCACGTGTGAGACCGTGGCTCCACCTGACCGATATCCAAAGGTCAACCCATTTGTCAGAACCTCCATCTTTGGAAAGGAAGTACACTTGGACCTCAAGTACATGCATGACAAGTCGGGCAAGCTGCATGTGGCACTTTCAATGATTGATGGAGGAACCTCCTTTCATGCAGCATGCCTACTACAAAATCGGAAAGCAGACCACGTGGCCAAGAAATTCCACCGACACTGGTGCTCGCTCTTCGGCACGCCAAGCACCGTCTTCATTGACCAAGGAGGAGAATTCGACGGTGCCTTTGTCGGATGGCTTGAAATGCATGGAATATACTCAAGGTGCACAGGGGCAAGGTCAGGATGGCAGCATGGTTTCTCAGAGAGGCACGGAGGATTGCTAGGCCATGCATGGCACGCCATCATTTGGCAATTTGGAGCCAAAGGAAAAGGTGAAATGAAAGAAGCGCTGGGATCGGCAGTCCAGGCGAAGAACCAGACAGTCACACGAGGAGGACATACACCGTATCAAATGGTGTTCGGAAGAGCTCCACTCTTCCCAGATTTGCTTGATGATGATGCAACAAGCAACTTGGCCTTGCGAGAATCCTTGAGCACTGAAGGAGAAGTGATGAGGAGCTTGGAGATGAGGGCCGCAGCGAAAATCTCGTTGATGAGACAAGACTGTCAGGACAAGCTGAAGAGAGCCCTAAGGAGGTGGCCTCGAGGAAAGATCAAAGAATTCACCCCAGGAGAGATGGTCTTCTTCTATGCGCCCCAACCAACGGCAAAACGGTTCAAGAGAGAAGGAGGAGCTTGGCGAGGCCCAGCAGTGGTGCTTATGAAGGAAAGTACAGAAAGATACTATGTCAGTTGGCGAGGAAGATGTCTCTTGGTTGCTGCATCCAACCTCAGGACTTGCTCCGACATAGAAGGAGGAGATTTTAGAGGAAAGATTGAAGAGATTCAGAAGTTGGAAGATCATTGGGAGGACGAGAAGGACTTCGAAGACATGACGCACCTCCCTGCACCCCCTGAAGAGGGGGAGAAAGAAGAAGAAATAGGATGGCAGCCCCAGGAAGAAGTGATCGTCCGAAAGAAGGGAGGATGGTCGAAGAACAGGGCAAAGGAGATTGCGAAAAGCTTGAGGGGCCTGAGAAAGGTTCAGAAGACGATAAGAAAAGAGAAGGAGAGGATTCCGAAGCTGAGGTTGGAGAAAACACCAGTAAGCTTGGAGGACGAGCAGAAGAAGAAGGAGGTAAGAGAGCAGATAGTCATTGAGGAAGACACGCCAGAACAGAACAAGGCAATGAAGGCCATAGATGAGGCCTTGAATGAAGCAATAACGAAGCAGCTGGGAAGCACCGACAGTGAAGGATTTAAGAAGAGACTGCGAGAAGTCTTGCAAGATGATGTTCCACTAAGCTTGAAGCAGAGGAGGATGGATGAGAAGTTGATGATGCCAAGGCCCGGATTGAGTGAGGAGGAGCTTGCACAGAGATTCACACCAGAAGTGATGCACTACACGATGCTCAGTCTGGTCAAAGGATCAGGAAGAGCAAATGAATGGGCCTCAAGGCAAGAAGTACAGAAGATGAGACAGCTGCTCGATCTGCCCATCACGGGTATCAGGTTCCATAATGCACCAAGGAAGAAGTTCCAAAAGCCTCCAAAGGAAGGCAGAGGACGCATCACAGTGATGTTCGGAGAGAAGAGTGGCACAGCCATATTGTGCCAGGAGGATCAGGATGAGGTCAAAATGAGACCTAAGAGAAAGGCACCACACTCATGGAGGGGAGCAACATTTCTCCTGAAAGTCGAGAAGACTCCAAAGAAGGAAGGATATGCCTTGGTGGAACTTCCTCATGGCATTTATGAAGTGAGGGTAGAAGATCTGGAGGAATGGATGGAACTGAGGCGACATGAGGAAGATCACCAAAGTTTCCAAGAAGCATACCTCCTGCTGAACAAGCCCAACGGGAAAGAACTCGACCCCCGGCACTTCAGCACAGAGGAAAGGGAAGCCTTCAGGAAGAGTGACGCGAAGGAGTGGACGTCATGGATTGAGAACAAAGTGGTTCGCCGCCTTAGTGATGAAGAAATCAAGAATCTCAATCCAAATGATGTTTTTCGTGCTCCAGCAAGACTCATTCGAGTGAACAAGGGTGAACTCCATGGAACCTTCCAGCCCAAGTCGAGGCTAGTAGTTCCAGGTCACCTGGATCCACACTTGGGATCATTCCGCTCAGATGCCCCAACGACTACATGGTCGGCAGTACAATTGACCAAGATCATTGCTCTCACTCGTGGCTGGGATGCGGCATGTTTTGATGTCAGCACGGCATTTTTGTCGGGAAAACCAGTTGAGAGAAAAGTGATCATCAAGGCACCACCAGAAGGCCTTCCAGCAGTTGGCAATGAAACAGCAATCAAACCATATGAGCTTTTGCTGCTTTGCAAGTCGGCCTATGGATTGTCAGAGGCACCAAGGCTTTGGTATCTACGTGCCGAGGAGTTGCTGGAAGAGTTGGGGTACATTGAATTGGAGATGTGTCGTGCAACGTTCATCATGAAGGACCACGGTGAAGTGATCTCCATCTTGTGTTTGCACGTTGATGATGGCCTTTTTGTGACAGCACCTTATAGGATGAAGAAAGCTCAGCAGGCCATCAGTTCCAAATTCAATATCAAAGAGTGGCAGAACTTGAAGGAAAAGAGCATCACCTTTTTGGGAGTGACCACCTCATTTCAAGCACAAACCTTCATTGACGACATGACCGACTACGTGTTGAAGATTCAGCCAGCTGCAGTGAAAGTAGAGAAGGAAGCGAAGCTGGAAGGGGAACATTTGTCATCATATAGAAGGCTTGCAATGCAATTGAGGTGGCCAGCGCATTTGGTGATGCCAGAGTTTTTGTACAGGGTGAGTGTTCTGTCTCAGTTGGTCGCGACAGCAACAGGCAAGGACCTCATCAATGCCAACCAACTGTTGACCCAGATGCAAGATGCTGCTAAGGTGGGAGGTGCGAAGAATGTTCTGCATCCAATCCAAGGAACTCCGGTTTTCGTGAGCTACTTTGATGCTTCTCTCGGAAAGACAGAAGCCATGTGTGCTCAGCAGGCAGAGATTCATTTTGTGACCAGCAAGAATGTTGAAGTTCGCCCAACGAGGGCAAGCCTGCTTGAGTTCCACAGCAGTAAAGTGCACAGGGTTGTTCGGTCCAGTTTAGCTGCTGAAGCATGCGCGATGACATCAGCAGCTGACAGAAGCCTTTACAACAGAGCATTGTTCGACGCATTGTACAATGGCTGTTGTGAGATCTCCCCCCCAATGGAGAAAGGAGTTGAGCATTGGGGGTACCATCATTACCGATGCAAAAGGTCTCAATGACCATGTCAATAAGACTGGAAGCATGGCAAGTGAGAAACAAACAGCATTGGACATGTTGATGGTAAAGAGATTGGTGGAGGACCAGGTGCTTTGTTTACGTTGGGTGCCAACGTGGAAGCAATTAGCTGACCCACTTACCAAAGACATGAGTACAGAATTGCTGCAGAAGTTTCGTGCTTCCCAATTCCTGTGCCTTGTCGCCACACAAGAAGATCATGATGAAGAAAGCAGAAGGTCAGCAATCCGCAAAGCACAGCGGGACCGACGCAAGCAACGGATGGCAAAGAATTCCAAGAAACGTTCTTTTTCCCCGATGTGAGAAGTATGGTGGTGGCTTTCTTGGAATGTCGCATTTGATTTGATTCGCATGCTTTTGGACGCCGCCTCAAACAGGCATCGATGACCGCACGCGCTAGAAAAGCTTTGCTTGAGCTTGCGTGTCGCATACACATTTGCATTCATTTGAGCGCCTTGGTTGGTTACCCTTTGGAACCCCTTTGTTTTAGGGAGTGGCGCCCCTACAGCAATCTGCACACCATGTTCTTTTAAAGAAGCCGCGCAGAGCTACTAGAGCAGTTTGAACATGGTCACCACTCAAACATGCCCACTCTTCTCTCTCATGAAATCCGGGGACCCCTGGATTTCACCCACCCAAACCCGCCTGCGACCGACCGGTGGGCACCTTCCATCGACCGCTCGGTTTGGCGCCGCCACCGGGTCTCCCCCCGTGCAACGAGGGCGTGCAACGAGCACCAAGTGCCGTGGGTCTTGGACCCGGTCGCTGCTGGCTTCACTCCACTCAGGCGCCGTTCCGGATTCGGGGTCCGCGGTTCGGTTCGGTGCGTCGTCTTAGGATCCGCTGTTGTGCGATCCACCGGGGGTGCGGATACGTAGCGGCTCTTTTCGAAAAAGAACTGCTGGGAGTGCCTCCTTTTTGGGGGTGGTTGGCGAGATGGAACGATCTTTTTGTTGTTTTTTGGGGGGGGCGAAAAAGAAGGGGGCAAAGCGGGCTTTCAATGGTGTTTGGGGAGGATTGGAACTGATTGATTCTGGATTGGAGTCTTTATGGATGACTTATATACAGCCTTTCAATTGATGCTGACACATACTGGTCGGAGTGGCTTCTCACTTTGACCAGAGACGAACTCAGCTCATTGATCGTATTGCAACAAAGCGGAATCACACCGCCATTCTGGACATGTCAGGATCGCCACCCTTTCCAAGAAAGAAAGAACATCGGCACCCACGTTCACCAGAAAGAACATCTTCCAGAATGACCAGTTGGACATGTTGAGACCAGCATGACCAGCATGACCCTGAACCGTCCCCACGATGTCGGTCGACCGGTCAGGACCTCCGTGGCGACTGAGCTCTTGGAGATGGGAGGGCCTCTTGGTGCGGCCAAGCATCGCGGGTGGGTCCCCACAGAGTGACACCATGAGAAAGAGATGGCACATCTGGCTGCACCAGGAGTTGCTTAGGCTGAAATGAAAGAACTTGGGTGGAGCAAGCTAGCAAGCTCAAGATACATCCAAATACATCCTCGTTGCGGCTTGGGACTGTTTTGGCGAGCAAGCTGGTCTAGGACAGGCTCACCCAGCAAGAGATAGAGCTGCGTAGAGTTGTAAGCCTCCTTCTTTGTTTCAGCGCTTTGGTCGAAACAGTGGCTTCGTCGAATTCTGCCCTCCTCGCTCAACACGCTTGGCACACCCAGGTGTGCAGTGCTTCGAGGGAATGCCAGCGAGATCATTTCCCTCAGTGGCGCTGAGGGCGCTGCGAAGGGCGTCGATTCCACCAAAGGCGCGGCGAGCACGGCGACGCGATTCGACCGGCGAGTTACGCGGCCTGTACGCGGGGGCGTCCCCACACACACAAAGATCATTTGTGGCTGTTGAGAGAGCGAGTTCTATCTTGACCACTTGGTATCTCAGATCAACTTCTGCAGCACGGGACCCAGGATCTGAGGGCGCCGTGAAAGCTGCTAAGACCCTCGCGGCGAAGTACCGATGTGTGACTTGGTGCTGGACCTGGACCTCACCTGGCGCGATGTGTTCAGAGCCAGGGAGCGTTGGCTGTGGTGGGTTATGGCACCGGACCTGGAGCCCCGTGGTTGACGAGGGGGGGTGGGTTGGCACACGGCACACGTTGATTCTCTTCATCGTTTCGGGTGGTCAAGCAAGGTCCCCGGGTGACCCACCGTCCATGTCTTCCAGTGCTTGTTGAATCTTGCGTGGTACCATATGTCTTATCTCGCTGCAGCCTGGACTAGATAGCTGCTCTAGTTTGCAGTTTCACCTCTCTGGTGGGGCAACCGTTACATCTCTGACCTTTGTGGCTTTGGTTGACCAGTCGACTGGTGAGGTGGTGGGCATTTCTGGAGCCATGGACTACGTCATCACTCCGGAGGGCAAGCAATTCAGCTGTGAGCACGGCATCCCGCTGCTCGGAGTCTCCTTTCTTTCGCCGCACCTGTCATCCAACGGTCCTGGGGACATCGATTTGGTTCGGGCAAAAGCAGGAGGCCTTTTCTGAAAGCTGGTTCCGTTGTAGGCCTTTGGTATTGTTGGGTGACGCATCTCACTGTGTGTGGTTCTCTGGTGACGCAGTTCTCATTCTCGAGTGCTCCGATGTCAGGTGGTGGGTTTTGGCACCAAAACTGAGTGATCTGAGGATGCTTCAGAAGATCACAGCTGCTGGCTGCCTTGTCACCGTGACGACATTTGATAGTGGCTGTGGGTGCTGAGAAGAAGTCCGACCCATACGAGTGTGTCTTTTAATAGGGAGACCCTCCAAAGACTCCAAAGACCTCTGGGGAGATCAATCACAGACTACATCCATTGGTTGGGATGTCCCCATATTGCAAACCCATATGACAGATTGGGGGTTCTCGCAGGCTCAGGACGTGTTGCTGGCAATCGGTAGGAGAAAGGATGATTACGATTCTTCATGTCTTGACGCGCAGCTCTGAAGCCTCTTTGTTGAGTCACATTAGATGCACCTGTCTTCAGAAATGGTGTCAAGGTTTTGGGGCATCGAGCAACTCGCTGCTTCTTTTGCGGGGATCAAGAAGTGGAACGATGTGTAACGCATGGGATGGGGCTCCCATCATCGCCAACAGAGCCACGTTTTCACTCCTGGTGCACCCCCCCAAGTAGATCGACAAGTACTTCCCCTTTGGTATTGGAAACCGTTTCGACCTCTTTGGAGAGTCCCCCCTTGTTCTTTCACCACCTCGACGTCTCCACTCCGACTTGTCCCGGAATCCCCATGGCGGTGCCTTCCAGAGGTGCTTCGAGGTGCTTCGTGTTCACCACCTCTGGATGGGACGGGGGGATGACGGAAAGCCGCCCAGGGCGGGGGGAAGGCCGACCCCATCGACTCCTCGGCCGACCAGGTCAGCTCCATCATCGCCGCCTTCGTGGCCGCCGGGCGGCCGAGTGGCTTCACCGACGCCGAGGCGGCGCTCTACGCGCGACTCGGTTCAAAGGGGAAAGAGGGCGGGAGCGGTAGAGGGTGGGATGGTCAACCTGGCCGGATGAAACAGGGCAGGTGCTTGGAGTGAGCTGGGATGGAAAGAGCAGTGCCTGGAGGGATTGTGGAGGAGGAGGACTTATATTTCTTTCTATTTTTTTAAATGAAATTTCAGTTTTAGTCAGTTAATTCTCTCACTTCCAAGAAAGGACATCCTGACTGGCACGTGTACCAAGGTCGGGTCACAAAATATACTTGGTGAAGAGATGACCAGGGTATTTTAAGCTGCAGTGGGGAGGCGGCTGGTTTTGGAAACTCTCCCCATCTCATCCTCACTCTCTACTTTGGATTTTGGCTTTGATTTGAGAAATACAACGAACTCGTGGACGCTGTTGGTGCCAGAAAATGTAATTTGGGGATCCAAGGTTCACCTACTTCGGCATCTGCTCGGAGGCGAGCTCCGCGTAACGCGTCGCGTTTCGGAGAGCTTTGCCGTGGAGCTGTGAGCCGTGAGCTTGTCTGAGCTTGTCTTTTGGAGCCCTTGAAGCCAAGTGATTTGGTGATGTGACCTTGGGCCTTTGACAGTCCTCCACATGCCGATGTCGAGACGTCGCCTCAGGCTGCGTCGCAGAACAGTCATGGACCTGGCAGCTTGCGAGCCAACTTGTGGCTTGGCGCTGCATCCCGTCCCAGCGGACCTCCTTCGGCTTATGAAGTCGGGTCGAGCAGTGCGCTTGACACCGAATCCAGGGACCTGAAGGGGGGGGAGATCTACAAGACTGGCGGAGTGTGCTTGGACTGTGGCATTTGGACATCTCAAATGTGTTGGTGGTGTCAAAATCTACAAGGCACCTTCTGAGTCTACACGGACAGATGGCTTGCTTCCTGGGAAAATGGGATATATAATGGTGTCGAAAGAAGCACAGACTAGAATTAGCTGGGACTCTTCCAAATTGTGGTTCGTTGTCTTGTCCATCATGTTTTGGTATGTTTTGCAGAACGTCGGGCTATGCAGAGATCTGTGGTCCTTTTACTCTTTGAGACATTGCAAACGATTTCCACAGCGTCCCACACCTGCAAGCAAAGAGAATTCGATTCATTCCGGGGAATCAGCAGGGCGTGTTACCACAGAACTTGCATGGTTGCAGTGAGACACTATACATGGCCTCTGAGAAATCCAAGTTTTTGCTCTCCCAACGTCGGTGGAAGAGACGATACGCTTAAGATGCTTGTAAAAAACTGTGCATATCATTTTCTTTAATAATAAATGGCCCACCGTTAATTATTTCCATTCTTTGGACCCGGTTTTCATTAAAATGTAATTCCAAGGATTTTGCAAACATGCCCCGTGCACAGTTTGGTGCTGCTCAATGCCCCGAGACGAGGCTCGACCAGCTCCACAGTTTTGATCTGGATCAACTGAGCAGCGATGACTAGTCGCGTCACTTGGGGGCGCGCCATTTTGAGCGTCACTCGATCCTGCCTGACCTGAAAAACCACCGACATATTTCAGAAGAAAACCCACGTTTCCACCCATCTTTCCACCGGTGACCTGAAGAACTACCCCACCCAAGCGTAGCAAAACACCGCCCAAGCGTAGCAAAACCGCTGCCCAGTACGCCACCCGGTGAATGTCTAATCCGAAAAGGGCTGGCGGGTTCGGCTGGGCACTAAAGCAGCTGGTTTGGCGATGTCTTCCCGACCCTCCGCAGGACCCTTCTACCGATCCGGGTGGGTCACCGGCCTGTTAGTGCCTCTAGTGAAGGATAGTGAAGGTATTGGTGCATATTGGCACAGTTTGTATTTCTGAAATTGCGGAGGGTTTAGTCCTCAGTCGACGTTCTGAGTTGTCAGCCAACCTTAAGTGCTGGCACACATCCTTTGGGCAGAAACGCCGCAGGCAGGGGCCAAGCAGCTGAGAGATGCTGCCATGAGGGGTGATGTGATTTCTTGCTTATCCTGAAGAGAATAGAGTAGTTTAAAGATATATAAAGGTGTTCTATTTTGTTCACTCACTCTAGGACTCTAGGATGACACCTCTTGCATGCGGCACTCCATGTTCACACAGACCTCCGTTTCCTTTGTGCAGCGGAAAAGACCGGAGGGGACTTCTGCACCACGGGAACACAGCCGTGGGCTACCCATGTGAACAGCTGGACTCCTGCACCCGCCAAAAACACAGTGTTGCATCGCGATAGATGTGAAAGCCAACATGCAGCAATCTACAACCATCAATTGCAAAGTTTGTGGTTTGTGCAAATACAAGAGCTGTCCATACAAGAATTTTGAGGTCCAAAAGACCCAAAGGTGCCTGTCACAGTGCCAAACGGGAGCATGGCAGGTTCCAGTTCTCGCTTCACTTCGAACCTCGAAGTGAACATGGTGGTCTTTGCCAGACAGGCCAGGAAGACGAAGAGAAGTGGTAAAAAGACAACGTTGAGGCGGCGCTGAAAGAAGGAACTGTCAAACCATACAAAAAGAACAGATTTACTGTAGTTAAGCTTTTTTGTTCAAACCATTAGTGAGGCCAAGCCATTTGTCTGAGTGCAAAGAGCAACAAAGCTTCACCAGGTGCCATCACCCGAAGCCGCAGACACAGCGGCTGCACGTCGCCTTGACGTGGATGAAGCACCTCATGCACCCCACTATCCGGTTAAGAACCGAGATGGTTCATGGAAGCAAACCCCGCAAACCCATTGGTCGTGCGTGACAAACCAACCCTTTTTTTGCCTGGTTGGTTTGGCCTTATGTTTTCGGCTTCAGCCACTGCAGCACCTAGTTGTACCTTTTGCTCCATGATTTTCTCGCCTTGTCTTTAGTCAGCCCTAATCTTTGCGTTCTCATTCCGCACCCCTCTGCTCCCTTGTCCCTCCCTCACACATAATACAACTACCTCGTCTCCCCAAAGCGAGTGCACTTTTTTGCGGCATTCTTCAAGGCGTGCTGGTCGCTTCCGCTCGTGATGCGGAGGGCAGGTGCGAGCCGTTTTGTCCAGAGGTGGACTCCACGAAGAACAGAACGGACTGGTGACTGGTGACCCACTGATGACAGTTCGGAAGATGGCCACTGGTGCGAATTCCAGGCCTTCTAGATCCTGACATGTCAGACAAAGTGAGCCTTCTGATAAAACCATGTAAAGGCATGAGATCTAAACGCAACTCAACGATCCAGTTTAGCATCTGTTGAGGCCGTTGCCATTGACCTGTCGGTGGCGGAGGCGGATTGGCTTGGTGCCCAAGTGGAGGGAAAGTCCATCTTCAGAACCCAGTCCTTTCATCCTTTTTTGTAACAAAGGGCATCGCTACGAACGAAGCGATCGGACGCTGCGAACGTAGCTCCTGGCATCGCTGCGTTCGTCACTTGCATTGCTACTAGCCAGCAAAGGACGCTTGACCAAGTAGCGTCCTTCCGACGGTGCCGGCACGGCCTGACCGATCCGTTCGGCCCGAGGCTCGCACACGGTGGAAATCCCGGGCATCACCTCGTCCATGTCGCCCGGCGGAGCCGAATGCGAGCTGAGCTGATTTCGGCGAGCGGATCAAGACCCCAAAGGCGACCGAAGGCAGAAAGGTGGCTGCCTTCTTTGTGAAGGTCTTCGTGACCTGATTGGTGACCTGATTGGTTTATTTCAGGTTGTTGACATGATTCCTCCAGTTTTGGCGGGGCACTAGCTCAAAGGCAGACTGCTGCATTGGGATTTGGAGTGTTTGGTTTCGCCAACGGTGGCTCTCCGAAATGCCAGAGGTTGTGGGCCTTTGAGTCGTGGAGAATTGGTGGCCCACCAAAGCTTCACACCACAAGGCACTTTAGCAGGTGTTTCAGGGTCCACACCACTTTACTATCGGTGTGAGTGATGAAGGAGTTGGTGTCTTGATACCGCTCGCCGCCCGAGGTATCATGCCTCGGCAGATGATGTGGGCTCACATCTTAGATTTGCTGCATTGGAGAGGTCAATCGTTCAATCGGAGGCTAAGCGATTGCTGCAAGAGACCCTTTAAGACTTTAAGGCAATGAAGGTTCGAGGACTGGTTTCCTCATTCTCTGGTGCGTCAGGATAGAAGGGCAACGGACTGTCTTCTCTAGTGAGCTACTCTTCAATCGCTTGAATCTCTCAGATGCTTGCAGTGGTGTCAGCATATTGACCCTCCCAGGCCAAGTCGGGCACTGAGGCATGCAGATCATTTGCCTCGCCGAGCCAGAGGGTCATCGACAGCTGGGGGTGGTGGGGGAGCCTGACTGGGTGGACTGTCGACTGCATCTGCGAAGTACCACTTGTTGCGGGTCAAACTCAAGATCCTCTGAGGAGCAATCTCCAGGATGTACCCCCAAAATCCTCGAATCCTTCCACACTCTTCCATCCCAAAAGCTTTCCTTCTCCCAACCTTCCACCCCCCCCCTATCGTCTCCTCCGTCCTCTCACCGCGGTCGACCCCAGGCGCAGGCGGTGATTGGACCCTTCGAGCTGGATCCGATCACACGGATGAGCCTGGAGAACATCGTGTCCTCCGGCGCCTCGCGCTTTCCGGTGCGGCACTTCCGTGACCAGAACGACCCCCATCCGTGGCTTGGGCGGAGAGTGTCAGTCAGTGTGGACTGGGGGAGAGAGTGTTGGTGGGTTGAAGGAGTTCATGGGATATAGAGTTCTGGGTGGGACTGGGGAAATCCTGGACTTGAGACGGGGATGACCGATGATGAAACTCATGCACCCTATAGGAGTGCAGTCCCTTGCGGTGCCGAGATGCATCGTTCGGATCGGCCCTTCTGGACGCTCCGACACGATCGAAGCGAAGCGACGCGCGCGAGTCCTGAGGCGTGACTTGCAGATCCATGTCACGCAGGACGACCGCACCACACGGGGAGACTGCACCGAAGGGCCGTAAGACTCGAGTCTTCTCGATGCCAAAGGGGTTTCGGAGTTGGTGGATTTAGGTCTCCCACCATTCCATCCAGCATTGCATGAGAAAAACGCATTGTCACACGGTGTTTATACTGTGCCCAACGGTTCTTGAATTGGAACTCTCAAAGGCAACCATGATGCAAGAGATGCTTTAACATATTTTCGACACTTTCAGCATCAGCAATCAACAAAACACGTTCAATCAACCTCTGTGAGTTTTTTGGCGGATCTTTTAAGAGCAAAGAAGGCACCCCCCCAGAAGTGCTTGCTTAGCAATGCTATAACGCTGGCGTGTGGGGTTTCCCTGTGTCAAAGAATCATGACCTCAGAACCGTCAGTGAGTGAGTGAGCGAGCGAGCGAGGGAGGGAGGGAGGGAGGGAGAGAGAGAGAGAGAGAGGGAGTGCGCTCGCTTGGAGCAGGAGCACGTGAAGGTGGTGCATCCTGGGGCTGGCCGAGGTAGTGGTGAGGCTGGGCGACGGAGAGACTATGGTCAAAGTTCCATTTGACTCCCACTCCCGGTGTGAACAGTGAGGGGTTGTTTTCGAACCTCTGAAGTGTAGCTTAAGAAGGTGTTTTAGAACGTCAACTTTGGGGTGAGGATCACAGTTCAACGCACGGAAGAAGCCGAGAAACTCCGCTGACCCGACAAGAACTCCGCTGATCGCCGGCGCCTCGAATCCGTGATGAGACGTGGACCCCATCGGCAGGTGATGGCGCCCTACAGTGTGGACTATCCCAAGGTGATAATCCACCCAACAGACACCTGCAAGTTCCGACTGGAGCTTTGTGATGAGCAGGAGGGGATTGAAGGGAGATGGATTTATGGCCAAGGGTGGAGGTGATGGCATAAAGGGCTTGCAGGTTTAGCTGATCGTCCAGATCAGTGCAGTTCAATGTAGGACTGCGACATGAGACATATGGCTGTTTTCGTCATGGCACCTCTCCCGCCAGTCCCCATGGTAGCTTGGACATCCCAACCAAAACAGCCAGCGGAATCTGTTCATTTGACCCCTAGGGGTCGCGTGGACTCCGGGTGCCATGATCCACTGCCATGCTGGAGATGCCCTGGTTCCATGGTGGTTCATTCCACCACGCCTTCGGTGGACAGACCGGAGAGCCATTCCCCCTCCGACTGGACGCGACGGCGTTGTCCCGGAGGACAAGATCTTTCACTTCGTGGCGTTGTCCAGGAGACGGTGATGAACTGAAGCGAAACCAACGGTGCAGATATCAAACTGCCAGTGGAGACCCGTAGCTTTCGTTGGCTTCACTTCGGAATGGAAGAGAAGGATTGGGGGTGCGACTCCTGGGTTTGCATCTCTGCTCGCCTTCCTACCACTTCTCGACCTCCCTCTTCCCCAAGTGGACCCACCAGCGGACCGCCTCTCTTCGGATCCTCAGGACCATGCGGGATCTCATCACACTGCTGGTGCGCACGTTTCATGTGCTGAGCTGAGCGGCCGTTTGCTGCGCACCGGCCATTCTGGAAGAGAGAACCGCTGCAGGTGGCCAACAGATACCTTTGGGACAGTTTTGGCATTTGAAAGGCAACCCATGTGTAAAACACACACACATATATACACACATATATATATATATATATGCACGGTAGCCCGGAGGTGTCAAGCTCGAAGGTACTGGATCCCGTGGACACCGAGGAGGAATGGCGTAAGTGCGACTCGTCAGGCGGTTTTCCGTCTGCTGGATATCTTGTACCAAAAGAACTTCGGTCGCGGCGCGACTCGATCACTACACTAGCTATCGTGGGATGATCGTCCAAGTGAACACTTGCATGCCACCCTCTTTCCAAATGTCCCTTCTTTCAACAAGCAACAACAAAACACAAGCAACCGACCACGACAAACCAAAAAACCGCAAATCAAACCTCTTCGTCGTCCTTGTGGACATGTGGTGTATGTTGTGGAGGTTGGGTATGGAGAGCTGGTTGTTCTGGTGAGTCTGTCGAGACTCCTGGTTGATCCTCCAAAGGCCCTTGGCCCTTCTCCTTCCTTTTCTTTGCTGAGGACATTGTCGGATCTTCAACTATCTTCCAGGCACTGCCGAGCTGGTAGAACAAAAGAAGTTGCCTTAGTTCTTTCGCCTTAGTCAGTCCGTTTGCCAGCTGTGCCTCAGAGTGGACCCACCGGACCTTCACCTTATTTAGTGACTGTCCTTCTTTGATCCTCATAAGAGTGACATCAGTTCTTCTTTCAGCGCCCTTAGCCACTATCACTTCGTTCTTCAACTTGTCGTAAACATTGCGGCTGTCAGTAACAAGGCAACCGTCTATCTTATTGACAGTGGTGTTGGGGTCACGTATGTTCACTTCGTTTCCCATCATTTCAGAAATCTGGAACCTACAGAAATACAACAAATCTTCAGCGTTGGCTGCTGCAATTGCTTCTGAAGAACCTGGACTAGAGCATACCCGTCCGATTTTCGACGAGTTCCAAGCTACAATGGAGACAGGAGTGCATTCTCCCTTTAGGAGAGAGCGAGATGTGGCTCCAATCACAATGCCTTGGGTGCTACCGCCGTCATAGCGGTTGATTGCTGCTGCGTCTGCCCAGGCCACGATCACCAAGTCTTCCAACGGAATTGGATGAATCTTGAGACGGTGGTCTTTCATGCTCTTGACATGGTCCAAAAGGCGGTTTGCCGTAAACAAGGTCTCCACCGTGCTATGGTTCACCTCTGAAAGAAGCAGGCTAACTTCTGCCGCAAAATGCGGTGCAACTTGTTGTGCGTGCCAGCTAATTCCTCCCAGGAGTGCTCGAAGGTGTGTCTTTTCAATCTCCTCTGTGGGTGAGTGCTTTTCTCTCTTTCGAGAGGCTCGGATATTGATGTATTTCAAGTCTTCCACATATTGTCTTTGGGACAAAGAGTAGGTACCATCATGTTCATGTTCTATTAGCACTCCGCATTGCACGAAGCTTTTCTGTTCCCAGTCCGACCATTTGTACTCCTTCTGGATGGCAGCCTCGACATGTTGCCAAACGGGATCATCTGCTTTTCCTGAGAACAGAAAGTCATCTACGTGGCCTGTGATGATGCCACGCAAGTACCCATCTTTGGTGAGTGTCCAACAACATGGATCGCTCCACGACTTTTTCAGACCCAGAGAGGCGAAGAATGAGCTGATCGACCTATACCATTCCAAGGGCGCATCTACTAATCCGTAACATGCCTTCTTGACCTTGGTGATACTTTTTGGTGGCAAATTCATAGCCTCCAGGATTTCTGGACATGGGATGCAGAGCAGGTCATCGGGGTACTCTCGAGACTGTAGGAAAGCTCCCGTGACATCTCCTTTCTTTGTGTCAAAGCCCATGGAAGCGCTGATCTGTAGCTGCAGCTGTCTGGACTGTCGCGTTGTTGTCGGAGAATGCGTGGCCCTTTCCTCATAGTGAGGATCTTGGTAGCCCTGTAGAACTGCTCGAGCCTTTGCTTTCCTCGAGCCGTCAGGTTTTGTCTTCCATACCAGGATCCAACGCATGTTGATGGCCTGGTCACGAGAAATCTGAGCATCTGGTGGCAAGGCTTCAAAGGCCTTAGCTGCCAAGAAGTTGTTGACCTCTATGGACTTGGCTGCCTGGAACTGAAGGCGCTCTTCAGGAGTGAGAAACCGCTCTGAAATCTCTATGGCCTTCCTCTTCAGGGCGGTCACCAAAAAGCTCTTGAGATCTTTAAGGGCGTTGTCCATGCCATGTCGTGAGTTGGGCATCTCAATCTCGATGCTGTACAGAACCTCTTGTTGTTGTTTTGTTGTACTGTCCACAAAGAAGGAACTGTCAACCATTTCTGACCAATGTGGGGCTGCCACGAAGCCTTCACCTGCAGGTTCTGATCTTCCTGATCGTGGACTCCGGCTCCTGGCCGGCTCCGTAGGAGTGTATTCCTCGGCTCCCGTGGGGTGACCTGAGTAAGGTCTCGGAGGAGGAGTTCTTGAGCGAGGCCTATGTCTCTTTTCACTCAGACGGTGAGTGGGTTGCCACTCATGGTCTGGATTTCCTGCGCGAAGCCACTCGTCCTCTTCAGGTTGTTCTGACAGGTCATCATATTCTGTTCCACCCAGTTCTTCTGCCACTCGGGGAAAATCCCAACGTGGTAATTGCCTTGTCTCATGAAGTTCCAGAAGTACTGTTTCACGACCTGTTGCATGTCGGAGTTGTTCTGGGCAACACTTCAGGAGTCGTCGGCCTCTAACCAGCCAGATTGAACTACCTGGAATCAAGTGTCCTGCTGAATCTCGCTTGTTTTCTGTTGCTAGGATCCTCGCCGGTCCCACAAAGCGACCTTGGCCAATCTTGTTTTGCTGGGCATCTTCCCCCGTCAGTTGCTTTCTCCAAATGTAAACAAGGTCACCTGCTGAAAAATCCAACACTCTTCGATGCTTGGACTGTGCGGCCCTGGACAAACGGTCATGGTCTTGCCAGTCCAGAAATGCCTTTTCTGCCACTAATCGTCGACGATGATCTTGTTCCATCTGTTGTTTAGGAGGGAGAAATCCAGTCCAGCTGTGGTGATGAGAGGGTGGTGAAAAACCTCCCTTCCTCATCAGGCGCTTGGCCCAAAACAATTTGTATTGGTGAGAACCCCCTGACTTGCTCCCGGTGGTTGAGAACCCTCATGGTTTCTGAGAGGGCGTCTTGTGCTGAGACCTCCGGATCGTCCGCAACCAAGCACTCCAAAATGTGCTTGGTGGACTGTATGGCTCTTTCGCACACGCTCAACTTCCAATGAGCTTCTGAGGGGATGAGGTCCAGGTAAATATGGCTTCGGTCACAAAACTCGGCAAGTTCTTTGCTTCGGAAGGATCCGTCAGGATCCAGTCTGAGAGAGTGAGGGTAGCCAAAGTATTCTACCCAGGATTCACGAAACACGGAAATGAATTGGGCAGCTGAGAGGTGTTGCTTCTTGCCTTGAGCCACCAGCCGTGCCACTTTGAATCGTGATCCTTCATCCACAAAAACAATGAACTGCCACTTCTCTTTGGTGACCGGGTGATACCAATGACCAACATCAGCATTCACCACAGCAAACTTCTTGGGAAGGGGTTCCAAAGACGCAAGATTCCTAGGTTGGGGTTTCCTTCTCTCCAAGCAAACTGGGCAGCTGAAGTTTTCAGCTTCTTTCAAAACTGCTTGGGGAACACCTCGACGTTTGAGAACCTGAAGAAGATGTCGAGTTGGTCCGTGTCCGGTAGCAGCATGTAACAAGTACAACCGGCGTTGAATCTCTTCTTGGGACATGTCATGTTCCAACTCTTTCTTGTGTTTGTCCGCAGCGAGGCCTTCCTGGAGAACCTTCACATGTTGTGAGATGCAATGTCCACACGTCAACTGGGCCTCATGTTGCTTTCCTTCATGACACAAACACTTGGTTCCCAAACCGAACGTTTCCCCAAAATTCAGGGTACCCCGGAGTTCCATACCTAACATGTGGTCCTGTCCCCTATGCAAAATGGCTTGACAAACTCGAACTGCGAATTCCTTCGTGTAGAAGGCCGAACGACGAGTGAGGTTTTCGCATGGCGTGTGTTTCACATGGTTCGGGCACCTACATGGGAGGTCCATCCTTGTAGACAAAAGGGGGTGAGTGGTCATCAGTTTCCAACCTTTAGAAACATATTGGCCTTTGTTGTCCCTCAAGTTCACACAACAACCCCTAGTGACAACCACATGGACCCGATGTTCCCTTTGGATCTTCTGAAGAAGGGGTAACCTCCAAGTCTGACAGGTTTGAGAAAGTTCCCATGTCACATGTTTTCCCGTCTGAATGCAGTGCTGAAAAAGAATCGAACATCCGACGTATTGTTTCAGAGCGTTTTTCCGTTTGGCGGCTAAAGCTTCCCTTTGTGCTTCCGTTCGTTGGTTCAGATTCTGCATCTGACTGTACGGTCCGCAGTCGGGAGAAAGCCACACATGTTCGGGATCAAGCATGTCGATCTGTTCAATGACGGCGCGTACGCCCGAGTTGGTGGTGAGATCAAAACCGTTCCATATCGAAAGTCGACGTGCGGCCTGTTCATCCCTACGGACGCTCTGCATGGTGGAGGCCAAAACACTATCAGTTCCGCAAGCGATCTCCAGTAATATGCATTTCCCAGGTTGCCGAAACATGTCAATGGTATTAGCTAACAGTTCATGACAATCACGTTCCAAGGAGCAAGCTTCATGGCGAGACATGTGTTGTGTTTCCTGGGAGTTAGGTAACCCACCTAATGCAGCTGAAGGATCACTAAGAGGCGGACAGGTGCTAAGCCCTTCACAAACAGCGTTCACTTCGACTCCTTCGAGGTCACCACCGTGAAGTCGCTGTCCGAACTGGCTCCCTTCTTGCGATGCTTGTCCGGGGTGCTGGCTGCACGTAATTCCCGGACTTCCTCGGTCAGCTCCTTGAAAGCACCCAGAAGCTCCCCCAGCACTTGTTGCGAAGCGTTGCTGGATGTCACGGAGGTCTGAGTATGATCTTCCGAGACACGGCTGGAGGCTGACTGGCTGGGAGCTGTGCTCTTGGGCTTCCCCTTGGAGGATCGGAGGTACCCCTGGTCCCTGAGTTCTTGGACTGTGATTGGGTATGGCTTCACCTTGGAGACTTCCTCTTGCTGGTTCTGGGCCTTGAGCAGCCAACATGCCAGCCGGTTGAGCCGAGCATCTGCCTGGCCTTCCTGGTAGGTGGAGATCACCCAATCGGCGTATTTGGGGTGTTGATCCATCACCTCCTGATAGGAGGCTGCCGCATGCATCCCAAAGCCCACTGGGTCCTCTGGGGAGGCTGGAGCCCGATCGTAGGCGGCCAAAATGCCGCGTTTCTTCAGCTGTGCGATGGTCTCGTTGGAACCCACAAAGGTGTTGAGTTCCGTCTTGAGGAAACCGATCAGGCTGTCTTTCCGAACAGCGGCTGCATTCAACTGGATCATCAAAGACCTCAGGGGGGTCTTGTGCTTGGCCTTTGGATTGGGAGACAGTCCATGAGAGCTTCTCAGCTCCTCCATGCGGACCTGCAGCTCGGCATTGGTCCATGTCTTGGGAGGAAGTTCTCCCAGGCGGATCAACTCCGTCAGGAGTTCTTCGCGGTTCATGGCCATGTTGGTCCGCAGGAGTGGTGTTCTCTGGGAACGCTGGATCTTGATCACGTGAAGTGGCTGTGAATGTGGTGTGTTGAGTTGACATGTGTGTGGCACTTGGCTCTTGACTCTGAGGTTTGACAGTTTCAAAAAGGGGGTCAAAAACATCACCGCTACCTAAACACTCCTCAACATGCACATCAACACTGGGACATTTGGTTTGAGTGCTGCCAAAATTGTCCGTCGCTGCTTCGCCCTTCCTTTCCTCCACGGACGGGGAGTCAGGAAGGAGTTGTCCCTAATGGAGGTCTTTCAAACTGCGGACTGGTTCCTGTACCACGAAAGAGTTCTTGAACCAGTCCTCGGTCAATGGCAGCAATTGGTGGCCTGTACATGAGCGTTCCAGGCGGATGATTCGTTTTGAATCGAGTTCACGAAAAACGATCAAATCTTCTTTAAAATCTATGACCGCACCTAGACTACGTAAGGTCTCTATACTGAACAGTATTGGACTGTTTCCACGGTCCAAGGTGTGCACTTTCAGCTCACCTTCCCTACCGCCGGCCAAGACGGTTAGCCATGCGGTGGACAAACACTGGTCACTTGAGCTGTTCCCAAACCCAAATGTTGGCCTCTGCGAGGTGTCGATGTGGCGAATGCCAGTGGCTCCGGTCAGTTTCTCATTCAGGTCCATGACCTGCTCAACTGCGGTGACTGAGCCCAAGGTGCGCGTAGCACCGCCGTCCAGGATGGCCTTCCCTTGTCGCATGGCTTCCTCGGAGGTCAGCCCGTCTCCCATGAAGTGAGCCTGCCTCATTCTTGTCGATGGACTCGGTGAAGCAAACAAAAGGGGCCGATTCATTCTGGGCAGTGTGTGCTGTTCCTTGAGGTTCACTCTTCTTGGGACATTGCGCTGTGCGATGTCCACTGGAGCCACACTTCAAACAACTTGAAGAGCCAGAAGGGCGTTGAGAGTTTGACGACTGCCAAGGTGAGCTCTTTTGCTGAGTGCGGTCTGAACGATAGTACTGACGGCTCATTCGAACCTGGTGCTGTCGTGCTCGGGCTTCTCGTAGAGTGCGTCTGCCTCGTTCGATGGCAGCCAGAGCTTCTTGTGCGGTGTCCTCGGCCTCTTCCATCAAAATCAGGCCTTGGTCATTCATGCCTTCCTGAGCGAGCATGCTCAGGTCCGATGAAGCCAAAGCCTCATCTTCTGACCATTCTTCGGCAGCCATAGCTGACGAGCGACCATGAGGGTCTCGATGTCGTAGTTCGTGGTCAGGAAACTGATTCCTCAATTCCTGAGACACTCGTTCGACAGAGAAGTCATTCTTCAGGGCTGTCATCACCAAGTTTCGTTCATGGACTTCTAGTCCTGCATCCTGAAGCAGGAACCAGCCTTGTACGAATGACGGCAGCAGGTCAGGAGCTTCTGATTGCCAGCTGTGAGTTCGCCCTTGCCATTCTTGATGATGCCAATCTCCCGAAGATTGCCACCAGGAATGGCTCCAACTCGGCCAGTTCTCTGCAGAGGCTGAGGCCTCTTGCTCCTCATCAGGGACATCATAGTAGGTCTGCTCCTCAGGGGTGTAGTCCTGATTTGTGGGAGGCTGTTCTGCATGTATACTGCTGTAATCACTCCGGGTGGCACTTCCGGTCAGACGCTGGCCTACCCCGGGTGAGAAGCGACGTTGTACACGATCCAATGTTTGGCAGGCCCTAGCATAGATTTCAGCTTTCCGAGTGATGTAGTCGTTCATGCCTTCTTGCCTACGGCGTTTGGTCATCTTGAAGTACTTGGACATGTACTCTGACATCTCGGTGAGCTGAGGCTGACCCAAGTGCTTGCGAAGGTGGTCTAAGAGCGTTTGCACGCCACCATCAAAGGAGATCCATCCAGGCTTCATGGACATCACAAATCTCCTTGCCGTTCCAGTCAGCTCTGCCTGTAGCTTGGGGCCACAAAGGTATCGCTTGTGGATGGGCACTGACTGTTCCCAGTGACTGGCCATCTCAGCGTACTCTTGAAACGTCGCTGCATTGCCGTCCCAACATGGGACGCCTTCCTTGTTGCGCTCGATCTGCATATAGGTCTTCTCCATGGCACCGTAGTGTCTCCTGTGGCTAGGCGACAGGAGCTGAAGGTCCCTAGATCTTTGGAGCCTCACACGAGGTGAGGCTCCGCTACCATGCACGGTAGCCCGGAGGTGTCAAGCTCGAAGGTACTGGATCCCGTGGACACCGAGGAGGAATGGCGTAAGTGCGACTCGTCAGGCGGTTTTCCGTCTGCTGGATATCTTGTACCAAAAGAACTTCGGTCGCGGCGCGACTCGATCACTACACTAGCTATCGTGGGATGATCGTCCAAGTGAACACTTGCATATATATATATATATGTATACACACACACACTATTCCATTCACTTGAAAACCAAATGTCCAGATCATGGTCATGACCACAGGCCCCACCCATCGGTGAAAGCCTCCCAAACACCCCTGAGGCTCCTTTCAGCCCCCAAGGCGCGGCAGTACGTGGCGACCTCCTTCGTTCTTGGCCGCCTCTTTCAGGATCCGGCGCGCCCGGGCGTCGGGGTGCCTGGATTGGGGAAGTGAGCGGGTTGTTGGACGGGAATGGAGCTTCCATTTTCCTGGCTCACTCGAAATCCTGGACACACTTGTGAAGAACTTGCTCCTCCTCCATCTCAGTGAAGATCTCTTTTGGGCGCTGAATCTTTCCTGGGGCGATGAAAGACGTTTGTGCACATAACATGATTCGCAAGTGCGCCAAAAGATTGTCGGCCATCCTACACTCAACATCATAACCCTCCATATGGAGATGTAGAAGCGTCCTGTCAAGTCAACACTCAACATCATATGATATCATATGGCTCTTAGACAACTTTTCCTAGAGCTTTGAAGCTTCATCAAAACCAAAGAGATCAACGAGCTAGCTGGCCCACTGAAGATCCCAGAAAACAATCCAGTCGGTTCACAAACCCGTTCAGCTGTGGTATGATGGACGTGAGGAAGCAGGGAATTGTGTCACGTGAGGAAGAGAATTGGACAGTTTGGTTGAGACATGTTGCGAAAGGATCATTCGGGATGTGAACAGCTCCAGAGTTTTTTTCACCAAACAGTGTGGGCACACTGAGGGGTTCTTACGGTAGGTGAAAAGCAGGTGTGCTTAGATCGCTGTTCCGCGTGGGCGTGTCTGGCTAATTCGTTGCTATTTACAGTGCATTCATGCCTCTCGACATCATCAATGTGCATTTCGACTGCGCAGGCTCGCAGAATCTGGGTGGCCGCGGCGGGTGCTTCTAGCGACTGCGCTCTCGTTGTGGCGCCGTGCGCATTTTGGTACATGGTGGTCACTTTTCGTGGCAGGCGCAAGGGAAACCTCGTGTTTTGGTGCTCCAAAGTCGACTTTTCGTGACAGGTGCAAGGGATCGGAACTGTTTTACTTCGACATGCAGTTTTCGTGGCAGGTGCAGGACTTTGGACATGGTGGTGATCGTCGAGGAGCTCAGATTTCGTGACAGGTGCAGTGAATCCTGACTTTTGGATATGTGGCTCGTTTGCAGATTTCGTGGCAGGCGCAGCACTCTGTGACCCTCGATGTGCAGATTTCGTGGCAGGCACAGCATTCTGCGACCCTCGATGCAGGTTTCGTGGCAGGCACAGCATTTGGTGAACCTGGAAGTGCAGATTTCGTGGCAGGTGCAGCACTTGGCGAACCTCGAAGTGTAGATTTCGTGGCTGTTACAGCACTTGGTGAACCTCGATGTGCAGATTTCGTGGCAGGCACAGCACTTTGTGAACCTCGAAGTGCAGACTTCGTGGCACACACAACACTTGGTGAACCTCGAAGTGTAGATGTCGTGGCCGGTGCAGGAGTTGGTGAACCTCGATGTGCAGATTTCGTGGCAGGCACAGCACTTGGTGAACCTCGTTTCACTCTCCCACTCTCACACTCACATTCACACTCACACTCTCTCCCTCTCGCACTCGCACTCGCACTCACACTCACTCACTCTCACTCACACTCTCACTCTCACTCACACTCACACTCACACTCGCCCGCTCTCTGACTCGCACTGACACTTACACTCCTCGCACTCACACTCACTTACACTCGCGCTCACATTCACTCTCACTCTCACCCACACTCACTCACCTTCACTCACACTCACACTCTCACTCTCACTCTCATTCTAATTCGCACTCCCACTCCCACTCCCACTCACTCTCCCACTCTCACACTCACTCTCACTCTCACTCACACTCGCACTCACTCTCACCCACACTCACTCTCACTCTCACTCACACTCACACTCACTCACCACCACCGTCACCACGATCCCCACCTTGATCACCACCATCACCTCTCTGGACCTTTATGCATCTAGATCTTTAGACTTTCTGCTTATAGACAGGTTTGTCTCATGCGAACCAGAGGTTTGTGGAACGGTTCACACGTCTCGCTTTTCTCTGGAAAGACCACGGCACCCCGCGTGGCGGTCCGGTCTGTCCGTCCCTCCCGGTCCGGACGATTCGGGGTCGGACCCGGTGGATCCTTGGGCAAAAGCAGAGACACTCCTCGGTCTTTCATCATGAAAGTGGAGTGAAGACCACCTGTCTGGTGGTGAGGAACATGTTACATGTCTGTTGAGGAGGCCACTTGGGAAGCAGAGACAATCCTTGGAAGCGGATCCAACCGGGTCAGGTGAAGCAGAAAAAAGCAGGACAGTGCAGGGAAACTCACTGGCATCTCGATCCAATTTCACCAGCGGCCAGATCCAGGCATCCACAGCAATCGACATCCAATCCGCGCAGCCATGGGAAGGTGGATCCACACAGTTCATGGGCTCACAGTGAGCGGAGATGCTCCTGAAGAGGCGCCTCTAAGAAAAAGGCTTTGGAAGCTGACCAAGATGCGAACATTTTAAGACATCAGCTACCTCGGGTCTACATGTTAAACTGTTAAACCCATCCTCAATAATTACATAAATGGGCTCTGTTCAGATGTCAGAAAACTCAGGTGGCTCTTCTAGAGGGTCTGGCCTCTGCTGCTGCCGGTGACTATCGCGGAGCCATCCGTAGCAAGGTTGCCGTGTTGTACCGTTTGCTTCTGAGATTCTTTTGCCACACATTATATGGGAGTCAGTGTATTAAAATAAGGAGACCTCCCAAAGAATCCCATAGACCAAAGCACATTGGTTGGGGCTCTCCGGCTCTCCCTATAAAAATACACCCATATACAATCTCAGACTCACGAATACCTGTGTGGTTTCGGAGGTGCTTCCACAAAAGGGTCGTGTGCACCTTCTTTTTTCATTGTGTTCTCTTGTGGTCGAGCTGTTCAGCAACTAAGGCAACTACGACCTTGCTTTAGAATCCAACGACATGGAAGTGAGAGGGGCAGCAATGTTTCGCAAAGGCCAGGCCTTGGGATCTCTGCAAGATGTACGTGGCGCCATGCAGTGCTTTTCGGAAGTACGCCGCATGGCTCAGCAGACATCCTCTGTGCATCTAAGGATGCAAGTCCTGCGAGAGGAGGGTTATGCTGCAAGGTCCTTGCGTACAGGCAAGCGAAAGATGGAAGAGTCTTGCCGGCTTGCCGAAAGACTCGAAGACCAGCAATCTTTAGCCGTATGTATTTCTGGCCTTGCAGTGATTCAGAACAGACTTGGCAACATTGCGGCATCGCTGAATCACTTCAGAGAAGCAGAGAGAATTGATGAGACATTTGGCAATGACAGAGGTCGAGTCTACAACCTCAACGGGGCTGCCGTAGGGTACCGCAATCTTCATCAATACGCAGAGGCCAGCACTGCTTGGCAGACTGCACTTGCTCTCGCAGAGAACTTGAATATGAAACCGATGATCATGAAAATTCTCTGCAACCTACAGAATCTTTATGCACTGAATTTGGCAGATATCGCAGCAGCACAGCAGTGGAGGCGACGCTGTGTGGAGTCGTTGCAAGCTCTGGGTCGAGAGCCCTGGGGGCCAGAGTGCCCCATTTGCCTGCAAAACTTGGACAATGGGGAGAAGGTGTTTGTTGATCCCAAGTGCTATCACGCAAGTCATTTTGAATGCCTCCCAGACGGAGCGGGTCAACGCGGCCCGTGTCCGCTTTGCAGGGTTTGAAAGAGGCTGAAATCCGACTCGTTCGCCGCAGTGAGATCTCGTGAGCCATTTTTTTTGACGCCATCGTCGTTTGCAATTTTGAGAAGTGAACTGGTATCTTTCGACAAAAAGCTCGAGAGGAAGGGCAATTCCAAGCCAGACTTTTGACGTGTGTGAAAACAGTTTGCTGATGATCCCTGACGTCAAGTCCCTGACGACCATGATCGGTTGGTGGCAGTCGACCCAATAGTCGGAGTGGGTGTTAGGCAGCAAGCTGTCAGGTCCAGGTGATAGCATATATATTCCCTTTTGGAACCTTTCTTACCAAAAACCACCTAGATGCATTTTTGGACGTCAAGCACTTACATTCTGAATCTCTGAAGGCAGATCAACTCAGATCAACCACATAGATCCAGGCTTCAAATGGAATGATCCAGAATTTCCTCCTGCTCCCCGGTCTCCATCGGTCTCCCCTGGACCGATCTCCCAGGCACCATTGACCACGGTGATGCCACAGGAGACGGCCGGAAGGCATGAGGGGCCCCCGACACTGGGAGCAGCAAGTGTCTTCACCTTCATGGCTTTATGGCGAAGATGGTGCTGAGGCTTTGACTTGGTGAGATCACACAAGGGGAGATCAGATCATCAGATTTCAGCTTCCATTTTTGGGCCCTGCTCCAGCCTTGGAAGGCATGTGAAAAGCCAGTTTGGTGAGTGTCCCGAAACTGCTTGAGCAAGCTCAACCCAGATGACCAAAGCAACAGCACTTTGATACAGAAACATTATAAACCACTGCATGAAGCTTTCCTAACCACTATGGCTTGTGTTCCAAGAGCGGCAACTGCAGGGCTCTCTTTTTCGAAGGCTATTTGTGGACACAGGGCACTCAACAGCTAATACCTCTAAGGGTTTAGGTGCATCGGCGCTGGTGCTTCAGCGCTGTATGCTGCATGTGAGCCCACGGAAGTGGAGTGACTTTCAAAAGATGAACTGATGCCAACAACATGGTTGTTTATTTATTAATGGTTCCTTAGACTAAGAGAAGTTTTGAAGGCTTTCCTGTGCCCGCTACCCCGAAAGGACCCCCCAATACTCCAAAATTCCGTTGCTTTGGTGCAGCGGACGCCCCGCCGGCCGGCGGACCGCGCGCGCGCGCGCGCGAGGAGTTTGACCTTCAACGCCTGGCGGATCGACTTGGCAAGGATGGTCGATCCCGGGGGACCGGGGAAGCGACCGGCGAAGGCTTTCGTGAAGGAGTGAAGGACACGAACCGATTTTCGCCCCACTTTGCAAGAGATATTGTTTTTCAAGTTTATTCGGAGATGTCCGAATCATTTTTCTTTTTGGTGCAAGTTTTTTTCCTTTAGAATTTAGTATGTTCCCGACTATGCCCTGATGAGAGAGAATATGCTTGTACTGTTTGGCAGCTTGAGCTGTCTCCATTTGGGGTGGTTGCTAATGAGTTCGATTTCTTTCCATCAGTCGTATAAGAATGGACGAGGTGAATTTGAAAACATGGGTCGTTGTTGACGTTTTCACACATCTTCGTCCAATAGGATCCCAACAGAATTCTGCGTTGAGCAACTTACTGTACAATACTGTATAATTATAGGTTTTTATTGTTGAAGGACATGGGGGTTCGCACTGAACCTGACAACGTCTTGGGCGATGGACGCCGTGGGGGGGATTTGGAGCGCGTTGTAGCCGTGTTTCATGGGTCTCCGAAGCGGTTCGGTGGATGTCGGTCACCGGCCGGGGCCTTCGGACGGTCCGAAAATCGGAAGGAAGCGCGGTAGAGGAAGCCCATGTTCTGCATGAATCGAGAAGGAGTTTCGATTGTGACGGGAGAGCAACAACCTTCACGTTCGGGGGGTGAGAACCCCGCAATCATCACAGGTACGGAACGACCGCGACGAACGGAGCGATCGGACGCTACGAACGGGGGCTCATCGGAGGGCTTCAGAGGGCTCTCCGCTGCAGGAGTTGGATCGCACCGTGGGGCAGTTAGAGTCCGTAGAGTCGGGGCGCCCCAGATGACAGGTGAGGATCATGGAGGATTTCGGGGAGCTGAAGTTGCATTTGGTTTGTTGAAGTTTTTTTTTGGTTTTGTTGGATGCTTTTTGCTGCCTGCTTCGCTCCTATACTGAGTAAAATCACGTGTTTTTCTTTTGACACTCTTCCAGGGGTCCCGGATTTTGTGCTGTTTGGAAAAGAGGGCAACCGCAAGATCACCATGTAAGAACTTTGATCGGCGTTGCTTCATCTGCCAGGCGGGTGGTCCGCAACTCCAACAATGAAAAGCGGGAGTTGCAGGCACCGGATCACCTCAACGGACCATTTTTGGACACCGATGCCGATGACAGGATTCAGAACCAAGTGACTCTTTAGCATCTGACTCTGAAAACATTCTCAGCAAAAGCTGACGAGATCTTGCCCTTTGGTCCTAAAAAATAGAGCGGCGACACCGGCAGCACCCGTCGTGTCGACCCGTCGTGTCGGCTGTGGAAACCGGTGGACGAGACGCGGAGCGGCTGAGAGGCTCAGCTGAGCGAGACCATTGCCAGCTATACGGAGGCCATAGAGAAGTTGCACCAGCAACTGACACCCAGCAAGGCCATGGCCTGCGGACGGGCGTGGTTGCAGCGCGCTGCACGGAGTGAGTGGAGGGGGGAGAATTCTAAGGTGTGGCAAGCGGAAGCGGGTGGTTAGAAGAGGGAGATGGAGTGTTTGATTGCACCCTGAGTGTTCTAAACAGTTTGACAGATTTTCCAAGAGCTATCTCTATGAGCCAGTCCCCACCTATCTCCCAGAGGCTCATTCAGTCACCGTCCTTCTTCTGTCTCGCTTCCTCCCGGTGTCTGTGCGTTGTGCAGGGAGGTCCGGCGGCTGCGCTGCAACTGCAGATCCATGATGGCCGTGTCAGGGGGGCCAAGGGGCTTGGATTCGATGGGATCCCTTGAAAAACCGGCTCCACCACCTCCAACGTGTGAGAGACATGGATCCGTGCGCCGTCCGAAAGGTTTCGCCAGAGAAATGAGGTACTGAGCCATGTGGTTGGTTGGTTTGTTAATAATTTACCCCACGTTGACATGGAAGATGTCAATCTTTTTGTTTCTGTGGCCATCTGTGTATTTTTTGGGTTGCAGCATCCTGATTCTGGACACAGAAGCTACCAAGTTTGATGATTCGTCATTCATGTTCTCCACCTCTCTACCATCACACCTTTACTCTTGAAGGGAGAGGACCTATACAAGACCTTGCATGCAGGTAAACTTCCCAACAATGAGCCACGCATCAGCTAGGGCATAACACAGTAACAGTAGCTGAACCAAACAACGAACTAAGTCACTAAGCTTCGGTTCCTCCATTTGTCAGGAGGATTTCACGACCAGGGACAGCACCAAAAACCAGGAGCGACCAAAGCTACTCCCCAACCAGGATTGAACCAAAGAAGACCTCACCAAGCCCCCAAACCAACCCATCTAAAATCCAAATGATTCCCACGCTTGGCCCTTTGGACAAGGAGCTCGGGTTCCCACGTGAGGCCTTGAACAGCCGGCTGCAGCTGGAAGCGCAGGAGCTCAGGCGACCGGGTTTCAGCCGCAGGAGCTCCTGGATTTGGACACTCTGGTGGATTCAGGAGCTGTCAGGTAGCCCAAAGGGGTAGCCCAAAGGAAGATTTCCCTCTTTTCCCATTTGGAGTTCTTGTTGCGTTGCGGAGTTCTTGTTGCGCTCAAGTTGCTTTTTCATTTCATGATTTCATTTTCAGGACTTGGGTGGAAGCAAGATCAGGTAAGTATTTGGTTTCACCGCTCAAAAGCACTGAGGACTTGAACTATCCTGATGTGCAGTGTTGCACCATTTGGGCTGTTGGATGCCGTTGATCTCCAAGGTAAAGAGCCAGAACAGCTGACACCGCGAGTGTCACCGCGAGTGTCCCCGCGAGTGTTCCAAGTCTTGGGCACCCTTTTTCATCCCTTTTTCCAAGACACCACGACATGGTGGGCTTTAGTCGCCAGCTCCCAACGCGGAGTTTCGGTGACGAGCTCTCTATGCTGCGCGAGTTCTTGGAATGGTTCTTCAGTCTGCTGAATTACTCAAGGGAGGGAATCAACAAGGAACCATGCTGTCAGACTCAACTCAATTCTTTCAATTTCACATTCTTGCCAGTGAGCTGGAACTGCGGTGATGGTACAAAGGCGCATATGAGAGGAGAGGCTTCCACAAATAGAACTATCCATATTATCCAGCGTTCTCATCTCATGATTCTTCTACGTTGGGCCAGGCATCAAGTGGAGGAGGAAAAAGCTGCAGGCCGGGAGTTGTTGGTACCGTTTTCACCAGCCTCTTGTTTGAAGTTTTGCCATGCTCAGCCAAGTCGGAGTTGCATGGATCACGTGTGGGTCCGTCCGTCACGATAGCTTGTTTTGAGAACTGTGAGCTTTAAAGGGGATAGGAAAAGCCTAGTAGCAATGGCCTCCGATGGCCTCCAACCTAAGAGCGATGACCTACACCACCTGAAGAAGGGTTAGGTTAGGGAAGCTGCAATCGGCGTCCCTCAAGAGCGATCATGCTCATACTTTTGCCTGCGCGCTCGCGCGACCGTCGGCAAGCCCTGCAACGAACGCGAGTTGCGTGACGAGGCGATGATGGACCTGCGGCGCAGAAGAGAGTCTGGGGGACACAGGGAGTGAAGTGGATGAAGGGCGAAGCGCAGAGGAAGGACTGGTTGAGTGGACCGTTTGTTCTCTCATTGGTGTTTATTGAACAGCAGATTTTGGCCACCCATGAGTTTGGAATGACACCATCCATCCACCACGGACAGCGGGACTTTCACCACAACAAAAAATGCCTTCAAGGCGCGCGCGATCGACGCCTTCAAGTCGGAGATTGCCAAGTTGCGGGCGCAAATCAGCCGAAGACCCAGGATAAACGACGTGCCCAGTGAATTGGACGGACTGCGCTTATTGGTTGCAAGCATCCGTGGATGGGAAAAAGGAGCAAACAAGGATAGATAAGACCCAGTCGTTTCGACTTTCGAATGAGAAAACACAATCTCTTCAAAATTTGAGCAAGATGTCGGGACAAAACTACCCAAACTCATGGCATCGGTGTGCTTCGTCCCGTAGAACGGCATGGCCGTTCTGTCTTGGGGCTCAAGACGGCTACAAAAAAGACATATTTGTGCATGTATAATTGTATATACATGGAACATCAGCAGCTTACAATAGAAGTCGCTCCTCACTTGGTGCATCAGTCGGAGTGTCTAGATCGTCCTGATCCATCTTATCTTCAACATGGGATGGACTTTGGGTTGAAATCTAACCAGGTAACTCAATGCTCCCAAATGGGGAGCAGGTTGTGGCACTGCCTCAAGAGACTTTGGGAGCTGGGCCCAGACTTTTGGAAAGAACTCTCTTCAAATGAACTTGGGGTGGTGATAGATCCAGTGAACTATTTGGCTCTTAGGTTGAGAGAACTCCGTGAGCTTGTTTCAGAGCATGGTTCAACATCAACATCACCTTCATCATGCTTGCATCTGGAGGTCTCCTTTCATTTTTGCAGGTACCTGAACTAAGTCTAGCTGGTGCATGCTTGGAAGGAAAACCAGGTGGACACCTGAATCTTAAGATGTAGACCATCAACACTTGAAACTGGTCACTTGGGACCTCTCTCACTTGTTGGTAGATTTCAGGAGGCCTTCCAGAAGTGCACCAAGTCTTGGGAGGGAAAATGGCCCTGGGTCATGGCACCCGGAGCCGGGAACTCACCCCGGTAGCTTGGTAGTCTGTTTTGTTCAGTTTCTGTGGTCAACCAGGATGCCCCCAGTTTTGACCCAAGCCAAATGTTCAGAGTAGACGTCCCTCAGCCGCACAGCTGACCGAGATGCGCTGGCCGGCAATGCCGAGATGCACTCGCAACGGGACCCGAGAAGCGTTCTTTTCCTTTTTCCTATTCCTTCTTTCCGCCGGTTGAATGGTTGGACCGTTGGTTGATGATAGGTTGATCTGTGTTGTTGGTGCTACTCGGATCTGGTCTAAAGTTCTTGATTCACATGGGGAATCTGGGCTTTCGACCCCAAGGGTAAACCAGCCCTTTTCATGCAAAGAACCGCCGAGTCGTCAGATCCTGCGGGCGGCACCGCCAGGACATGACGCGCGCGGATGAACTGCGACGTCTACGCTCGGATGCAGGGAAGGCTCAGATTGGAGTGGTGGAAGAGGTTTTAGGGCTGATCTGAGATGGCCGAGGTTGTGACCTGGAATCAACCAGAGTGGGTGACCAAAAGTTATTTGGTCCGCCAATGAATCAGGGTGAAGGAGAAGGAGATGGCATGTCGACTGGCTTAAGGAATTGAGGGCGGCTGGCATTCCTTCTCACTGATTCCTTTTTCCCGTCGCTGGGTGCCACCACGTAGTTGATCAAAAAGCCTGTGGTTCGGTGCCAAACAGCCTGTGGTTCGGGTGCGTGGGAGTGGGTGTCAACCACCCGTTGGACGCCACCTTTTTTTCAAACGGATGGGCCATGTCATCCCGAGCGGCCAAAGACTGCAAACTTGGTTTGTAGCTCGTGATGGTCATGAAATCTGGCTGAGTCACACTGGACGCCCATGAAGGTTCCACCGCCGCCATGCCTCGCGGCCATGCCTTGCTGGTCGGTTCGTCGCGCCAAGGTGAGTAGCTTGAACCGAGAGAAGGAAGCCTTGGAACAAAGCGTGGCACAGGCGGATGACCATTTCAGATTGAGAGGAACAGCATATTGCAGTTGGATCTTCCAGCTTGGAAGATTATTTGATCTTGTCAGGCAGACAAGGAGAAGGAAGACCTCATCGAGAATTTCCTTTACACCAAGGACCGGCTGGTCTCACTTAGCCATTTTTTGGTATAGGCCACGCAATTGTGGAATGGTGAATCCACCGGTTCCAACTGGAAAACATGTCTCAAAGACTACTAAGAACCCAGCAATCGAACCACAAGCCAAATCTTGTGCAAAGCCAGGTCTTCAAATTTGGGAGCGCAGCATACCCTGATTGCTCCTGTACTACCGGTAGGTAGGAGGATTTCATCGGGCGTCAAGACCTTGTCCATGGCTCTGCGTCTTGATCAGTCCAGCTTTAGGCACCGTTACTGGATCTCTGCAGAAGACCTGCTGTCAAATTTTGTGCATGAGAGGGCTTTCACGGTGACCCTGTCTGATGAAAGTGGTTCCAAAACAGGAGTCGCTGATACGTGAATTTACAATCCCCACGGTGAAACGACAACGTGCCTCAATACCCGTCGTCTGACCTGCTTCTGTAAGGCCGGACTTCGACAGCTGGGCTTGATCATGTTTGATCTTCCAATCACTGTTTTGCGATCCAATAAAGGACTTCTCTGCAATCCACGCTCCCGGTACCAAATCCAAATCGTTGAGACACTTGCGAGTCTGTCGTTCGGTCGCTGCGAGGGCTGCCTCGACAAGCTGCAGATCGCCTGCATCAACTCTCCAGCCTGTTCCCCCGAGCATGAGAGAGAGGCGGGGCTGGGAGTTCAGTGTGGTACAAATGGTGTTTCGGCTTTGAGTTGGAGGCACTTCCGGTTTTCCCTGGATTCTTTTTTTGGTTCAATCCTACTTTGAAATGCAGAAAAAAGACACTGCCACCATCATGACTTTGGGCCGTCCGTCTTTTGGGAAGCTTCCGCGCAAATCTCTTACTGCGCAACCTTTCCAGTCTTTCAGGTGGCTCAGCTCCGGGACACTTACAACCAGGCGAAGCGGCGAAGGGCTTTTCGTTTCCTTCGCTGGCGCGCCAGCGGCGCCCGGTGCATCGCCGGGTGCCACGGTCTTCTGCCGGTGATGCCGTGGCGCTGGTCTGCCAGGTGGTGGATGAACGGAATCGTTTGATGGTCCGCGTGGAGGCGGGAGAAGAGAGCACTTCGACTGGTTTGGTTGGTTTTACGAATGTGGAATTTGGATGACTGAGCCTCTTACATAGCCTCTTAGCATCTCTTAGCTATCTCTTTCTTCAGTTTTTGGGGTCTGGACTTTCCTTCGCACCGTGCCGTTGGGGATTGCGATGTGCAAGGCCATGGACAAGGACCGTGAGAAGCAAAAGCAGATTCGAGAGCTTGGGGTCTCAGGTGCCATGATGTCCAGTTGTCCTAGGTGTCCTTGCTTGGGGTCCTAGCTTGGGGTCCTAGGTGCCTAGAACCAGTCAGTTCAGTCAGTTCAAGGTCCAGGATGTCCTGGCACCTTACCCTCAAAAAAGAAACTGCAGAATGGACCGCAGGACGTTTTTCACCACGGTTTGGGGGTCCAGCTTTTGACTCCACTTGAATCCGAGGTACCTTATCTCCTCACTGCCAATATACCAAGCTGTTCGTTTCCGCTGAGCATTGGGCCCCGGGAATTGAAAAAGGCAAAAGACGTAGTGGTGGGGCCAAATCGCCAGGTTTCGAGGTAGTAGATCGACTTGCCCAGGTCTGCATTGGAGAAGGTCTCTCAGGCCAATGCGAGGCACCATGCGCCGTGGGGTGTTGGGGTTACCATGTGGTATCAATCGTGGTGTCAATTGGACGCCCTGAACACGCGTGCCGCGAGTTTGGACCGCCCATCGGTGATTTCCGAGTGTCCAAGCATGTCCAAGATGTCAGCCTTTGGGATGAGTTGCGGGTGGTTCTGTGCAATTCAGTGTTGCTTGCCTTGAAGCAAATATGTTCAGTAGGGCTGGGATTCGTTTTTGTTTCGGTGGTTGCATTGCTGTCACTGTCAGAGCTGGCATGGGCTGCACTGCACTTCCAGGCTCTTGGAAGAACGAGACCGCCTGGAGAAGGACCGCAGCACCATCAATGGCTTGAGATGATTTGACATAGATTCAAGCTCATGCAGAAACAACCACAGTATGTGCCGATGTCTACCAGACCTTTTCTTGTCACGATGCTTGCAGACCAAACTCGCCGCCCGGTCATTTTGGTCCCTGATTTTGAAGCTACTACAATCCCTTCGTTTTCTCACAGGAAAAGGCCCGGGTGTCCGCCATGTACCAGCAGACCGTCGGCATGCTCGCACACTCTGCAGCCAAAGCAGAAGCTGACGAGGACCGGGAGAGTTCCGGACCACCGGGAGAGTTCCGTCATCGTCGGTCGCATGCAAAGCATGCAAAGGAGGTCCGAAGAACCATGGTCTGGAGAGTTTCTGGAATCAAGCATGCACAATCTTGGTTGCATTCTCTAGATCTTCAGCAACCTGTTTTGGGTGGGTTCTCAGAATATGTTCGACAGCCTGCGCAGGCTGGCCTGCGTTTTCAGCTTGGTTTTCAGGAGAGCAACGTGGCAGCCTTCGAGTCCCTGAAAGCGAAGGTGGTAAAGATGCGGGATCTGCTCCAGAAGAAGGACGAGATCACAAGATGGATAATCACTTAGTCTATAGTGCAGGGGGGGGTGAAGATCGACCCGATGGGGATGCCTGATGTTCATGTTTGCTCGCAAGGTCCCTTGCTGGTCAAAGCCTGAACTGATCTTCGGAAGTCAAAGACTTTCGATAGGGGGGGGGGGGGGGGGGGGGGGGACCTCAGAGACGGCAAGCCTTTCATCGGAGACATCCATCGCTGCTGGTTGATTGACTCCCCAAGCCGTGCCTGGGCGCCGTGCCAGGAGGAGGAGAACGACTCCTTGCGAGTGCGGCTGAGGCGGCTGGCACGGCCCGAGTGCAAGGCGCGTCCGAGTGAGGGGGGCACAGAACGATGACACAATATGCGTTTCGCCTGGGTATCAGAGCAGTTTTTGGAAGATTTGCATGGATGCTATACATGTATTTACGGTGTTTTCAAAGGGTTTTGAGCTAGTGTGTGCTCTCCCAAGCACACCCGCTCTCTAAATTAACCTGCTTGCCTTTTCAAATCTGTGCCCCAACGATCCCCAAAGGATGGTTCATGCATTTATGGCCCTTTGCCTGGCGCACTTGGGCTCGACCTGGACACATTCCTAGACAATTCCAAGTTGGAGTCACCATTGGACTCGGTCATTTTTCTTGTTTGACAGGAACCACGAGGGCCAAGCTCCCACCATCGTAACTCGGAGCTTTTGGATCACTCGCTCCGCGGTCGCCACCGCGAGGCGCCGGGACTGGCGCCGCCCTGAGGGCCGCGAAGGGCCTCGGCCTCGGCCCGATGAAAAGGGCCCGGTTTCACCGGTGGGGAAGAGCGAGATGGAGCAGTGACTCGAAAAAGGGAGGATGAAATGGGACTGAGGGAGTAAAAGGCCTTTGTTGCATGCATTGATGGTTGTATCATAGAGTTTTCAATCGACAGACGGTCCAGAGAAGGACTGAAGGGTCAGAGACATGTCTTGAGCCAGGAGTTTTGCAAGTCTGTTGGCGTCAGCTCTGATGTGCTCTGAATGGAGCAGGTCTTCAGGAATCAATGGGCCTTGAGCTGCCCACAACAAGAATCTCTCTCGCATCCTGTAGAGCGGCTCAATGCATCTCACAAGGCCGGCGGAAATCCTCCGCTTGAAAGCAGTCATTTGTTTGGAGTGAGGAGATGGTTGTCCACTACTTGCTGCTGGCATTGTTTGCCACTGCATGGGCGGACGCAAGTCCCTGCGCTGATGGTGCTTGCGTGGATGACATGGCGGCAATGCAGCTGCACTTGGCCGCTGGTGATGCAAAAGCATGTCAGGACTTCTTCGACAATGTCGACCAGTGCAAAGGCCATGCCGACGACAAGTACTGTGGCTGCGACCTAGTCTCCAAGCAGGATACAGCGAGTGATGATAGCAGGTGTTGTTTGCTTGGAGCTCTCAACATGTGTTTGGCCGCTGCTGGTAAGCCCGGTGCAGCTTCGCCCACCTTTGGTTGGATGACGGTCAACTTTGACATCAAGACCGACAAACCCACTGAAGGTTGGTGGATCTTGGGGCAGGGTCGACTGGATGGGAAACACTGGAAGTTTGCCTCGGACGAGCTGGGTACTTGCAAGCTCTTCAGCAGCGGCTCTTATGTCCAGTACGTGCCGGAAGATTGGTCCGGGAACTTCTATGCGGCGCCGCCCGAGTTCACGGAGAACTACAAAGCGTGGGCTGGTGCGGATCAGCAGACGGTGAAGGTGGAGCTCACCGTGGAGGCGGATGCTAAGAGCTTCAATTGGGATCTCTCCGCCATTCCCAACAACGGTGCAGGGGAGTGCCTTGAGTCATCCTATGAGGGAAAGAAGTTTTGTGGTGTGACCTTCAATTCCACTGCCGATGCCAATTGCCCAAGCGTTGGGAAACCATCGAATCCCAAAGATTGGAAGTGCCAAGACGAGAACAACGTGTGTTCGGGCACGTGCCCTGGGGTCGGTGTACCTTATCGCTATGGCTGGTGGGGTACTGAAGCATGCTACGACTACGACCAGTGCAAGAAATCCAACGGTGGCTGGTGTTCCTACTTCAACCAACGTGGATACTTGGTCACAGCAGCCAAAAACATCACGTGCAAGTTCAACGAGCAGGATTGCGACTGCGACTGGGGAAAAGTCCGGAAACCACCAAAGGAGGACCAGTTCCAGTGCTCTTACGGAACCACGGATCTGGACATCGGTGGTGCTCAGCAGGACTGCTTTACGGCACCCCACGACGATCGCAAGGATATGGGATGTTCGATGGAGAATTCGGAGAAGCTGGCCTTGAGTGTGGACATTTGTTTGTGGGGCGACAAAAAGTGTGATGGTAGTTTGAAGGACCCAGTGAGCCTCACGAATTGCGAAGGCAAGGTGTACGGCACATGCCCCCCCACCCACGGACCCACAGGTCTGCCCCACCAATGGCAAGTGTTGCACTACAGGTGAGAAGTGCCCAGACTTTGATCCGATGGATACCTCCACGATCCCCACTTGTTCGGACTTGCTGGACGAGGTGAAGGATGACAAGAAGCTGGCCAGTATCCTGAATTCCTGCCGGGGACAGGATTACCGGATCGGCCAGACCACCTATGCCTGCATGACCTTGCGCCAGAACCACCCCTTTCCCAACAACTGCGAGCCAGACAACTTCAAGGCCGACGAGACGGCGATCTGCGGCGATGAGAAGCCGCTGTCCTTTGACTCGGAGTATCATTGGACACGCTACACGTGCGAGAAGACTGCGGGGCAGCTTGGCTCAGACTGCTCAGATGTTGATCAATTTTGGTGTGAATCCCCAAACCTAGCAAATCTGAGTCTGTAGGCTATAGGTATTTGTCAAAAGGACATGCGTGGGAAGGGTGGCATTCAAGCAAATCCAAGGAAGGCATGGTGCAAAATGGACTACGAACCCTTGGAGAAATGCGAAAAGCTGTGTCCCAAGGACAACCCTCCGTGTGACAATTGCTATGATGAAAACCACGCGACGGGCTGTTATGACCAAAGTGCACCGACGCCGGTTTGCGCAGCCCCGATGCCTTCGAAGGCCTGCTTCCTCTCAGGCAAGACAGCTTGTGACAACAAGTGAGAGCCGAACCAAGATCTTTTCGGAGGTGTTCAGTTGGACGTAACCGAACATCGACCCAACGTTGTTTTCTTTTGGGACCTGCGCGCAACTCCCGAGGGCATCAGGAATGGAACCTCAATTTTGGCGCATGGTCGAGGTGAAAGGCAAAGACCTGCCTCATTTGCTTTAAGCGCTCGGTCAGGGGGGGCCATGCTAAGGACTTACCTTCCCCCTTTGTGTACCGTGCAGACTCTAGATGCGAGCAGTACAAGATGCAACACCTTGCTCACTTTAAACTTCTTCAAAGGAATGAGATGAAGTTGGTCTTGCACGTAGGCCTCCGGAAGCCGAGAACTGTCAGTTTGTCAGCAGCTGCAGCTGTTTTGTGATCACAGTGAAAGACGAACACCGCTTGTGCAAGTCAGACCAGCCTTCCGTCAGATCAGGACGAATCGGTTTTCAAACAAATCCTTGGGTGAGGTGAAGAATTGGGCCGGTTGTGAACAATCATTTGAGAACGGTCACGGAGTGCAAGAGTTCTGTCGTCGCGCTTGCGATGGTCATTTGCCAACGCAGATCGAATCGAGGAGGCTGAGCCGTAATCCGAGACAAGTGACCCAAGGGAATGGATTCAGATTGATGGCAATACCCAAATCAAATCAAGATAAAACAAACGACTAGTTATAGTTATATACTTAGTTGTGTTTCTCCAAATTTGCCGCATAATTCTGAGCTTTTGTATGCAAACACAGGAAGAAGACCATTTGTGCCAGTGCCTCAGAAACGACACTCAGACGCCCAAGAGGAAAGCGAAGCAAGCACTGTCTGCAAATAGACCTGGGCACTTGTGGTATTTACTGTGTTTCTTTTCCCCCATCTTGAATGCGATAGACTCGATGGCTAGTTTTTTTTTTGGTGTTTTCCAGCAGTCTTGTTTTGCAGTTCTCCATAAGGTGCACCCACGACAAACAGTTCTGTTGCAATGGCCACCGGCTAGCAAGTCTAAACCGGTCTGAAAAGCGTGTCTTGCGCAGCATTGCTTAGCATTTCACTTGCTTATTGCCACTAAGCCCAGGCCAGCCAGAACAAGAAGGAGTAGATGATTTTCTGGCACTTCAATGGTTACCTGGCAGAACTTTTTGCAGCCTTTGTTGAGCGTGGTGCTGAAATGATGATTTCTCAGTCGGTCAGCGGAGATTTCGGTGAACTCCATGTTTGTCTTAGGGGTCCATTTTCTGCAACACAGACGGGAAAGTACTTGAACACTTGAACCCCCCCTTCCACAGGATCCAAACATTGTGGCAACTCCGCCAGCGATTGCTCAAAGCATGCAAGAGACGGATTCTTCGGAGTCCGAGGCTTCCTTTCGAACCCATTCTGACATCGGATTCGGTCAGTACCCGTCGCAGGGAAGGGTTCAACCTTCAAGCAGGCGGAGGAATCGTGGACAAAGACAGCGGAGGCGGAATCGTCGGAGAATGGCTGCGAGTGAGGGACAGGTGGAGTTGGGGCAGAGGTCACGATCTCCAGGGGTACTTGGCACATCCTTTTTTGGGCAGTGGACATGCAGATGGGCGTGGGCTTGCCAGTTCTTTGACAACCAACTATACCAGTGATGACTGCTGGGCCTTTTTCAAGAAGAGAGGTTTGGTTGCCGTGTCTGGAGAAGGGGAGAGATGTTCTATTCATCATGAGCGAAACCTGCGCTGGACAAACGAGTTGGCCACCTTCCTCAACAATGAAATGAATCGTCTTTTTAACAACGACCGCTTGTTTAATCTGCAAGAAATGCCAGACTCTTTTTATCATGCAGAGTTCAAAATGGGAACCAACAGACACACTGTCCAAACTTCCCCAAGCCAAGCCCTCGACCTCAATGGAGCATCCAAATTCTGGGCATGTGTTTCAGTGGAGAAGAAGCAAGGAATGGAGCTTACAGCTGCGCAGGTGAGCGAGAGGATTCGACACATGGGTGGGGCGGCTTTCCAGGGTTACGCATCCACGTGCCTGGAACAAGGAATCAATGCCAAGACTGCGTGGCAGTTGACGGATGAAAATTTGAGAAATGTTCTCCATGTGCACCATGAGTCTCATAGAGTGACCCTGCTGGAGGAGTTCAAGTGCTTCCAACCTGATCGAAGCGGGGCTCTGCTTCACTCAGAGTTGGTCTCGCCGCCTGTGGCTGGCAACGTTTTCTCCACCCCCGAGACAGGTGGAACTCAGTGATCGTATGGAGGCAGCTCTCAAACACATGATCCGGAAGAAGATGCTTGCCCAAAATGAAGCAAGTGTGGCAGAGCCTCTTCTGAATCTAACCTCTTCCAATCAAGCTTAGTTCTTTGGGCAAATGTCATGCTATGCTTTGCAATCGCCTATGTGTTTCAGACAGTTTGGTGCTATGTGTGCCGAATTAAAACTTTGGTTTTGGTATGCTTGCAGCGCCTGTGTCCCTTTACTTTGATGTTGAGGGCAGCGTGGTGCTGCGTGTGCCGAATTCCAACTTTGGATTTTGGTACGCTTGCAGCGCCTGTGTCCCCTCACTTTGATGTTGAGGGCAGGGTGGTGCTGTGTGTGCCGAATTCCAACCTTGGTTTTGGTATGCTTGCGGCGCCAGTGTCCCTTTACTTTGATGTTGAGGGCAGCGTGGTGCTATGTGTGCCGAATTCCAACTTTGGATTTTGGTGCGCTTGCAGCGCCTCTGTCTGACAAATCTTCCATGGTTTGATCAATTCATGTATAGCACTGAGACCGAGTAAGACCCTCTGAACGCTCAGTGAAGGTCCGAAGTGGTCCTTGCAACCTTGCATACCCTTTAAGTGTACCAGATGTAACGACTCATTGTTTGGGATCAGAGCTTATGAGTCCAGAAATTGGGTCCGGTCTATGTCATGTTTTCATTTCCATTTACCAAAAAGGGTTGCGATGCATAGTCAGGATTCCCTCCAATTCACTTTAGGTGAGTTCCGCGAGAGAGAAAAGGTGGGTTCGACCGTGCGAATTGGCATGTGTTCGTGGGACTTTGGATGATAGACATCCATGTCTTTTTTCGGTCACCAGTTCGGTGTTTGCACCAGTCATGCTTGTTGCGACATGACACAAGCCACATCTTGTCTTCTCCAGTGCATGGATGATCGGCAGTCTGATCTGATGGATCTCACCGCTTAGGTTCAACTGTTTGCCTTGCTCTTCTTGTTGGAGGACATGCTCTTTCTGGCCGCTTTTGGCAGAGCTGAGGAGCTGAGATGAGAGCACCTTTCAGTGGGAGACCGTTCACCACCAACCTCTAAGAAAGGTACTCAATTTCCTCAAGTATGTGTCATGGTGGATTGAGCTATGGAAGTTATATTTATGAGCTATGAGTGAAAAAACTGTTGTGAAAACATACACATTTGTTTGCACCCCTTGAGATTTTTGAATGTGTGGCATACGATGTTTTGAGAGGCTTTCATGAACAGGTAGTCCTCGATGTCCTTCATCAGCAGCAGGGAAGTCTTCACTTTGCTCGGCCAAGCTGGGCTGCGTTGTGCAAAGATGTTCTCATTCTGCCAAAAAGGGGAGGCGAAACTGAACCGGGAGATGTTCTCCAAATTGCGCCGGCAGGTTGAGAAGGAAGATACCTTTACGAACATAGGCACTCATCTTCCTCCTTGGTTAGAGGCAAACTCCTATCCAAGTGCCTTTCTTTTTCGAAGTGAGAGTACAGCAGTTCGAGTAGTCGACAGTCCACTTTTTGACTTCTTGGAAGTTTCGAGCATGAAGTCTTGACTTGTGACAACTCTTCTTTTTACACACACAGACCACAGACCACAGACCTCTCTCTCTCTCTCTCGCTCTCTCTCTCTCTCTCTTATTCTCTTGAGAGTTTGTTAGGATTCTGGAGCGAACAAACTGGGTGCCACTCCCAGTTGTCACAAGTGCCTGGGTGAGTTCCCAGTTGCAAATCTCAATGTGCCCAGTGCCTGAGGATGTTCGCGACCCGACCTGCGCCCGGATGTGCTGTTGGCTCTCCAGCTGCGGTCGGGGGAAGTTTTCAGGACGCGCAGGACATCGGCGGCCACGTCTTCCTTGAGGCGCGGAACATGATGGCCACGTCTGCATTGGAGTAGCTTGGGGATGTTGCACCAAAGGTTTTCATGTTCTGAGAGGGAAGAAGTCTCCATGGATGTGAGAAGACGCCGGCAGTGGGTATGCCACCCTCTTGAATTTCTCCTCCTGTGTGATGGAGGCCACTGGACTTCCTGAAATTCTTCTTGGCATTTGAGCAACTCGAAACGGAGCGGCCTTTTGGTACTGAGACAACTCTCTTCCCCACACTTTTGGACCACTCTTCCCATGGATGGGCCCCTCAATTTGCTTCTAGCATGCCTTGTGAGGTCGATTCGGGCGCGATGCCGGTGTGGATACCTAGAGCTTCTGCCGCTGTTGGCCAGGATCATGCACGCCCTTAGTTTTGATTTTCCTCCTATGCTGGCATCATGCCTCCAGCATGCTGACGTCCATGCCGGCCATGTTCAGATGAATTTCCTCCAAGTGACACATCTTGGGTGCATGACGGACTTGGCACATTGGACTTCTGTGGAAGGTTGGTGTTCCAACTACATTGGTGTTGGTACCATGTACGAAAATCCGTGAGACTAACACACAACTTTTAAAGATCACAACAAACTGCCAGTACATTGCTTGAAAACATTGTCATGTAACATATAGTCTTCTTGCAAAACCTCATTCTTCCAATGCTTTCAACCCTGGCGACGTCCTCGAGGACCTCGGCAACAGTTTCGGGACAGGCGCCAGGCTTACCTTCCAGCATCCCCTGACCGTTCAGATGCCATTCGAATGATGTATGTAGAATTTCAGGGACAGCCTGTTACTGGTGGTGGCCTTACTGTTTCTACATCATTCTACATCCCCTTATATACTGGTGCCAGGTCTCTACTACTGGGGCCGTAAGACCCGTTGACTCGAACCACGAGCTCAGAGTCCGATCGGTGCCTCTTAGGCCGTTCCCCTACGGATCGAGCGGCTGCCGGAAGCTTTGCAAGAGGCTTGGCAAGAGGGAAGACGGCCGAAAAGGGAGGTGAAGAGGATGATTCCCAAGGGAAAGGAAAAAGCCGTGCTCATGTTCTTTGGGGGAATTATATACTTGCAAGTGAATTGACCCACAAGCTTGCAGCTTGGGGGGGAACTGTTGGGAAGGTGTTTCAGTTCAAGCGAGCGATGGGGTTGGGTGAATATCATATGCTAGACCAAAACAAACCACAGATCTTTGCCATAAATGTCCTTTCTTTTGGCCTCGCCAACAGAAACCGCACGATCGAATACACGAAACACTCAGTGGACCAAAACAGGGCCAAAAGCTGGCCTTCTTTTCAATCCAATTCGCCAGATGACTCAGCTTGCAGGAGATGCAGAAGAGTCTTAGCACCCAGACTCAACTCTTTAACCTGGTGCAAGCCTCAGGTTTCATCCCCTCAGCAATCATCCAGCGATCGAAACTTGGTGAAGTCAAGTCAGTTTGCCCCCCCTCCCATGAATCAAGAGAGCATACGATGGTGTTTTTGTTTGGCGAACGTTTGTTATTTTGAGGACAAGGTGAGGAATTGGTAAACGGATGATTATTGCAATCTGGTGAGTTGTCAAGGTTTGGACATGTTGTAGACCTGGCCTAGTTCTTGTAGTTAGTTTCTACTTTCTACAGCAAAATCCATCTCCATCTCGCAGTGGCAGTGGTTCCAACTTGAAGGCGGCTCAGTGGCAGTTTCTCCTCGGCCTTCCTCACCAACCGCACTCTTCATTTTGGAGATCGCCCTGAGGTGAACGCGGAAGTGCAAAAGCTTCAGGCGGTCCATCCCTGCGGAGAGCAGGTCCTTTTTGTTGGATTGGTTCATTAGGTTGATTGATGTGTTAGAACATGTTTTCTGTTTCCCAAAGGTATTGATATGTATATATATATTATTATATATTTATATACTGTATACTAATATTTGTCCCCATTTCTTTTTATATTATAAAGCATTTCTATGCGAGGGGCAGATCCCAAGTGGCTCAATGGAACTCGACAATTTGTGTTTATCATGGAGCAGAAGTGCCTGTGACATGAAGAAAGGAGGTGTGAAAGAGTGGTTGGCACCAAGTTGCATCTAACAGCTCCAAAGTATGATTATCTTGGTATCTTGTTCTTCTAGTCAGACCGACACCTGTGTCTTCGCCATTTTTCAGCGTCTTCTTCTTCGCCATCGCTGCAGGCGGAACTCGCAGCTGTTAAGCGAGAGCGTGATACGCTCAGTGGAACCCTCAGTCCGACGCATTGTGCCAAGTCCCGCCACACGCCAAGTCTCCGCACACCCGTCGACGGTGCAGGACAGGCCAACGCTGCGCTGACCGCACAGCTGAAGGAGGCGTGAGGAGGCTCAAGGCGTCGAGCTTGGGGGAGGCCCAAGCTCTGATTTCGTGGACCGACAAGGACCTTCGTTCTTCGTACTCACGGTGTGGTCTGGTGAGATAGTGCTTTGCATGAAGACACGAGGCTGGCAAATTCTTCAATGATTCAATGGTCCAGACTTCCGCAAACCCGAAAGGAGTCTTTTGGGTAGGCTAGCTGCCCGTTGGAGCTCGGACAATCCACTAGCTTCGACACCCGCAGATTGAAGAGCTTGTCCCCTTGAGAAGCTGCGTCAACGAACACCTCCGAATGGGGTCCAATTGGGTGCCTGGTCGGACGGAAATGCCATCGTTCGCATCTTCGATTGGACCATGGGGTTTGTCTTCCACTGAGGTCGGAAGACAAAACGAGAGGGGCGCCCCCCCACTGCAGGCTGCTTGGCTTTGATGTTCAAGATTAGGCTTCCTTGGAACACGTGGGCAGGGCTGCTCCCACTTTATTCCGAGGTTGGTTGAAACCGGTGGCATTTCCCCAACAGCAAGCCTTTGTGTGAAATTGGTTTCTATTTGTGATGATGCGATCCCAACTTCAGAAGCCACCGAGTATGATCTCGGATTGGATGTGCAATGGTCAGCGATATGATGCAGATACACATGTTTGAATCTTCCAAAACCGATTTCCTCCGGGCTGGTAGGGTTTCTCCACCTGTTATATTATTGCATAGATGGTCCCACATCGATTTCCTCCAGGCTGGTTGTAGGATTTCTCTTCCTTATTCTTGTACATTTTGGCGTCCGACTCGATAGCTCTTCGAAGAAACCACCTCTAGGCACGGGGGTCGTCGCCCAGCTGGGCAGTGAGAAAGATAAGCCCGGGAGCTGAGCCACGGGCGTGAGTGAAGGGAAGGGACGGAGGGGCTGAGGAGGTGGAGAAGCAAATGGAGTTCCTAGAGCCATGCCATTCTGATTCAAGAGGTGATGGACCTGTTCTTTTGGTAAAACGGATGAAACAAGGTGCTGGGTCACTTTGATTGCAGCTGAGTTTTTTGTTTTGGCTTTAGTGGCGGAGTGGTGCGGTTGGTTTGAAGGGTGTGTTGGAAGACACGGCAAGTGAGTTTTGGTGGGAATTGCACTGGTAGGTTTGTGGAATCATTGCAGGAGGTGGAAGAAGCGTAGGACATGACACACGACCTTGCAAGTTACCAGGACACCAAGTAGGGCGTGCAGCTACTTCACACCAGATGCCACACTCAAAAAGACTGGAGCCGCTCCCTGGTGGATAGAGAAGGAGCACATCCGGAAAATCCATTGTTTTGTGAAGCTACCATAGAAGAATGCACCACGTCGCTGCCTTCCTTGATCTTCCTTCAACCCAACGGCGTAAAAAAGCATCGACCGCCTCTTCTCCGCTCAGGTCGGAGAAGTTCGCACTTGAGAAGTCCACCTGACACGTTTTGACCTTTTTTTGGATGCACCCCTCCGTTTGGTCTGTAAAAAAGGACGCTACTAGGAGCAAAGGGCATCGCTACTAGGACGCTACTAGGGGCTCCTGGCCTTACTACTAGGAACAAGGACGCTACTAGGAGCTAGGTGAGGCTAAAGGGTTCTTGATGGCAAGTTTTAATGGCTCAATGGAACGACACTGAACGACACTCGTTTGATCGTCGAACAAGGTTTCAGGTGAGAAGCCGCACACTGATTGATGAGGTTTCTCCTAAAGCAAATGGAAACCTGAAACTCACCGTTTGCGAGTGGTGTCATCGCTTTCTCAGATGCAGCATGTCTGAGCACCAAGAAGACCTTGTACTCTCCCAGACAGAAGTGTTAACTTCGATAGCAGATTTCCTTTAGAATAGAATAGAATAGCAGGCATCGAAGAGGGTTGGTTTTGCTACTTTCCTCACTGTGAGGGTTCCACTGGGCGAAAACCAATCAATAACAAAGAGACAGACTTTGTCCAATGGGGATCAGCCAACTGCGCAGCTTCAATCATCCCTTCTTCTGAAGAGAACAAGGAGAAAAAGCAATTCGATTCCCTGAGTCCCATTTTACAGCTAGACAGCTAGACTGGTGTTTTTAAATCATTCTTTGTGTTCTAAGTTCTGTTTTCAGGTTGAAACCACCAGCCATTTTACAGTGACATCAATGTTGGCAACATTTTGTTGCTTGCGAAACGGGGGTCCTTTCTTCACTTGGTTTTCCACGGAGAAGAACACCGGAGGGACCGCCGAAACCACGGCGGGTGAAACACCACGAGGAAGGGCGCGGGTTCCGCAAACGGCATGGCGTCGCCAGGTACTTCCCGAATCACCACAAAGCTCCGGTGCACAGTGTAGCCATGAGTTGGAGCCCTGGGGACGTCGGTGCACTCGTGGGGGAACGGGACGAACTGGGGCACTTGACGTCCAGCTGGAAGCACCAAGGTTCTGAGCAACGTAACATACCATGGTCTTTGCGTGTTGATGGCTTGCATACCACGCATACCATGCCATGACATACCATACCATGCCATCTTTCTTTTGCCATACCATGCCATTCAGTCGTGTCTCAGACGGAGTCTTTTGGCGTGTCGTTCCGGTCGCCACACGTCCAACGACGAGGCGACGACTCCACACGCTTTGTGACCGCCTCCTGGGATGCGACGATGCACGTCTTCGACCTCACGAGAAAGGAACTGGACAAGCTCGGGGACCCCAGACGATTTCATGAGATTTCGCTTTTGGTTGGGGGGGATGAACGGAGGTGCTTCTGTGGGGAATAGATATCCCAGGCAAGGGAAGTCTGACCTTGCACTGGGGCGGCTTTTGTTTTTGGAAGCTTGGAGGCAAGCAGAATTGGATTAGGTCAGACCTTCTGCTTCGGGTTTTCTGCTTCGGGTGAGTCTTTTTTGGTCGTGCGTGTGACCGACCTGGCTGGTTCGGGCGCAAAGCACCGGTGCGAGCGGCAGATGCAGTGCGGCAGTGCCGGGACAACACCACAGGGCCTACTCAATGCCACTGTTTGAACCACAGGAACACCATGGAACACCCCCTTGGCATTGGATAGGATGGAATATCTGCAGTTCCTCCCTCAATGCAGCAACAGCTCCTTCTGAAGATATCATTAGCAGTCATTTAAGGCATGAGTTTATGAATGAACTCCCTGAGCCCGGACCCCCATCGACTTCGCTTGCCATCGACCCAGCTCGCTCGGGCCAGGACCCTGCGCAAGCAAAATGCCAGGGGGACCCAGCGCTCTCTGCGGTCCTCCAGAGTTGGAGAATGAGGGAGAAGTCTTTTTCGAAAAAAAAAACATCATCAACTCCAAGTCCTTTGTTTTTGATCCATTCAATGCCATTCTTTATGACTTACCAGTCTTTTGAATCTGAATCAGGACATTAGGTTTGGAGCCTCTTTGAGGGGCCCTTTAAAAAGCTCTTCCTTGGGCTCCTTACTTTGGTTCGCTTGTCGTGGACCTGCAGTCACGTGTCCTCCAGCGCCACGTAATCAGGCCGCAAAGAGTGAGCAGATGGGTGGCCTCTACTCTGTGGCCTTTGCGAAAACGGCCCGGACACCCGGCACCCTGCAGAAAGACCATGAAGCACCGGCGTGCGGAACAGAAGACGGTGCGGAAACTCTATCTGGTCATCCAGAGGTCGGATATGGTGTAGTTGAACAGATGCCGTTGTCGTAGTCCTGATGAGTCACATACGACATTTTGTTTTGTATACTATACTATATTGATCCTGGAAGTGAAAGATATTTTTCAAAAAATGGTTGTTCTATGTTGTTCTGGCTTTGTAGTGTTTTGTAGTGTAAAACCCTTAGTAAATCAATGGTGTTCGGTAAAGGCCAGTGAATAAATGGTAAAGGCCATTATGATCGGAAAGGGATCAGGACCAGTCACTTCCGCCCAGTCGGGGCGGGTCTTTGGTCACGTCAAGTCCAAGCTTTCCGGCTTCGAGGAGAAGGCATGCCCCCCTCTTGGCAAGGCCCACTTTCACGCTTGTTCAGGGACAGTATAATGATTTTGATATCAAAGGATGGCCAGTCATCCCACCCACCCACCCAGTCATCATCCCACACCTGCTCCCGTTATGACGCTCCAAATCACTCCACTCCACTCCGGTGAGTGAACCCCCCATGGGTTCACCGGACCGAGCTCGTGCCGACGGAACGGGCGGAGCTGAGGCCCCGGAAGTGCTGGGCTGCACCTCGGTGGACCGGCCGGGGGATCTCAGGGGCGGGGCGGGGCGAAGAAACAGGGAGAACTGGATGTGGGGAGTGTGGTGGTTAGGTGGTTTGGGTGAACTGGAAGATGAGTGGTTCTTTTTGGGAAGGACAGGTGTTGAGCGATGGAGGGAGTCAGAGGGTGGGCTCATGTCTGTGGGATGGCTACCCCGGCTCCTAGTGCACATTCGATGACTCTTTGTCAGGAGAGATTGCGCGGATTGCATGCGACCCTCCTCCTCTCGCAGATTCGCAACTGAGGCATGTATACTTGTGGAACCATGTCACAGGCAAGTCGGTCTGCAGACATTGGAGGTGAGTTGAATGCAGACGGATCAAATGTACCTACGGATCAAATCCAGCTAGCACATGTCTCCCTTGGCCCTCTTGAGGCCTTTTCTTGCTTCATTTGTTTCGGTGTTTTCCTGTGAACAAATACATCGAAGGTTCCCCCCAAAATGGACCCTGCTCTGGTCACGACGATCTTGAATGATCAGGGCAGCAAATCTCCAAGCGTGGTGGTGACAAGGGCCACCAGGAGCTTCCGCCGAGCATTCCGCGAACTCCGAGAATTCTCCGAGAAAGAGGTGGAGAGAGAGGTTGTGCCGATGATTAAAAGCACATATTGGGACAAGCCAAACGAGAGCACCCTGAAGAAGCCTTACTGGCACAACCAAATGCTGGGTGACCTGAGAGCTTCAGCATATCCCAGCTTTTGTTTTGTGGATTTCAATATCCAAAGGCTCCCGAACTGCTGCGGCAGGACGAAGTGAATGGCATAGACTTTCATGCAGGGCAGCAGGCAGGTTCTCAAACTCTCCAGTGGGTTTCACACATTTTGGGAGCTTGTCTTCCGAAATCTTCCCACCTCTCAGACAGAGCCAAAGGTTTTTCCATCCAGGTGGTAGCTTTGTCTCAAGCTGAGGCGATACATCGAAACATGACCAAATTCGGACCCATTGGCAGAAACTCATTTGAGCAACTGAATTCTACACAGCTGCTCATCTTCGTTGCGCAGGGGGAACTCCATAATTGTCAGACGGTCTCTGGGGAAGGACACTTCCACTCATGACACCTCCACTCACGAGCTAGTTCTTTCGTGACCCACGTGGGGCTCGGGGCCGATTCCTGACCTCCACACTGGCGGCTTCTGTCTTGCATCCATATTCATATATCGACATGTGGAATGTTCCAATCAGGGAGACGCACATGGGTGGCCCAGCCACACGGGGTGTCGCCGGTTTTTCCGTTACCCTCTTGGAAAAACACCGCTTGGGACGGACTCCTTTTTGAGAACGATTTTGAAGTGATCCGACCTGCCAAACCTGGACAAGGATGGAGCCTTCTCTAAACTTGGGGTCGTTCTGGATGGAGCGTCGTCATGTAGAAATGGAGCAGGATAGGGACACTGGCCTTTTTGTATTTTATAACCACCAAGAGAATGTTCGGTGATCAAATGACTACCAGAGGCAGAGGACAACTCTCTTAGTCGCCTCTTCCCTCATTTTTTCAATGACTTATCACCAATTGCAATTTGCAATGTGTGTTTCCTTGCCAGATAAGGGTCTTGCAGAAACTTGCGGTATTGCTTGAACACTTGCTGAAAGCCAAACAAAAGGCGCCAAGTCCGGACTGAACACTTTGCTGTTGGACCTGACTGAACCTGACTGGACCTGACTGGACCATGACTGGACATGCAAAGCTCGGTCCAGACTTCAGACCCTTACGACTCCACCCTTCAGACGCCCCTTCCGGCGACTCCAACCGGGGGGGCCCCACAGGTCATGGCAACCGCGTCCGATGATTCGAACGCCGCCTGGTCAGCATTGGCTAACGCCGGAGATCTCGCCGGACTCGCATGGCGGAGAGGAAGTCTTCCTAAATCACCTAAGGGTAGAGAGGTTCCGTTCTCACCTTGTGTATTGAAGAGGGTTCTGTTCCCATTCTTCGGAGAGGGTTCTGTTTTTTTTGTGTTTGGTGTATTGAAGACATCTAGGGAGATATGCCAGCTACCTTTTTTTTTTCAGCTGCTTGTGTTCCTCTGTTGAGTGGGTCTCCGGTGCAGAAAACTCTGGGGATCGCTGACGTCCGTTGTTCACCGGGGTGGTGCGGGTGGTCCTCTCCAGAGACATCCCTGTTCGCGTTCGGAGTTTTGAGCACAGCAGTGGTGGCAGTGGGTGTACAGTGATGCTCGCTCCAAAGCAGCATGAACTCACGGAACGTGAAGAGGCCCAGTTCCATCTTGCAGGAAACCCTAAGGCCCAGACTAGTTGACACACAGCGATACTGGTGCGAGCCCAGCGCCAACCGCCCTTCCCCCACCCAAAACAGCAACTTTGCATCTGGATTTCGGCCCGGCATGCGACGTGTTTTGCCTCGTCTAAGTGCCTGTCAGGTCGTTCAAAGAATGGTCAAGAATGGATGAGTGCAGCAGTCAAGCTTCACAGACCTAAACCACAATAAGCGGTTGGGTTTTGAGCTGTGTGGCTTCTGGACAACTGCCCCACTTGTTCAAACGTTTCCCTCTGGTGAGCCACTATGACATATATGGGGATGGGATAGGTGAAAACCTGGAGCCCGAACACCGTGTAGCAGTGTAGCGAACGACCTTCCAGGTAGGTGAACGAAAGTATGGTGCCATGAGCCACAGCCAGAGATCCTTCAGCCGGGTCGCATCACTTCAATTACGACTCGTCGCTGTAAGGCCATCATCTGGGACTTCGCCGAGGGCATTCCTCTGCGAACGCCTGGGAGCCCCTATGATTGGGTGATTGGACGAGTGGCGAAGTGGTGTAGAAGGATTTGGGAGTGACTTGCTGCAGTTCTGCTGGTTCCGAGGTGTATACATGCTGAAGATCGTTAGTTGTGTGAAATGGGTGTCTACTGGACAAGGGGATCACCAAGGACCCCTAAAACATTACAAGCCCTAAGCATAGACTTTTTCACGGCCATGGGTCGATGGGTCGTACAGCAGAGCTCTTGGGGGAAAGAACAAAAACGACTTGCGGGACATGCTGACACGAAGCGTGTATATCAATGGTACAACTATACCAGAGGCCTCTAAAGGGCTGGTTAATGGACACCCCATTCACCCCCAAGGGGCTATGCATAGACACCCCAAACAGGTCGCCCTGGTATACCACTCATTCTATCCTCTTAGGACTTGTCGCTCTCGGGATCTTTTGCACAAGTCTTCACCTTCAAAGCTTCCTCTCAGGTCTGCTGCAGTTCTGCCGTTCCGAATCTCCTGTTGTCAGAGCCGTTCTGATCTCTTCCACGCTCTTCAACACGTGTCCGATGTGCTCGCAGACTTCTCGGGATGAGGCTGAAGCATCCAGAGAAGCCAGTTTATGGGGTGACCTTCCTTGGCAAGGACGGGCGTCCACTAGTCGACTGGGGAGGGAAGGGTGCTCGATCAGGTAACAGATGAGGAGTGAACGAGACTTTAGATTGAGAGCTCCTAGTAGCTTCTTGCTCCTAGTAGTAAGGCCAGGAGCCCCTAGTAGCCCCCAGTAGCTTCTTACTAAGGCCTGATGGAAGCTAAACAACCACTCCTGCGAAACCAGTTTTCCATGCGCCAAAGAGATGGCCATGAACGAGCGATTTTGGTTTTCTAGGGCATCGCTAGGACCACATCGGACACATCGTGATATCTTCGGAAACCATTGCGTGAGACCAAATGGTTTCCGACGTAGTGAGATCCACCATGCCGCCAGGGCCCGTTCCATCGGCCACGCAACTGGTGTTCAGGCTCCCTCGCTCGATTGGGCCTCTCCCCCACCCCCACTTCACCCCCGCTTCACCCCCGCGTGCGCCCGCGTGCGCCCGCGTTGTCCTCGCGGTGCGCACCGCGTGAGGACCCCGAGAGGCAATACTTCGTCGCCACCTGCTGCTTCGACCAGCGCCGCTGGCATACCTTGGGGATTCCAAACTCCGGGATGCAGGGATTTGATGCAGCCAGCTTTGCAAGCTGCGGGACGGTACTTCTGACAGATCCAAAGATGAAGGGTCCCTCTGATGCGAAAACTCGACAGATCCAGCGGTTGTCCTCGACTCATGCGAAAGGGAGGTGAACCACTTGGGACTCGACACTCCTTCAAAAGAATGGACACGGTTTTTCCAACACCCGCATCAGTCGGAACATCCAGCCAGACTGCCATCAGTCGGATCAAGACTCCCCCAGAAATCACCTTCCAAAGATGGACCACTCTGTGAACCGACCTGATGTTTGGAGCTGCCAAAACTTCTCGAACAATGCCACCAGCCCTGCCAGGAGGACCCGCATTTTTGACATGCGGGACAAGAAGGCTGGCTGGCTGTTTCCGTGATCGTCAGGGTTTTTCAGCAGCAGCCGGGACAGGGCGATTGAAGCTTTTGATGAGCATCCCAAATATACAGTAAGTAGTTCTTGCTTCAGGGAGTTCGTGGGCAAAAGAACCCCTTCTTTGTCACCACCGCCGAAAAAGAGAACAGGTCGAGCGGAGCGACCCGAGCTCGGCACCGGCGGCCAGGTAGTGACTACTCTCGATGGTCATACGGATGATATTATTGGTCCCAGACTCAGGGGACCCACCGGTACGGACCGGCACAGGACCGGGGCGTTCTCACTGACTCAGCCGGTGACCCGGTGGGTGTTTGAGTTGTCCAAAAAGGAAGGAGCCGAAAGGGAGAAAAGGGAGCTGGTTTGGGGCCCCGTTGGGGGCCCGATTTGGTGCCTACGGTAGGCCGTGGGAGACGAAATTGCTTGGAATCTGTTAAAACACATGATAATCAGATTTCCTTTTTGTTCAACGGAGAGCAGCTCCCCCATCCTTTTACAGAAGAATTTTTACGTCCAAAATCGATGCGAACATCAATCCCAACGCCCATGATGCCAGGTATTGATTATGCGACCCAGGGGCTTTTGGCCACCGGATCGGATGATGGGTGCTCCAGCTCAGCGTGGATGGATCGCCCCGAGGGTTGGGGCGGAAACAAGAGCTATATAGACCGAAGGTTCCCCTGGCAGCTAGACGGTTGGCTTTCTTAGGACGATGGGCTTTCAACAGAAACCAGCTGCTGCCCTAGCTGCTGAAGTTGGCTTTCTTGGGGTGATTGCACCTGCGGATGATCAACGTCTCAACGCGGCTAGTGGCTAGAGAGAATGGCAAGCGGCCACAGCTTGGACGCCTTTGATGATGTCCATGTTTTTGAGACAAGAGCAATGCTTTCCTCAAACAAAAAGAGCCTTTGCCTCAAATAGGCCATATGGACAAATCCAGAACTTCCAGGATTGCTGTTGATGGTCATCACTCATCACTTTTTTTAATTAGCTTTTGACCTTTGAATCCTTTGTTTTTGTTCAATTCCCTCGAAGCCCTACCTTTGAATCCCTGGACATTGCGACTCCTCCACCGGTGCTTTTCGGGACCGCCTTTAACTCGCGCCGAGTTACGGATCCGCAGCTCGACGTTCTCCCGTCCACAACTGGTCTGAGGAATATTTTAATCTACGATACAAAGACATGGAAGTTGCTACATCGACTTGAGTGCAAGGCCGGAGATGTGAAGCGGACCAGAGGGGGTCCGGGTCGGATGGAGATGGGAGAGGTCGGACTGCTGGGATGAGCACTGCAAATTGCTATTCGGATCCTTTTGGCAGAGCTTGCGTGTTGCGTTTTGCAACTGGGTGTGCTTGGCGTCTTGGAACTGGGTGATGAAGCTGTGTTTAAAGTCAACACGTGTTGCCCTCAGGTGCACGCTGCGTCCGGTTGAACGATGTGCTTTGTACCTCTTTTTGGTTCAATCAGGGGATGAAAGATCGATGGTTTCACCGTGAAGAGACAAAGGGAATACCCCAGACACGACGAATGGGACTGGAATATTTACCTACCCAAATAAGCCACAGAACAAAAGGAGGAACACACACACACACCTCTACCCCAATGTATCCAACCAGAATGCAGTCCCAAACAGGTGGTGTCTGGGTGTCTGGGTACTATTAAGAAGCAAAAACAGATCCCTTTCACAGTGCAGATGTGTTTGTGCAGAGCCTCCACTCATCCACTTCATCCCGTCCATTCCCGGTGTGTTCGGGTCGGTCCCGTCCCCCGGCGGAGCCACCGACCCACAGTGGGCATGGTGAATTGGATGCTTGGAGAAAAAAGGGGTTGCCATCCAAACCCATGGTGATGTTTCCATTGTCCTACCAAGCCGTACAGGAGAAATTGAAAAAAAACACATGGTTTCAACGACTGGTTTCCGCTGCTTCCTTGGATCGACTAGACTAGACCTGTAGACCTTCCAGATCCGCACGGGACCTCTCCGGCAGGTGGACCTCTCAGCAGAGACGGAGGTGCAGCGAGCATTCCCGGGGTGAACGATGGCAGGTGTGGGCCAGGCCAAGCTTGTTCTGGACAAACATATGTTATTTTTTGGCAATCAAGAAACAACGATGAGGGATTGGTCAGCTTCTCTGTCAAAGATTTTTGTGTTCCTTCTTCCGAGGGGACTCAGTTTATTTTTGGGGCTTCGTGCAGTTTCTTGTGATGTTTCTCAAAACTACATTTTCATGAACCCTCGTCCAGTCACTGATTCGGAAGGGTCGATGGACCACCATCGATGGACCACCCCAGAACCGCCCTTCAGAAAGACCTGTTGGATCATCTGGAGGAAGAGCACCAACCCAATGCTGCTTCTATAGACATGTTCAACCGTCCCACCCTGCAGGGTGGCCACGCGATCTCTTCCCATTCAATCAGTGATTGGAGTACCATGCAAATTAGCTCATATCAGCTTCCCACGTGCCTTCTCACTTGAGGGTTATCTTCACTCTGATTCACGTCTCAACTGGACACTTGCATACAGAGTTGTGTGGTCCTTTGTACATTTGTGCCAGAGCCACCGATCGAACTCCATCCAGTTTGGAGCCAAGACCGCCCATGGTTTCGTTGACCGAACCTTCACACTGGGACCCTGGAAGAGGGGAATGGGGCCATGCCATCCATTTCCATGGTCTTTTTGAGGGGGCCCTTTCGATGGTCTTTCCACTTCCACTTCCGGATGGAGGCGAGAAACACCCTTCACCGGTTCTTCTCACCGGGCAGAACGCGAACGCCAGGTGAAGCGTGTGGCCTTCAGTCTGGCATCCCGAACGACCTCTTCGGCGGTGGCGGAACGGGCGGGTTCCGTGGAGGTTTTCCCCCAAAGCGGTGGACAACGTGTGCTGCTTCGAAGAGGGGGTTTCCCAACCACGTTGAAGAAGACCATGTATATCAACAAGAAAGAGGAACAAACACCCTCACTTCAGTGTTTCAGAAGGACAATTGCAAGCTTCAAGCGAGCTTGCCGTGTTCCAAAGGGCGACTTGCTCACCTCACGGGTAGCGACTTCACCGATGAGGTCGAGATGGCGACATGCTGGCGGCGGCCTGCTCGACGGGGACTGTGCGACCGGGGGAAGTGGGTGTTTCTTCTTTTTGAAGGGGAAGGGGGAAGTGGGTGGGAGGTGCAAGGGCTCCTGGCATCGCTACGAACGGAGCGATCGGACGCTACGTTCGGCTCTCCTGGCCTTCCTACGAACGGAGCAAGAAGCTACGTTCGGGGCTGGTGTTCTAAAACCGCCTCCACCTGGTGTTCTGAACCAGGTCCCTTTGGATGGCGAAAAAGGGGAGCCATGTTCGGCCCATGTGACCGTGGACATGCTGAAGTGACCATTTCTTCGCTTGTGGAATGAAGACTTCCCAGAAAGAACTGATCCGTTCAGATCATCCGGCCTGGTCAAGCAGTTAGCAGCTCTTCAGACATGTTTGAAAGGAGCGTGCTGATTTACTCTGGCTTCAAGTCCATGGAGAAGCCAACCATAAGGCAAAAGCTGAGCGCCTCGGCTGCAGCTTGGGGCGCCTGCGCTGGCAGCGTTGGGATACGAGTATTGGGCCAGGCAGGCGGCCACTCTTGGGACATTGGTGCCAACCAGTCCTGATTGCACCTGCTGGTTGGACAGATTAATGCAATTGGTGTGGAATCCTTTTGCTTCTTTCGTCAATGAGCAGGCGTGGGCCGTAGCGAATTCAATGACTTACGGACTCCAGAAGCTCCTTTTTGGGATCGGAGAATTGCAGAATCCTGTGAAGGTTGCCATTCGGAATTATAGGGTGAATTTCATTATATATAGGGAGATCCCCAAATGGGTAGACTGGTCTGTTTTCCTTCTTCCAGGGGGTCGTTACCTGGGAGGTCTCCCTATTTGAGCTACACACCTCTTACAGTTAGGCTAATCCATTTTCCCGGCTTGGTGGATGCGCTCTTTCCTTTGACCAAGGGCTGGTCTTGGCCACTCACATGGAACGACTGAACTTCCTGGTACCATTTCTGTTGTTCATGCAACATCCTCCGACACCAGCTAAGAATAGCCTTAGGAGGTTGTTGCCAGGGACACCGGTAGGACGTGCCGTGGTTCCGCGAACCGGAACGCGTGGCGCGCAGGCGGGCACACGGACTGTGTCTTCGACGTGGCTTGGGGAACCGACTCTAGGAGCAATGGAGCCCTGTTGGTGAGGCACTCAGTGAAAGTTTCAATGGAATGGCAGGTTGGGGAGTAGCAACGGCTAGCGATCCGACTTCAGTCTCACCAGACGACGTCTTTGGCTCGCCGAAAGACTCATCCACACGTCCTTGCGACGACGTCTTTGGCGACCAGCCAGTGACGGGTGGTTCCCAGGTCTCTGCCTCGCACGACAAATCCGTGAGATTTTGGAAGGAGGTGCTGTGAGTGCCGGGCCGCGGATGCCGGGCCCTCTCCGCGGCCCGTCGTGCCTGTGGGCGAAGGAAGGATTTCGGCTGAGATCAGTGTCATGTGAGATGGCAGCTGCAAAAGGGAACCACAGGAACCCACAGGACACATATAGGTGGAAATAACATGAAATAACCTCTACAGAACTATTTGAGTTCAGGACCCCGAATTTCCCTGAATTTCTGTTATCACGACACCATATTCTTTGCTGATGTTTGAGATTACTTGAGTTGAGGAGCACCGAGCTCTACAGCTGACGACCAGTTTGGAAGGAACTTCCAGTGGACACCCCACCTCTGTTTAGCCAGCCTTCGCACCAAACTCGATTGTCCATCCGACAATGCGGAGCTGCGGCTGAAGGGCCATTGGTAGCCGGTGATTCATCAAACAGTCAGACTCATAGATGGACATGGTGCAGACCGGCTGCCCCCTGTGCTGGTAGACCTGTTAGGGGGGGGGCCTGCTCCAAAAATTCTCTGCGGAGACAAACCTTACCGGACCGGCAGAGGAAAAGCTCCGTTGTTGCGGTCGAATCTGTGGAAGGTTCTTTCCCATCATCCGCAATTCCGCGGAACTCCTGGTTCTACTAGAGGTATTTGGCTTTGGGCCAAAAATAAGGTCCAGGGGGACCCTTCAGGGTTCGGTTGCCTTTTCCATTTACCAATGGGCTGTACCCTATTCTTGAGCCTGTAGGCATTTGAAGGGCGTTGGATGCGTTGGTACATTTGAGGTAAAAGATCCAGCACCATTCAAGCTCTTGTCAAACCACATTGTTGAACCCTATTTGTAATTACCTGAGGTATCTCTTGGGTGTCCCTCGTGGTGCCAAATTTTATCCATACGTCCGAACACATAACTCCCAGTGTACACCGATGCTCTGAGTGATCAGCGATTTCCTTCAGTGAACTGATCAGCGATGCCTCTTTCAGAACTGCTGGAGAGTCACATCTCTCGGATCCTTTCAATCACCGAAGGCTTCTTCAGATGGCGGGAGGGCTTGTTTTTGAAGAAGCTTTGTCTTTTTCTTTTCTTCCAAGACTTGGTCGGAAGGAAGGGTTGGTCGAACCTGGCAGTTGACCAGTTGTCTCAGATTTTGACCATATATAGCTTTTCGCATCAAACATATAGATCACACTCCAAACGATGCCCACGATAAAATACTCTCCCAAACGAGGGTCGCTGTTCAATTGAAGTGCTCTCAACCGCTCGAACCATGTTGCTTTCAGCAACATCAGAAGTACATTCCCACCACAACTTGCGATGTCTCACCCGACGCATGTGGAGTTCACACTCCTCCACCGTTTGGGCCAGAGGTGAAATTTTGGGCTCAAACCGCGAATCCCCCCGCTGAGACCGGCGTGTTTTTTTGGGACCGCCCACGACCGCGGCCACCGAGAACTCGGCTGGGCCGCGATGGAGCTGCCATCGGCGCCCGTTTTGGGCTTCAAGGAGGCGCTGGTGGGGCTGAAGGCGCGGAGGAAGACCAGTGGGCTGGAATGAAGTGGACTAAGAGAACTATGGAAGCACTAATTGAGGGACCTTCAAGTTTTGGAGAGGAACTTCATGATTGGTCATTTCTGTTTCCGATTTGTCAGTCCACCCCACTGCGCAGCACTTCGTGCCCAAAGAAGGACCTTTTCTTCGCCACACCGGTGACCGTCCCACACCGGTCCGACCGGCTCCAGGCCTCGGAGCTGCAGAAGGGCGTCGCGGAGCGCTCCAAGGCCGGCGGCATCTGAGCGCTTCGAACCGTCCGTGACGGGGAGGGACCTCGGGAGAGGGGTCGACGGGTCGGGAGAGGGGTCGCTCCTTTTCTGGTTTTGGGGGGCGGCCTTGAGCGGTGTTTGGCTCATTCAGTTGATGGGATGATGACCGTGTCTTTGATACTTACTTTCTTTTTTTTCAGATTTATGCTCCTCTTATAGTCCGAGCTCAGAAACAACATCAACTAAACGCATCTTTCGCGGCGTTGCGGATGCGTTGCCGTCAGCGGCCCCTTTTTTTGCGGAGAGAGGATGGTTGGTTTCAATGAGAGGTCCATGGATGGTTTTAAGATCACGCGCAGTGACGCAGTGCAGGCAGTTGATTTGGAGAAATGACTTGGGGCAATCACAGACCTTTCCTATGTCATTGAAGATCACATCTCCTGGGGAAGAGCAACATTTGATCATCTCTTCGTTTTCAATGATCTCTCCGTTGTGCCCAAGACTCTACCTCGGTCCCACTTCGGTGCACATTCCAAGTTCATGCAGGGCAAAGTTGAAACCGGAATGTCTCGGTGAAGGACTCAGTCTCTTTGTTTCCAACAAAAATCCTTGCCTCGCCAATACGGTAGCAGTTCTCCCAGACACCCCAGACACCCCTGAAACACTGAAATCCCCTCCAACACTGAAATCCGTCTCTCCTTCCCGGGAAAAACACGCGCACACGCACAGTGCTGCGTGCTGCGAAGCTGCATCCATCTCCCACATTCACATCCGTAGTCTTGATGCTGAATAGCACAAACACCCAATGTCACCAGACTGACTACAGTATAGTGATGATGATCTTGAAGACTGGATTCGAATGCTCACCTTGCGGTGATGCAAGACTGCAGACACACTCGTGATGTTCTATATATAGCTTATATCTACATGCAAGCTGGTGATCTTCATGGTCCATTGGTCTTCCAACCACACACCTCCCATCCATTTCGTTGCTTTGCAGGGCCCCCCTGGTGTCCGATTCAGGCGATTCCATTTCAGGCGCCCGGACGTCGTGGAACGCCGGTGATCGTAGAACGTGACGGTCTCCCGGCCTCCACCAGTGGAGTCTACATGCGGAATCTTCAGACTGCTTCACATGCAGCGCTTCAAAGGGGAAGAAGGCCTTTTGACGAAATCCAGCTGGTTCACAGGATGGCACATGATGGCACGACTCCAATAATGATAATGATTGAAGACGAGGTAAGAGTTGTAAATCTCATAGGAACACACCTCCGATAACCCTCCAAAAGGTTTCCATCAGCTGTGCCATAGCAAAAACAGTTCCTGTGGGAATACACCCCCATAGTTTTAGAGTGTTCTTCCACTATCCGGCATGCTCCTTGGTATATCCTTATTTGGTTGTTTTGAAAAAAAAGACATCGTTCGGCAGGCGGCGGACATTTCTGTAGTGCGGCACAAACTTGTGGTAAACCGATGGGAGAGATGACCACACAACGAACAAACGAACCGGCGCGGCGCCGAAGTGGCGCGACGCCGCAGTTTCCATGACACGACGCTTTCTGCCGACGCTTCAAAAGCGACATGACGTTTTGGGTCCAAAGTGGCAGGCAAACAAACATGAAGCAGCGGTTTTCTCAGAAAGCGACTAAACAATCAAGCGACAGACATCTGTAGAGTTTTGCAAAAAGACAATTCCAAATACTCTGGTGTCCTAGGTATGCTTTGGTATGGCTGTGGGGCAATTCCAGACACCCCAAAAGCATGGCATGCTAAGATCCCTGTCGGTGTCTGGGGGACATCAGGCGATGCAGTGAAGCTGGTGTCTATGGGCGGCTTGGCTCGAAAGGGAGGTTGAACGAGGATGAAAGTTACAAGTAGTTCGAAGGTAAGTGGCCCTGGAGGTCTTTGGAACGAGACAAGAAGCAAATCGAATCCAAGACTCTAGACACCCCGTTCATTCTTTTTGACCCCCCCTTTGTGCATATTTGCAGATGTTTTTTGTGTGTGTCAAGGTGAAAGAGTTCCAGACTCTCTTAGTCGTATACAGGCCTTTTGTCTTTAGTCTTGATTCTTCATACTCAGGTCAAGAAGCATACTAGCTATCCCCGGTTCCGTGTGGAATTTAGGTCTCATGCATCCAGTAATCCTCATCCCAGAAAGCTGGACCTTTGCATGTTCTTTCCGTGAGTGGTCTCGATGTACCTCCTTGGCTGCTTTGCGCTTGGAACAGTTCTAGGTGCCTTGGTGGGCACTGGCCTCCGCAGCCGAGCCCTCCGTGCCGCGCGGGCGCAGCGCGCGCAGCGCGCGCGGGTGCCGCGGAGACTGTTTGGCAACATGGAACAACTGAATCCGCTGCCCAGCTGCATTTCTGCTGGTGGGTGGCTCTGAAGACGGGAAAGGAGGCCACAGGCGTTCCAAGAGATGATCTGTTGGATTCTTGGGCTTTCTGCCACAACCCTGAAGATTCGTCTTTACCTTTTTGGCATCCTTTGGCCCCTCAGCCTTGCGACCTGGAAAGACGCGAAGAGGATCCACCTTTCTTGGGCTTTTGTAGGAGAAAATCTCAAGGTTTGGTGGGAAAGTGCTGCGGTTGGACTCGGATGCTTTAGACGATGACAAAAAGATCTGAACATGCAGAAAATACCACCCTTTCAATCCCCTTTCACACCCTTTCACGCCTTCCTTCGACACCTTTGTCATGCCAAAGCTGGATTAATGCATCTGAGGTTCTACGAGGCCCCCGAGAAGCAGACTCAGAAGCGCTATGAGCCACAAGTTCAGGCCAAAGGGGCTGCGTTTTGTGATGTTTCGTTTTCTGTTCAGATCTCATTTGGAATCCTGAATGGAGCACGCCACACCCAGGTGTGGAGGATCTCATGGTAAAAGCCCCATGTATCAGCTTCAGACACCAGGTCATGATCCAGATAGCCTGGAAGATGAGCGCAAAACTGCAAGTCCGTTGCCTGCTCTTTCGCCTGCGCCGAGCCCGCGCGCTCTAGGCCATCAACGCGCTCGAGGAGACCATGAAAGCGAAGTCCGACGACCAGCTTCGTGCCCGTCCTCGAAGAAAGCGGCCCATACCAGTCACAAGACGGGAGGGGTGCGATCCATGGAGGTTAGGGGTGCCCAGCTACTCCCACTCACTGGATGGGACCAAACACCACCCAACTCCATGTGACTCCTCTCCCCACCACTCCACCCGGTCTCCCGGGAGACCCCGAGACCGGTGTGAATGGTTCGACCCGCGTTGGTCGCGAGCGCCGTGGGTGCCAAGTGATCTGACGATGCTCTGATGTTGGGACTTCAGGTGCTCTGACGGCGGACCTGCAGCAGCGTGCGCAGAGTGGGACGCCCTTGGAGGAGCTTTTGCCCGAGGCCTTTGCGCTGGTGCGTGAGGCGAGTGGGGTGGACACAAAAGGGTGGAGAAGCAACAACTCTCCAGGGAACTGGGGTTTCAAATTTCAAGGTGCTTTTTGTATTTTTTTCGTTGATTTTGACGGTTCCTAGCCAACCTGACTGGCAAAACGGTCAGCTTTACACATCACATATATAGTCACGTGATGTAGTGATGTTAGGCGATGTTGAGAGTGAGTTCTTGGTTTTCTGGACAAATCTCTCTCCCCAACCATTTCCGCCCTGGTTGGCCGTTGAATCACAAAGGCCTTTCCGCCGGCCGTTGGCGGTTGGCCGTTTCGCATCGGCTCAGGGCTCCACTCGTGTGTTGGGCTTGCGCCACTTTGATGTGCAGCTCATGGGAGGCGAAGCGGGGTGGAAAGCGTGGTGAACCGGGTGGTCGGGATTTCGGGTCTCGGAAGCGATTGGAAGGGAGAAGATGACCATCTTTTAAATAACATTAAGCAGCCACTAACTATATAACTCAAATCAACTATTAATACAAAAAGAAAGTGGACACCTCTTCACGTTTTGGAGGTAAACTTCAGGAACGAAGCAGCGAAACGGATTCTCGTGGAACGAACAGCCCCCACGAACCGAAACACTTGAAAGTGCTTGTCCAGAAGTAGAGTAGTTTCAACCAGAAGACCATGCCATAGGCATAACAATGTAATATACGTTTGTACCATTTTCGTACACAAAATCAAGTTGTATCGTCCGGTACACCAACGCCGGACCGATCGCTGGGTGCCTCCCACCCCTTTTTTCAGGGGATCTCCATCCTCCGTTCCTTTGTTCGGCCGAGCCGACGACTGACTCCGCCCGCACCGCAGGCATTGCGCTCCACGAAGGCAACATCGCGGAAATGGGCACCGGCGAGGCCTGGCCACGTGCCGTTTGGGCCGACGTTTTGTTCGACTCCGCAGCTGCGGCAAAAAGCACGTCCCGGGCGCCGTTCGACTCCCTGGCGAAGTGGGATGTTTGGGTGCTCAGCAATTCATGTCGTCCTGACGACGTCTAGGAATTGGATCCACGTCTCGGATGCCAGGGTAAGACCCTTGTGGCCATCTTGGCAGCCTTTCTGAACGCTCTCAGCGGGAAGGCGCGCAGGTTCCGAGAAGCGCGAGGAACCGGAGCCGTTCGTCCTGAGCGTTTCTGGGCCGGTTCTTCGCGGGGCACTGGTGTGATCTGGTGTGTAGAAGAGAAGGAACGGGATCTGTGGATTTTCAGGAACTGCAGGCGTCCGTCAGTTGCCACCATCAGAATCATCATCGCTTATGAAGAAATCACACTTACTTACTGCTCAACCTATAGAGATGGTCAGTTTGTCTAGCCCTTCGGCTCTCGATTTGACGGTCATGCGCACACGTGAGGGTGTCCACGTGGTCACGGTGAACGACTACTTGGCACGGCGCGATGCGGAATGGGTGGGACAGCCCTTGCGCTTTTTGGGCATGACCGTGGGTGTGGTTCAGTACCTGGGCTGCAGGAACAAGCAGAAATCCATCTTTTTTTGCTGGTGTTGCAGGTCGAGGGGGCGGTCAAGACGAATGGGGATGGTGTGTGGGTGGATGCACTCATAGGGTTTCTCCAAATGGAGCCGTGAGAAGAGGGCATAGATGGCATATCACATCCAGCTGGGAAGTGGAAGTTGGTCCGGATCCCTTTCTTCTCTCAAATGCCAAAAAGGGTGACCTCCTGGTCGGTTTCCGGTTCGGAGGTGGAAGGCCGAGGTCGCCGAGGTCGGGGCGACCGACCGACCGCCTGAGGAATGGAATGCCACCGGATCAAAAGAAGAAGGCCTATCGCAATGACGTGACCTACGTCACCAACAGCCATCAGCCTGCAAGAGAGGGAGAGAGAGGGGAAGCTGTGACCGGATGCGGGGGGTTTCAGTGCCCAGTTGGGGAAGGTCTTAGCGGTCTTAGTGGCTGAATGGGCGAATGGGTATGAACACGAGCACGTTGAAGACCAGTGCGAGGGATTTCCATGTAGATCCAGCTTGTGAATGCTCGTAGAGCCACGGTAGAGATACAAGGAAAGGAAACAGCTCCAAAGGAGGTTGCTTTCCTGAAAGGCCACTTCTTGGTCCTGGTTCAAACCACACAGATGAACACAGATGAATTGGGGAGCCCCAAAAGATTCAATTGGTCACACTATTTGTACCGAAGATGCAAAATCAGGTTTGGTGCTCAACCAATGGGTTTTACAGCATTGCGCAGCTCTCTCCAGATAAAGTCTAGATCCTTTCAGCCGGTTGAAGAGCTTTTTCCAAACTCCCAGCTCCTAGCTTCATCCTCTACATTTCGGATCATCTTTATAGGACTTGATGGATACCCCTCAGACAGAATCAGCCAAATTTGGAATCCTTCCACTCTGAGCTTTCTTCTTCTTCTTCTTCTTCCGCCCTGGACCTTTGAAGAACGAACACCCTGGGCATCGACCAGGTGAGCTCGGCTTCGATTACTTGCGCGACCAGATGGCGCCCTCCCCCTCCGAGCTGGCGCTGCGCGAGCAGACGCCCTTCAACTTCGCGGTGGTCGATGAGGCCGAAAGGAGACAGAAGTAGACGGCAGGATCAAAGAGGGGGGGGCGCCACAAGGTGGTGAAGAGAAAAACAAGCTGGCTTTCCTCACTGTTAGATGCACATGATAGGGTTTTAAACTCGACTCTATAACTAGAGAGGCATCTCTCCTTTCACAGGCTTTTCATGCCCGGATTTCTTTCCGCAGAGTTTTCTTCTTTCCTGCATTTCGCCCGTGTCGCGCTGCGCCACGTGCGACTCCTCACGTGTGCAGCGCTGCAGGTGGACTCGATCCTCATTGATGAGGCTTGGCTCGGCCGCAGGTTGAGACGTGACATGAGGGAAGATCCAAATCGGATGAAGTCGGTAGAAAAGGAAGGTCATGTCCCAAAAGCCCCAAACACAGGTAGTTACAGCCCCCCCTCCCCAAAATCCATCCAATCCTTTTCTTGAAGAAACGTGTGTTCTAGTCACAAGTGGCCTTGTAGACCTTCCTATTCAATGGTTTTTGGTGCTGGAGACCGGAGACCATGTCAGTATTGCTCAAGTCATCCAACAAATAGCAACTTAACTTATATTTATAGTTCGGTGTTTTTTCTCTCAACCAACCTTGTTTCCAGATCAAGTGGGGCAAAGTGCTCAGGTCTCTGTGGTGAAAACACCTACCAGCCACAGGCGCGAACACCTTTGATCATCTCCGGCGTGGCGGATAACACACCAACCAAGTACAAGGCGACCGGGGGCCGGGCCTTGGAATTGGAGAGGGGTGATGGGTTTCAGTGGAATGAACTCTCAAGCCATTCCCTCATCAAGCTGCGCGTTGGGTGAAAGGTGTGTGTTGGTCTCAGAAGATAGACCAGACCAACACTGCTAAGAAGTCTGAGACACCCCAACCAATTTCGGCGCTCACCCACACAACCACCCCCGTACATGTACACACTCCTTCCAACAGTACCTACATCATACCTCGTGTGGACGTGGGTCAACATCCCCTCAACAATGCCTCCCCCAAACCGGCTGGGTTCAACATGCCAGTTTCACTCTGGTGACCTCACCATCCACTTGGCCCAGGTGGCTCAGGAGGTGGTGCGTGCGTTGAAGCCGGAGGCGCGGGCCTTCTCCCAATGGGGTGGACATCGCAAGGCGTGACCAGGTGGGTAGAACTCTCTGGATTTTGAAGGGTTCGGGTCTACACCAGCCCACACAGAAGAAAACCAGAGTGAGGAACACAGGTACATACAATATATAGACATAAGTACTATGTTGGTGATCATCTGATCATTCCATTTACGACCATCAGTAGAAGGAGTAAATGCAACACCCCTGATTTGCTCATTCAACCTGAGACCATTGACTGCGGTGGTGTGGTTCTGGCCGAAGATGTTGGAACCCGTGGAGATAGGCGAGATAGGGCTTTTGTTCGAGAAGGTCCGGAAGTGAGAGGGAAAAACAGGTCAGATGTCCCAAAACCTCCCTCTTCCATGTCTTTCATCTTGGTATGGCATCAACTGGGAGTGGTCCCCCCTGGTTTTTCTAGGGAAACTTAAGCACCTTCATGGAATCCTCAGGGGCCATTTTTTTCCGATGCCTGGGGCGTTTTTGGTCAGCCAGACTCTGAAATGAAGCCGCCAGGTGCACTACACCGTTGATGAGAAGCAGCGTCAGTGCGTGCTCATCGAGGCCAACCTGGTTCCGGGAAAAGTGGCCGGCTTGGTCTTCGGAAGCTGATCGAAAGAGCTCGAAAGCCAGGAGTCCAGAAAGCCAGGTATCCATTGATGGGCTCCATGTGAGTCTGATTTTGGGGCAGATCAAGATATATATGGTGTTGGAGGAGCTGTCTTTCAGCTGCTTCAGTCCGTTTCACATTCAGAAGGGATTTGATGTGTCTCAGAAAAGACATCTTCTGGTCATCCGATCGAAAGCAGAGAACAGTGTATTTGATCTCGCCTGCACCAGGCATCGGCTCTCGGGGGCTGCAACATAAGCCGATCTGAGGTGATGGGTGTCATTTTTTTGCACCGATACTGTCAGACCAAACAACTCCTTCAACCCGACAAGATAGTGTGCTTTTGGAGGTTAGATTCTATTGGAAGAAATACAGGTGGATTTCAGGTTTTGGATTGCCCAGGTCCCAAACCTTCCAAACTTGGTGCATCAAAACATAATACCGTACTGTATCTCTTCCCCCGGTCTCGCGCGACACGAAATCTGCACCGCACTGACTGGGCGCCGCTGAGAAGCTCGCTCCAGGGCGGAGTGGAAGCGGCCGAGAAGCTCCTGGGGAAGGATGACCTCTTTGATCCTGAGGACGGCACTGGACATTCACCTGCCATGGGCTGAAGCCAGTGAGGGTGAAGTGATGAGGGTGGTGCTGCCCTGCTGAAGGCTGTGGTGCAGTGACCTTTTGTGGGGTTCCAAAGGTTTGGGGGGTGTTTTGGCAAATGGTTCAAGGGGATGAGGCACATCAGGGATGCATAAATTGACGCAGTCAAGTATATTCAAGTATCACTTCCTTCTTTTGAAACCCAGTCTAGAAAAGAGCAGTGTCTATGGTTCAGGCACGTGATGGACAAGCTTCAAACCATTCAAATCCCATGTCTGGGGAAAGAACTATCCAACATCATGCGGATCAGCACTTGGGTCAACCTCTGTCGCTCGCATGAACATCGACGTATGGTGTTCCGATAGCTCGCCCTTAGAGTGTTTCTGGGATGGCCTCGTTTGAGGCGGTTGTAGTATTGGCTGAAGAGGGACAGAAGGATGGCTTGAAAAGGAACCAGCTTTTTTGTGACCATTTTAAAAACCTATAGCAACATGATCACAGTCATGGCGCAGACAAGATCCAGCTAGACCGCATTCCCGTTCCGCGTTCCACGACGTCTTCAACGGTTTTGATCAATCTGAACGAACGAGGCGCTGGCCGAGCATGGCCAGCATGGCATTCTGTCCACGGATTATCCAAGGCTCGAAGCCAAACCTTTTTTTCACAGATGCGAGGAATCTTTGGCTGTTTCCTAAGCTTTCTGCCGCCTAAGCAAGCAATCGTGTCATCCTGAAGGCGAGGAGAAAGCAGAACACCCTGCAGAATGCCCCCAACAAGAACTCGTGAGAGTCCAGCTTGGGTTCTTAGTAGTCAAGAACTGGACTTCAACCAGGTGACTTCAGCTCTGAGCATTTGGGACCGGGGTCGCATGCAAAGACCACCAACACCAGGACCCCTGGTTCCCCTTTGTCACCAACGCTCTGAATGCCAAAGAGCTCTACATCAAAGACAAGGCACGTTGGACATCGAAGCTTCGCATGTCCAAGGGCATCGTATTAGAAAGGATGGTGGAGCTGGAGCAGATGGAGAAGGACTGTAGAAAGGTTGTAGATGGGAAGGATAAGAAGCAAGCATGTGTGCATTTCCCCGTTCCCCAACACCTAGAGACCCACCCCCAAATTCACCGGCTTCCCATGAATCCTGAGCAAAAAACATGTCCAACAACACAGCCCGGATGGTCCGACCTTAATGGGTCTTTTCTCATGGGTCGTTTAAGTGGGTTGCTCCCCATCTTGGCAGCTCTTCATTCCGGCTCCTTCAAAAAGGCCTACATCGTGAAGCGTGGCGAGGTCATGTGGCGCTCCCAGAGGGTCGCGGACGGTCCACCCAGTCCCAAAGGGATCTTACTGAGTCTATACCGCTAATGATGATTTCTGAAGGGTCTTCCTGGTGAATGGCCAGCATGGTGGGATTGATTGTGCGGATTGCTTCCCTTTTCTGTTGCATTTCTGTCTTTTTTTGGCAGGGGACACCTGGTCCGTCAGCCCTGCACATGGACACCGCCCTGCACCTTCTGAGGATCGTGGATGAGTTCACAGGCCGTGTCATGGAGGGCCGACGCTGGAGCAATGGTCTGCACCAGGCAGGGCAACCGTCTTGAGGCTCTTTGGTCGATGAAGCGATGTTCCTCAGACATGGAGCACCTGGAAGGTCAAGCTATGAGTCGACACACGGTCGACCAGCACTCCAGGTTTTGACCCATCCCACATGGCAACCAATGAGTTGAGGACATGCTCATCATCCAAGCGCTTGCAATTTGTTTGCACTTGAAAACTCTGGAGGATACGCGGATGTCGTCGAACATCAAGTCCCCCAACACATCCCTTAGGTTCGTTCCCATCTGGTTTGCTGAAGTCAGCTATCCCCTCAAGCCTCCCTCGCTTCCACTTGGTGCACATCCTTCTGAACTTCGGAGGGAGCACTTGAGTCCTACCAAAAACCCTTCACGGCAGGTGGGGACTGCCCGAACCACGACGTCCGTTTTCAGTTCCTTCTTGCAAGCTCCCCGGCCTGCATCCCCCCCAAGCAGAAATGTCTTGTGTCGCTTTGGTTCGAGGCCATTGAGGCCAAGGAGAATGTGCAGATCCAGGCTGAGTCCGTGACCTTGGCCAGTGCGGAAGCCTAACCAAAGATGCCAAGTCACGCTGGTTCACTGGTTCGCTTTTTGTGTGCGCGTTGTGCTAATTACATGAGTACGACCTGTAACTCCAACTACTTAGGGAGAGTCTTTTGAGAAAGCACCCTTACCCTGCCGAAAGCATCCTGTTCGTTTCGCCAACCACGCCTTTGTCCCATTTGTGCACTGATCACTGTCTGCTGGTGAGGCATTTCCTACCAAAGCCTTTTCCGTCTCTTTGACAAGCAGCTCAGATGCATGAGTCCAGGAAAAGGGGGCCTCAGGACTTCACTAGAAACAACGGGGTGACGACCTAACTGCCCTTGTTGGTGTTCCTCTCCAATTGAGACCTTTTAAGGGTCCAAGTTGTTGAATATGAACCAATTGAGAATTGTTGAAAGTTGAAGTAGTTGCCAGTGGATCCTGACATCTTTGACTGGCACTCTTTCAAGTACATAGCCACGGTTGTTTGTGTGATACCTATACGCCATCTGCTGAGGGAGAGAATGGGAATGCAAGTGCCTGATCAATGGTTTGAACAATGTGCTACAGTCTTTCTTCAGTTTGTGAGGTTTGAATACCAGGCAGTGAATGGTGAAGCAAGCACCCCTAACATCTAAACAAACATAGCACGGATCCATGGATCGCCCCCTTTGCAGGAGACTCCACTTCTGGGAAGTCTGTTTTTCAGTTGATTGCCCACCGTGTGTTTCAATGAACTCGTTCAATTCAGTTGGTAATCATATTTCGTCATGACCAGTCAGGTCAGTTTCATGTATATATATATATAGTCGGTTTGTATTCAATTCAGCTCATGAGTTGTGGTCGTTGATTCCGCCCAGCCAAATCAAGAACACCGTCCATGGCCGCCACGACCCGTGGACATCATCAGCCCTGAGAACACCGAAGAAGCTCCAAATTCCTCCGCTCTTGGGGCACTGGACTTGACCACCTTGAGTCATCACTGGCTTCCTGGAGAAGGCCAGCCTACACATTATGCTAACATGCTGAACTGCAGCGATGGGTCTGGAAATGAAGCGATCGGGTACAATGAAATGATGGGCGCTTTGGTGGCAGTAGTAGAATTCTACAGAGGGTGAATTCCCGGCTTTGAACGTTTTCTTTAGGATCAAGTTCCGTCAAATCACTTGCAGGATGTGGTAAACCCTTGAGCCAAAGTGCAGAGGGGCCGCACATGGCATTTTTGCAGGTCTCGACTGTTTGCATAGTGACAAAGATTTGGTGGCCGAAGGCTTGTCGATTCCTGTCGACCCATCAGCTTCGAAGCCGGAATGAGAAGTGCTGGCAAGTGAGTTCATATGGTCGATGTTGCAACCTGGCCGGAGTTGTGTCGGACGGATATGCACATCCATCCGGTTACCGGCATGTGCATATTTGTGGACGTGTTTTTAAAGTGCATCGCTTGGTCGCCTTTGCTTTCTTGGGACCTCCACCGTCAGAGCTTGCATGGCAGGTGCACCACCGCGATGGCAACTCATCCAACAACCGCCTCGACAACTTGGAATACGTCACTCCCCGCCAGAATGTGCGTTATTCACATGCCAAAGGGTCAAGACAGAGTAGTGGTCCTGCGCAGTCAAAGCCAGTGATGTGGCGAGCTGTGGGGTCCGAAGGCTGGACCACCTCGCCTTCTATGACACACGCAGCAGAACAGGTCGGGATGGACACCTCTACTGTTTCGCGCGCTTCCCGGCAAGGCAGACCTGCAAAGGGTTTCGAGTTTCAACTCGCTGAATCTACAGAAAGCACAGCCTTTGTGGGAGAGGAGTGGCTACAAATGTATGATCCAATGTCGGGCACTGCTGTACCTGGAAGGATGGTGAGCTCATTTGGCCGAATACGATCTCAAAATGGTCGGATATCACAGGGGCACAAGCTGAAGGAAGGTTATTTCCAGACACAGCTGGCGTTAACTTGGAGAAGACGCTCAGAATCTGTGCATCGGCTTGTGGCAGTTGCGTTTTTGGGGCGACCTGCAGGCTTTGAGCGCACCCAAGTGAATCACAAAGACGGTGATAAGGGGAATAATGCAGTCGAAAACCTGGAATATGTCACCCCGGCCGAAAACAGTGCGCATTATCACGCAAACTTGCGCAGAAGTTCTTGCAGGTCAGATTGCAAGCCGGTGGAGAGCAGGCTTGAGGGCAGCAATAATGAATGGCAATTCCATCCTTCCATAAAGAGCGCTGCCAGACTTCTTCGGGTGCATGCTGGCAACATTAGCCCTTGTACCAAAGGGATCAGAAGACACACGGGCGGATATGAATTCAGGCTGTCGGCAAGGCAGCAAGCAGCCGACTTTTATGTTGGTGAAGAGTGGCGCAAAGTAGATATTGAAGCTCATTTGTGTGAGAGAGCGTGGCGAAAATGAACAATTTGCCTGCGGTAGTGTAAGCCAGGTGCCTGTTTCCCAAAACCTCCTTCCATTTTCTTGTTCTTTTTGAAGGTGCTTACTCAAAAGCGAATGAGCGTTGTTTGTTGCACTTTGTCTCTAGGGCCGCTAGGGTCCCCTTCGCGGGAACCACACGACATGCTCTCTCAGTTTTTCGCTAGCGACAAAAAAAATATATTGTGAAGACAAAGGACCATGGCATATGAAGTCTTGGTGCACTCCAGTGTGATTGGTTTGCTTAGCAATCACATTGTTCTTGCACAAAAACAGCTTGAATTCCCAAGTTAACCCTTTGCTTATTTAGTTATTTCCAGGTAATATATTCTATGTATGATTAACCGAACCCTTTTCCCAACAAACTCCTCCAAGTCTCAATTGTGTTTGCCTCTTGCTGAAATCATTTTTGTTATGCATACTATGTTTTTTTTCTTATTCCATTTGCACATATCTTCTCGAAGATGATTGAGAATCAATCAAGAATACACGGAGTTATGCCAAACGCTCAAGGCATGTTTGGCCCCTACCCCTGGCTGGCAAGCATGATCATGCGCACATACTTGAACCCAAGCAATACCCCGTATCTTCTAGATTCTTCTAGCATGTTCCTCGTCCCCTCTTAGTTAGTCTGTTCTATTGACAATGTTACTTGTGTTTTGCGATTCAGATGCCTTGCTTATCATAATACCAATGATTTGTGCCACAATGTTTTTGCCTATTTGAACGGCAAAATCGCCAACGACTATATATTCTAGTTGACATGGGGGCAAATAAAAGGAGCAAGGGATGCAACAAATTCAAGATCAGACTTCGTTAAGGGGAATATGGCATGTTTATTGGTTTTCTCCCTGTAGACTGCCAAAACCAAAAACCAAAACTCTGAGGAGAATCTTTTGTTTCAGCCTGAAACATGATTTTTGGTTTTCATTATTTTGTTGGGGCCATTCATCAAAAAGGAACACATTTTTCTTTATTGTTTTTGAGATGATCTGGCAACCACAAAAAGCAATCACACATGGTGATTTTTGTTTTTGCTTTCTTCTTGTCCAAAAGACAAACAACCAATCTTTGGTGATTCAAAGTTGCATCAAAAACAACAAGTTATATCAGCACAAAATATATATCAACATCAGTCCCAAACACTTAAAGTATCTTAAAACACAACTAATCTTGATCCGAAGGTGTTTCTTTTTTGGGGGTACAATATATGTATAAACATATCATACACATTATAAGGGGACCTTGGTTCATCGCATGTCTGTTGAGACGCCTCGACGTCGCCACTGCAGGCTGAGTGGCATGACGGGTACAGCCTTCACTGAAGCGAAGGAATTTGAGGAGGTCTACAAGTTGAAGACCGTTTGGAGTCTCAGGTTGATTTGGCAAAAAGCCCCGATGACAGGATAACTGGACACGTGTAATAGACCTAATCTCAGGGTGGTTTGGCAAACTGAACAAGTTAGACATGTGGGCAGCTCTGTGGGTGTTCATGGTTTACGAGGTTCCCCCTCTCCAAACTCATGCGGGCCTTGAAAGCCTTGACACAGCAGACACTTCAATACAGAATGTTCACAATTTCAAGCTAACCCTCAGCCTTCACAGGAAACCTGGAGTAGATCAAGGTTCGTACAGGTGTTTAAACGTCAATCGGTTTGATTCATCAAACAAGCATTTTAAGGTTCATGCCTATATATATATATACTCGTGACACCGTGACCCCCCAAAAGATAGAACCTGATGGAGCAACAAATGAACATCTCTAGTATTGCGCATGGGAATGCGTTTCCATCGATTTGAGGGCCTCAATCGGTCAGTTAACGTTGGAAGGCCAAGACCATTGCGTTCCGAGGTCGTCGTGCCTCCAAATCTGGTGAGGCGCAGCTGAAAGCCAAATTTCTTCGTGCACGTGGATACGTAGGGCTGCAGTAGTTCCCAGTTCGACATGGACACGAATAACTCGGAACCATGAGCTGGAAATGGGATCCCAGCTGAAGTCTCACTCCGCCGACTCTTCGGTCTGCGAAGCTCTTTCAGCCCGGAGTGACATGTTAGTTATGACATGATCCCGTAGAACGACCATGTTCCTCTACAAAGTGGGTGGTGCCAATCCACTTTCCATGATTCTTTCAGGAAGTGTAGTAAGACTGATGTCATGAGCCAGATGAAGCACTGGGGAACAGCGGCTTTCGGGGTGCCGCAACGACCGGGTGCGACCTCGGGGACCTTCGGACCAGGAAGCGTGCAGACAAGGACGATCAGGTCTATGTGGATGACATCGGCAAGTGGAAGGCACCGGTCAAGTGGAGGATCTGCCTCTTCTCCCCCTGCAGAGTAATATGGGAATGCGAGGAGAAGGTTTTGTACTGAAATGGTCTTCGGCTCATTTTCAAGTTCCAATTGTTTTTGGGCTGGTGGACAAAACTCTGTGATGGTCATCATGGCCTCTGCCTCCATTCTACTTTAACTCAATTCTGACCTTTTTGTGCCACTCAATCCACTGTATAACGTAGCTATGTAACCATATATAACCCCAATGACATGTAGAGAAACAACGTCATTTTTTTCAAAGTTCCCTCAACAGCCTCAGGGTTTTCGTTTGGAGGGGTGAGCTAGAGTTGACCGGGGGTTTGGAAAATACCACTGAATGAAGGACTTTACTTTGATAACCCGATTAAGGAGAACATTTGTTGGAGGACCACCAATGCTTGACCGTCCCCGCAGGAAGTCTTTGGAATGTAAAATGATAGAACAGCAGGTAGCACAGCAGGTAGCACTCCTTGGAACAATCATGGAAGTCGAACATGGCTCCTTGGAAGACCTTTCCCTCTACTACTACAAACAGGTGGTTTTCCGCTTCCATGATTTTTAACGTGTCGTATTTGGGTTGATGTCAGCTTGATTGAGCCAAAAAGTGCTTCCGGGTGCTTCATGTCCATTGATTCAAGGAGATTCATTCGTTTACGGCTTTGCATCAACTACTGTCCCAGTCATCGACTCGCTTGGAGAAAAGATGGAGATGTTGTATTCGTTTTGGAATAGAATTCCTCTCATGTCAGATGTTTGGTCTTGAAACACATCAAACTGTATAAAGGCTTTAAGGATCTTCAAGGGTTAATACTGTATTCATCTTTATAAACATACTAAGTGTATGTCATACCTCCTCAGCATGTTGGTTTAGTTGCGACCGTGGCCGATGACGCCAGGCCGTGGCACGCGAGGTGGAGAATGCCCACCGCATTGGGCGACCGGTGCTCATCGGGACCACGAACGTGCCGGCGCCCGGTGGAGGGGAACAGGTGCATTTGCAGGGGGGTTTGGGGAAAACATATCTAACATAGGGGTTGTAGGAATTCATATCATCCATTCATATCACTCATCAACATGTCAGGACAACATCACAGAATTTCATCACATCATATCACCTCATGTATTTTCATCATATGTCCTCATCAAAATCATCAACATCAAAGCATTGTATAACCTCGTTCAATTGTAGGAATAAAAATCTAGTCCTAGAAATACTTTATTCCTAAAATCGTCTAAAATCAATCTTGTTAAACATTGCTTAGTTCATTCATAATATATCATTAATCATCATCATAAATGTTCACCATTGTTGTGTTATATAAATTAAAGTAAGGCAGAAAGGGTGATATGCAACATCAAAATAATGATTGGGGACAGAGTGAGGCATCACAAGACCAACACTTGGGTGGAAGTGCTACAGCCATCATTGAGTAGATACAACAACCAATTGCACAGTAGCACCAAGACAACACCAAATAATCATGCGCACAATCTTGTTAAAGTAATTCAGGTCAGAACAAATCTGATACTGAAGGAAAAAGCGCACAGGAACAAACACTTACGTTCCACAAAAGAACATACCACTCTGACTAGCATTCACCCCCCAACAAAAAACATATTGCCCCAATTTAGCGGCTCTTTTCTTTTTCCAAAAAACATGGCGCCACGGCCGGTGGACGTCCTTCGCGCGTCGGCGCGCCGAGCTCCTGAGGTGGAGAACTCCGAGATCATCGCCGAGCTCCTGGACGCCTTGGGTGTGTCCGGCGCACCCGGCACCAGACCCGACCGCGCTCGGAATGACGGAGGTTCCGGTGGTTCCGGTGGTTCCGGTGAACACCACCGCCACGGCACGTGTGGCTGGGATGCACAGGGAACTTGATGGTTTCTTGAGAATCTGGATGGGGTCCACAGATTTGATCTTACTTCTCCTGTTCTGAGAAGTTGTTATTGGTTATTAGCTAGGGGTTGGATTTTGGGGGTTGAACGGGACAGGATTCCAGGTCCAGTTGACTGCTAGAATACGGTGTCCCGTCTATCTATCAACCTGTATAGCTTCCTTGTTTGAGGGATGATGAAGCTGAAATGATGTTGCAAGAACTGTACCAACTAAAGAGCTGGTACGATGATTGTGTCTTTGAGGCACGTGGGGACCTTTTGCATTCCAACTAGGGAAAGTTGCCTAGTCTGTTGCGAGGATTTACTGTAGATTTCTTGAACACAGAGGCACAAACGCTGAGTGAGTCTTTGCATAGAGAATCTGAGCCTGTGATTACTGATCGACCGGAACTCGATAAATCCAGTCTTTGCTGTTTGTTGCAGTCCAACCTTGCTTTTACTTTGGAATAGAAGCCTAGGGTTGCTGACCAATGACCATATCACCTGAGTCGATCACACCAGATCCAACAGCTTGGGGCAGAGGCTGTCCGTGGATCGTTTCAACACCAAGCCGTTCACGCCTGGCCCCAACATGACAACCGCACGGTTGGCGACAATTCAGCTCGCTGTTTTGACCACGCAGGGCCTATCAGCTGTTGAACGCGAAGCCGGAGAACGTGGCGCGCGAGACGGAGATCGTGGCATCCAGTGGCCGGAAGTACGTGCGGGGCCGCAAGGGTCGCCTGGGCGGGGGCGGCTGGCGGTTTAAGGGGACTTCGTGTGTGTGACTCTTCTGCAGCACAAGAAAAAGATGGACGAGAATATATTAGACTCAGAAGCTCCACAGTGTTTGGTTTGAGAAGTTGACCAGTTGACGACAAAAACAGACATCGCTCTCTCTCTCTCTCTCTCTCTCGAGTAGAGTGATCTCAATAACAGATCCGGACCGGAGCTTCGGGGAATGAAGAACCATTGGTTTTCTCAATTCTTGAACTGGTTGGGGCTGCAGATCCTTCGACTTCCGCCCGACGTGATGACTCGACAACGCTTTGTTTGGAGTGGAGCACGTCGGTTTCCAGAGTAAAGCAGTTCAAAGGGCCAGAGTGACTTTGTTTGCGAGGCTGGATCATCTTGATCCCAAGCAAGACCTTGTGCCAAGCATACTTTGCAGCACTTGCACATCCCTGCACCACTCCATCACGCGGGAGAGAAATAAAGGACTCCTGCCTCCATAAACTCAATCGGGACCTCCCATGTTCGACCCAAACGAACGACAAAGACCACGGTGTAGCCGAAGAAAACACCAACATAAAGCGTTACCTCGACCCTAGTCATCCTGGGTCATCCAAGTTTCTCAGCGGGCCGTGGCCATGGGTGGGATGTTGAAGTCCAAGGCGGTGACCATTGCCACCAACATGGCTGGTCGAGGTTCGGAGGGTCTTGGTTCGAGGAGAGGCTAGCCTTTCTTTTTGGCTGAAGGGTCTTCAAGAGAGCTTGGCGGCTGGACCAGGTTGAGGAACTTCAAAGAGAGGAAGAAGCTTAGTGTATGTCCGGTGTTTCGCCTTGATTTCTTTGTTCTGGCAGCATTTTGAGGGATGGTATCGAGTAATGAAAACTTAGGAGGATACATTTTTGCAGGATGAAAGGGTATTTCCAAGGTTCTGGCAATTAGTGCTAGACGTTTGCGTTGGGGAGCCTGAGCAACAACGATGTGGAGAAATGTTCTCCAAGAAAACCTGTACAGGAGACCTGGACATCTCTCGTTTGGGTTTATTAATCTCCTGTTGACCGTCTTTTTTTTGGCATCAATTGACATCAATTATAGATTGACTCAATTGAGATTGTCCTGTTGTTCCGTCATCACAATGTCAATCGAACAAGAAACAGAAACGCTACGGCCCGAACCACCGCCGCCACCAGCATCACCACCGCCTTTGCCAGAGAGCTCCCCAAACGCATGGCTGTGGTTTGCGCCAAACATAGATCAGATGCACAGTTGACACCATGTAGTCTGTAGCACACCCGGATGAATGGCTTCGCAGAAGTCACGAAAACGATTCCTGGTAAACTCACCGTAACTAATCACCTACTGGCCTACTGTATGATGTTCTGATCCTCTGAGAATCGTGACCTCTCTATTCAGGTGTGCCACTGCCGTGGAGGGGACGGATGGGTAATATCTTCGCCTTCCTTGTCACCTTTTGTGGGCGCGGCCATCAAGCCATCTGCCAGGTACAGACATCCTGCTTGGTGGAAACCCTTCCATGATGGCCAGGCTCCGGCTCCGCGAGGACCGGGCGTTCGCTTCATCGCGTTCCGAACCGCACCGCACCCGTCGGAGGACGAGCGTGACGCCTGGAAGCAGCGCGTGTTTTTTGTGTTCTTTTGCGCCTGGAGGTCAGACCTTCCTGGTAACTGATGATCTTCGATGGGTTGTTTCGGTCTCTGCGCGTTGAAACAGAAACAACCGGATCGATGGACGACGTGGGGAGAGGATCGACAGCGACACCTGAGTCTGCAGGCTTCGACCTGGAACCTAGTGACCTGCACCCAAATCTTCGACCTTAGAGAAGAAGAATAGTCACAGAACCTATAGCGACACCTTATAGAACCTATAGTCACAGAACAAGTTCTCAATTTCATGCTTGTTACTTGTACGCTCTGGAGATGGAAATGTCACGAAGCGTGTTAGATGGATTTTTCAATCAATCTCCTGCATCACCAGTGGTCCAGGCAAAATGGACCAAACATGACCGAATCCGACGGAGTCCGACTGAGTCGAGGAGCTTTACAGCAAGCTTTTCCCGAAGAAATCCTGGGCTTGAAGCTGATCTTCTTCAGCTGTCCTCAATGAGAAAGTGATGACAGATGCGCAAAAAGAACATTTCACACTCCCCTGCTGGTAGTGGCTGGAGATGGCAGCATTCTTTTTGAGTTTGAGCAACTCAGCGCCTCGACCTTTCGCATCTCAGCAGTTTCTGAGGCCATGCCCGAGGAGTTCTATCCGGTGGACCTCACACCTGAACTGGAACAGCAGGTGCTGAAGGGGGAGCGGAGGCCCTCGGTGTTTCTTGGAAAAGAAAGGCACCGAAGGAAGCGGCGCCGAAGGAAGCTACGAATCCTTTTGATCGTTTCAATCTGTTCTTTTCTTTCATTCCCTTTTCCATTGTCTCATTGACTCATGGAGTTGTATGACGCCCCATGAGCATTGGGCTTCAAGTCATCTCGGCGGCACTGTCGCCAGGTCAGCAATGCTGTGTCGCAAACGGTGGAGGCGAGGGAGAGTCACGCAGTGGAAAGGGAAGACCCCCAATAGATTGCAGGATGGAAATGAATCTCGAATGGATTAATGTAGACTGTTGATTAGTGAGACCGCTTCAGTTGGATTGTAAAACCTCTTGAATCCTCTTCAATATGTTTTTCTTTGATATCAATCAAGCGTCTACATTGCTGGACTGAAATGGTCTCTTTTTGGGTTGTGGGCGTGAAAGACCCTTGTACACCCATCTTTCCAGAACACGACCCGGGATCTCCGTGGGATGCCATTCATATTTCTATGATTAATCTACAGTATTTCTTGAGGTGGATCCACGATTCTGTCATCCTTTTTGGGTTAATTCGGGATTTAAAACGCATTTAAACGTATTTAAGAAGCTGGTGATACAGTTTCATCTCCTGGTGGTTGAAGCTCTCTCATGTGTGTGCGCTCCACCCCTTGTGGTTTTTAGCCCCAAAAAGACTGGTCCACCGGTTCATTGCCGGTCTACGTCTACGTTCCAGGCCTGGAAGCCCAAGGAGACCGACTTGAAGCCCACCTCCTTGGAAGCGGCGGAGCAAATCGTTTCTCAGGCCGACGGCGACGGACGTCGGACGAAGGGGGAGACGACGTCCCGTCCACCGGAGCTGCGAAGTCCCGAGGGGTAGAGAGGTCAACTCGAAAAGCCTTAAAGAAAGGCCCTTTGCGAACGAGTCCGGCAGTTGAAAGAACGGGTTTTCAGGACAACACGCACCATTGCCGGCACAATACCATTAAAAACGATACCCAACCGTACCGTTGGTGCGATTTCTTGCATCAATGTCAATGAGTCAAGTGGTTTCTGGAATGTTGTTGAAAGGGTTCTGCATGGAATTTGGTGGGTCCGTCCCAACGTGAAGGACTCTCCCTGGTACCGGTGGGTGCGAGCTCGTCTAACGCCGGCGCCAGGGCAAGCTCTCTGAGCTGGACGCTGAGGCGAGATGTCGGGAGTTGGGGAGTTGAGGACAAAAGAGAAGAACTCCCCTCAAACTATGACCAGCGAAGATGGGGGGTGTATAACTTAATACCGTCAACGGCCAATCAATGAGTTTTGGATGGTTTTGCTCTATGTTCCGAACCTTCCAGGAGGTCGGAACGCCTGGGAGGTTTCCGCACACTCCAGGGCACACCTCTTTGCTCACATGTGTGTGTGGGATGTCCTACTAATGCCAACGAGCTGATTTCAGCAAAAGTGGGTCCTTAAGGACCACCTTGGTTTTCAATACATTGCAATTTCAATAAGAATATGGGACCCGCCAGGTTTTTTCGTGAAACCTAAAATAATACGTGTTTTTTTCTCCGATTCCTTTTTTTTGGGACGAATTGGTGGTTGGACGCAATGATTTGATACAACGCCTTCTTGTGAACTTCTAGCTGGTTCTCCACCACCAATTTTTTCAAATAAGAAAGTCGGCAACGTAAACCCAAATTAGACTTTTAAATCCAAATTGCTTTCCTGAAATGTTTTTCCAGTTTGCTCACCGACCAGTCCGTTTTATATGTTCACAAAAAGTTTCAAACACTTTCAGGACTTGTTGAATCGTCGCTTGAACCCACCTAAGATAATGCAGCAAACACATTGCAACCACAGTTCGTACCATAGTTCGTACTACGGCAGTTTTTTCAAAATTGGTTCGTACCATGTTCGTATCATCGAAGAGGGGGAGTTCGTATCATATGATACGAACTGAGGGCAAGTTCGTACCATGATGATACAAACTGGGCGCAAATTCGTATCATATTGCCAAAACCCTAGCGTACACAATATAACGCCTCGTTTTTCAGCAAAATGGCGGAAAAACCTGGCGGCGTATCCTGCCATGCAGGGTATTCTTTCAGTTAAAAAATTAAGCCAAAAAGAAAGGTAAATGCTCGCGCAACTATATTTTTAAGAGGAAGGTTTTTCACACAACTGATGGTGTTTCAAGCTAGATGAGGTGTGGGCCAACTTCAGGAAAAAAATCGTCAATTCTAGTGGTTGGGTCTAAACGTTACCAAAAATGAACCAACTTGGCTGCGCAGCGCGCAGCTTCCATTTTTAGTGGATTTGGTTGCTTGGCCAGTTGTTCTGTTTTTTGGTGGCTTGATTTTGGAAACATTCATCTATATTTCCGATTTTTTGTTTTTGAGCAGGGCAGCACACGAGTCACTCGTAATTTGAAATCGGCCAATCAATGAGTTTTGGATGGTTTTGCTCTATGTTCCGAACCTTCCAGGAGGTCGGAACGCCTGGGAGGTTTCCGCACACTCCAGGGCACACCTCTATTGGTGCGTCAATGACTATAGCTTGCTCACATGTGTGTGTGTGGGATGTCCATGTGTGTCTTCTGACCCACCCCATCCACATGTGGTTGGAGGCCGCTCTGAGTAGCTAGAACTGTTCCGGCAAACAGTGGTGCTGGGGCCACCGAACCCTATAGAGCGATCCGAGCGCCGCATGGCCCCCTATCCGACTGTGGACGCTTGGAGATCGAACCTGGCGAGGAGCGGCTCTCGTTGGCCTGTGAGAAGGCACCCACCGAGGATGAGGCCCTCACACGCGGAAGCAGGGATGGGAGGAGCTTGGGGGAAGCTCGTTTTGGACGGCTCGACGAGGAAGGCGGGAAGGCTCGAGGCTTTCAGGCTTGACGCATCCGGTGTTTTCCTGGTGACATCGTACTGGTTCGATCTGGTTTGGAGCTTCTTCCGTTGGTTGGGTGGGAAACATCTTGTGCCGAATCTGCAGGTGATTTTGCAGCTTCGCGAAGCCTACAAGGCCTTGGCGGCACACTACAAGCAGGCCTGGGGGCATTCCACTTCCTTCCCCCAAGGGGGATGGATTGACTCTTGACTGTCGCACCTTTTGATGCGGGGAAGTTTGGGGTGCCAGCTCAGCCCTAGCCGGTGGATTAACATTCCGGACCCGCTGGTAAAGGCGCTGGTCACCGCTTGAGACTTCCCTTTTTTATGTCTTTAAGGAACTGTCTAAGGAGGCCGACCCAGTGGAATGAGTGCTTGGTTCACATGTGAACTATCAGGCTTGTTGTGAGCGAAGAGGATGTTCTTTACCTGCACAAGCAATGCTTTTGTTGTGAAGGTCTACCCCTACCAACTCAGCGAGCCGAATGAACTCTCAGTCCCCCGCCGCGTTTAGAACCGCCTGGATCTCCCAACTGGATCTCCAAGTTTTGCCAACCTTGGGATCCAACCTGCCAAGCTGGTTTTATGGATGAACGGATATGAAAAGGGCAGAAGATCCAGGTTGGCTGTCCATGGCTGTCTAACTCTCCAGCAGCCACCCAGTGTTCAAATTGGCAGACCGCCCAAACATCCTGGTTCTGAGTGTTCTGAGCGTCTGAAAAATAGCTGGAGCTCCCCTGCTTGTCTTCCTTTCCACCTCTCAATCGATTCCTCTCAGGGTCCATGGTCGGTTTCTTCGAACAGTTTCCACGTGCGCGTCCAAATCCACTCCCTGCATTTAGCCTCCAAGAGCCTCTTCTTCGGCTTCGCATCTTTTCTCTTTTCGTCGCGCTCGGCATCTCATCGTTCGCGCGCGCGCGCGCGCGCAATAGCCAGCCCCCAGACCAACGACCTCACCCTCGTTCGCCGGAGCGTGGTGCTTCTTCGGCAGATCACCGACTTGGAGAAGGATGAGGTTCGAGCCTTGGGAGGTCTCTTGGCGGGGAGCCCTGGAGCTGGTCCTGCAGCGCGGACCTCCTGCTGCTGCGTGGCGCGTGGTGCGTGGACGAGAGTGCAGATTCTCCGGTGTTGGCCCTTATAGGCGTTCCTTTGATTTGGAAGCATTCAGACATGGATGGGTTTTGGAACTCTGGATATCCAGAGCTTGTCAAGTCTAATTAATCCTGCAAAGAAAGACCTTGAAAGTGGGCGCTGCTGGTACAAAACTACAACATGGTCTTTGTGGTGTCGAGAGCAGCGGGTTACCTTGCGGACTGTAGAGGGACTGTAGTGCTCGAAGAGAGGTGCCATTTTGGTGGCTGGACACATCTGCCACCTTCGCCCATATGGATTTCGGTGGATTTCGGTCGCTTCTCCACGGGCGCAACCAGGTGCTGGAAACCAGGACCTGCCAATGGACTACCCGAAAAAACACCATATAAAACCCTAGACTTGTTGCCATCCATTGGAACCTCTTTTCAAGGGCCCTGGCAGACAGGATTGGATCCTTCACACCCACCCAAGATCCGAACTCTTTCACCCACCCCCCCGGTGGCCCGGTCGGTGGGACTGGACCTGCCCGCTCCGCCCCCGGCGGTTTCACGGCGCCCTCCGGGCGCGCGGAAACGGCGAGGTGTTGGGCACCGAGCGCCACGAGTCTCGGCGAATCGACAACCAATTGCGTGGCCGGTGCGTCCGAGCCCTGGAGACGAATCCTTCGCCTCAGCCACTGAAGGAATGCTTGGAGCGGAGGTCATTTTTCTTTTCTATCTCCCTTTTTGTTGGGGGGAGAGATGAGATGGGTCGAAGTGAAAGTGTTTGCCGCGGATTTGAAGATTTTCATTTTTCTTGCTGTGATGTTCTGTGGGAGTTGATTTATCCCAAGATACTTATATATAAAAAGCAACAGTATAAGCAACATATCTGAAGAATGAGTGGTTCAATACTTTGTAAGAGGTATTACTCGGCCCATCTTGGCTTCAGACTTATCACTGCGCATTGTATTTTTGACGGATTTTGGCCGCAAAGTTCCCATCTTCTGAAAAAGACGTGTCTTATTGGGCAATGATTTTGAAGCATTTATAGTTGGATGGTTGGAGACTGTTGAAGATGGTGGTTGGTTGGTTGGTTGGTTGGTCGGTCACTTCTCGGATCACCCACCTGGCCACCAAGGCGCGGCAGGGCGATCCGGGCGCTACGCGTTTTTTCCTCAGTCCGGGGCCCCCGGTTTGGGGAAGCGGGACACGTCGCCTGGGCAAGGCGAACCAGGAACAGTGAAGCAGAACTTGGATTGCAAATCCAGGTAGCGAAGTCGAACGGGTTGGCACATCTTTCACCTGGAGGGGTCTTCCATTCCATGCTTCCATTTTCCATACCTGGTACACGAGGGACAGCACCGCCACCGCAGAACAACACCGCACCAAACCGATCTGCATCGACCCGGACGATGATGTTCCGCCTCACTGGAGGTTTGAATGACACGATTTTCCGCATCTTTGGAGGCGGGGGTTCATCAAGCCGCGGGGGGATGGTCGCAGAGTGTCGTTTTTTTGTTTAAGTTTCGTACTTTTTTGTTGTTGTTAAAAGACCTGTTCCAGAGTTTTCCTTCTCTTCGTAAATGGAGCTTTTCAACTATATAAGTCTTTCTCAATTTGGTTCATTCACTTTTGACAGACTTGCCCCATTCTGCAGTGCCTCTCAAACTACCTTGCCTCCTCCATGAAGCTGGAGTGGTTTTTGTGCCATGGCCGACGCCTGCATACACCCTTGACAAGAGTGTATGCTGCTTCGTTCCGGCGATGGCATGGAATCCATGTTCGGCAGCGATGAATCACAAAAAAGAAGCTGAAGCCCTGCTCCTGGCATGAAGATGTATATATGAACATGAAGAACATGAAGAACATGGCATGGTATGCAATATCTTCGGTGAACATGAAGATGTCACTGATCCACGAAAAACATGAGGAAACATCGCGCTGGTTCGGGGGAGTCAGGCTTCGCTTTCAAGGTTGGAACCAGGATTGATTGCAACCACAACCTATCAAAAGTTGCTGATTGCAACCTAATACCTGGAGTCTTGCAGCTGGAAAATGCGAGAACCTTTGGACTCCTGATGCCCGCGATTCTATCGCAGCTCCTCATCGGTGGGACTCGGCTGGATGCGCCGCCTTTTAGCTGAAGAGCAAAACACAGACTGATCTTCTTGATGTGTCTTGATGTGCACAACTCTCCCTGGAAGAATCATGGTGTGGTGAGGTGGATGGGAAAATCGAACACTAAAGAGGTGGTGAGCTCCACTTCCATGATTCTTCTAGGGAGTGAGCTGGCCTTGAGGGTGCAATCTGCGCATGAATATTGAGCAACTTCGGCTTCCAACAAAGGCCACGCGATGATCATGAAACAACCTCAGCTTTGATATGCTTCCACCATCTTCCACCAGTCTAGCTGTGGAAGAGCGCTTCGCCCCCCCGTAGACTTCAGATCATCTAACACTGCAGGATGAGTCTCCGGAGTCTCCGGAAGAGTTGGCCATTGAAGGACTTGGTGGTGGCTGCCCACATTATCGATGTGGCCCAATCTGCTGGAGCTTGGCACGATGCGTCTGTGAGGAATGTGTTGCAAGGTTGCTGGTGGACTGCTGCAGACCGAGAGTGGTGCTCTTTCGGAAAAGGGGCCAGCGGCAAGGATTGTCGCAGCCGTTGCCGTTGGTTTGAGACATGAAACAACACCAAGCTGGTCACACCCTAGCAAGTTGCTGTGCTGTTGGTGAAAGTTCCAGTTGCCCTGTCAAGAGACCGTGGTTCCTTTGCCAGGTAGATGGTTTTCTTGCTGCACAGAGGTAGGGGACTTCCTTGAGACAAGTCCCTTCTCCCTACAACTCGCATTGTCAAGCAACTGGCTGAAGGACAGAGATATTCAGCTTCCTTCTCACTAAGAGAGCGTAGGTCTTGTGGGTCACTCCGTGTCTCAACATGATCCTCAAAGGAATCAAAGGAATGTGAGGGTTCGTAACACCCATGGTGGAAGAAAGTGGTATTTCACCGTTTCACCCAAACCACTAGAACTTGGAGATGTACCGGGTAGCCCGTGGTAGCCCCTTGCCCCCTTGCTGATGATGGGCAGGCGACAACATCAAGAAGATGATGAGCCCCTCTGGCATGTTCTTTCAGTGCCATCGAGTGCGTGGATTTCCGCCTCAAGCTTTTTCGTTCGTGCTGTTGCCGCGGGGACGCTGGGCGCGGGGGTTCGTGCGCCCGGTCGGGAAGTTGGCAGGCATGATGAGCTTGAGCCAGAGAGATGATGTGCCACTGGAGTTCGAGAGCCCAGCCCGACCTGGAAATTGCCTCACCCCAAAACGCGCGGGAGTTGCACCAAAGCAAACCCTTCTTGTCATCACTCTCATACCAAAGCGCGAAGGAGCAGTTAACCCATGCGTTCACGCGTACCATCTCTCAAAACCAATCCTTCAAGAAAGCTCGTCCCTACCCGACCCCCTCTCACGGAATCAGCGATGGACTTGCTCTCCATCGGGCTCGAGCGGCCTTGCTGGTGCTTCACTTCTCCCAGCGGCGAGGTCGGGGCTTTTGTCCAACTCCTTGGAGGAGGCGCAGAAGAAGGTCGGCGTCTCTCCTCCCCCCACATGCGACCGCGCTTCGCTCTCCGTGCAAGAACCGGCGCCGAACGTTGGGTTCGGCGAGGAAGTGGAGGAAGTGTTGGAAGGTTAGGGAAGCTGACTGGAAGCGCCTGAAGGCTTGAACGTCATAAATGGCCTGAATATGAAGGTTTATCGATGCTATATAAATATACTGTATTATACAAAAAACAGCTTCAGGGGTGACTACAATCCCTTTTTTGGAAGTTTTTGGGACCCCACAATTGTGGCCGCTGCGCCGTGCGCACCATCCTCTCTGGCCGGGTATCGTTGTTCCGCAGCTGCTGCGGCTTCAAGCAACATGAACCTCTGATATTCTGATCTTCTTCCCACGCGTTTTGGAGAGAAAACTCTTGACTCTTGATCGGGCCCCGATAAAACATCAGAGCTTTGAAGAGAGAGAGAGAGAGAGAGAGAGACGGGAAACAGCAGCGCTTGGCGGCGCGGTGAAAGCACCGTGCGTTTGGCTTCCCTTAACAAGCTGAGGCGACTCAACCAGACGTGAAAGACTAGTCTTGGCGACTCAACATCCACACATCCAGATTCATGACATCCCACATCTTGGATTCTGCCCCGGTTCGGGGATTCCAGCCCAAACATACAGTAGACTAGAGAGTACTGTAATCAACTCACCTCACTATACTGATTTTCAGGCCCATTCGGGCCCATTCCGGCCTTCGTTTCCAGCCTATTGGGCGGCCCTCAGGGCGGGCCGCCTCGGCCCAAGCACGCCCTTGTCGCCATGCTTTGGGCCTGGGGTCTCTGGAACTTCTGTGCACCTTGGCTGTTGGATGTGGGTCGAGTCAAGCCAAAGAGTATCTCTTGGTCCGCATTTTTTGGGGGGAGTTCCCTCCAATATAGTTCAGACGACAGGTGAGGTGATGTTGCGGGGTTGATAACGATTGTGGCATGGAGGAAGAAAGAACCCACCCCACCAACTCATTGGGGCGACTGCCGGCTTCCTCGAGGTGACGGTGTGGGTCTTCGTGTTGTGTTCCTTCCTCTTCAAGGTGCGACACTAGCGCCGCACGAGCGCGTGGGGCGAGGATGCACAGAGGATGGATAGAGGATGTGAATGACCCAGAGACTGGGGTCAGAGGTGCTTTGGTTTCTGAACTGCGGTTGAAGGACTCATCGGCTCACCTGGACCAGTTTGGTGGACATCAGCAATCAGATGGCATTCAACTAGCTCTGGTTGCATGTCTTAACTCCTGCTAGCTGAGCTCCAGATGAGATCCACCTTTTCCGGTTCCCCTCCCCTCCGCCGATGGCGGTTTTTGGCCAGCGGTACTCCAAAGAAGCTCCAAAGAACCGCTCGTCTTTTGGCAAGCTGTTTTGACGTGTATTTAAACCACATATTAAGGATATATGTTTGATGAATCCCCTCTTGTGGTGTGGTAAAATGCCCCGTGCCAAAAACACCGTGCAGTTTGCTGTTGACGGCTGCAATTTCAAAGGCTCAAGATAGCTAGTATAGATTTCGTCGAAGGTATGAGCGACATCAGCCCTCTAAAGATTGAGGTGCTGTCGCTCACGGGGGAGCCACTTTTTGTTCTGGATGCGAATCCAGCTTGGACATGTGATGAATTCAAGCAACAGGCCTGCAACGCCTTTCAGCTGCTGCCGTTGCTCAGGGGCAAGTTGGATGCCTTGCTTTTTGCCGGTAGTGCATTGGATGGGAAGCAGACCTTACAAGCCTTGGACACCAAAAGTGGTAGCACAATCACAGCTGTAGTTGGTCCCATGAACTTCAAGAATGCTCCTACTGACAAATGTGTTTTGATTGAAGAGGAGGGAACGCTATTAAAACTGCTTCCTCGCAGTGGAGGACTTCTCTTTGATGTTCACGACGTTATGTACCCAGCAGCTTTTGGACCTGAGTTGAAATTGGGTCAATGCCACTTTTTTGAAGTGAAGCTCTTGGAGAACGGTCACGGCACAGAGAGGCCGGTGAGCTTGCGGATGGGCTTGTGTAGGGAATTCCCAACCTCGTACTTGGGCGATGATCATGACTCCTGGTCATTCTGGTTTGATGATGGAGATGCCTACCAAGGAGATACCCGAGTTCATGCAGGACAGCTGGAGATTTCAGTCCCCATGGGTGTTGGAGATTCCGTTGGAGTTTTGGTGGACTTACGAACACCTGGCGTTCCGCTGGAGTTTGTCCTCAACAGACGATCAACAGGACCCTGCCGCCGAACAGAACATGTGTTTTGCGAAGGAGCGCCGAACGTGCATCCCTGCGTCAGTTTTTGTTCAAACCATCCAGGTTGCACAGTCGCTCTGACGCACCTGGGTGAACCTCCAGATGATATCGCTCCTTTCGACGGCGACCCGAAGCCTTCTGCAGAAGCCTTCCGCAGAAAGACCGCGGAGGGGTCGACCGTGGATCTCGAAGCTTGGCGGCGACGCCACGAGCTTGGCATGCCAGGAAAAAGCCATCTGAGCGGGTGAGCAGTTGTTTCATCGTTTCATATCTCATCCCATGAAGAAGTGGCGGAGTTCGCCGAATGTTCGTTGTCCGAATTGTTCGCTCTCGCCGAATCGAATGGAGTCTCAGCGGTTGAAGCCCACTGATTCGTATTTTTCCAACCGAGTTGACACCACCAACCAGTTCAGACTCAGTCCACGTTGCGTCACCCCCCTCTGGCGACCTCACACCGATTGGGGGTGCGGAGGTTTTGACGCTGTACCTCTTTGGCCCGGGCGCCATGACGCCCATTTCGCCAGGTGACCGCTGGATGGGCCTGGAGGGGCCATCCGGGTTTCTGAGAGCCAAAAGTACTCTGTAGTAGAAAAGAGAGGGGCCCGGGTGACTTGGAAAAGGGTGAGATAAAACAGAATTGGGTGAGCTTCCCTTTATGCCCTTTAAAGGAGTTTTTGTATTCTATTCAAGCATTGAAAGACATCCAACTGTTTCTACATAACACAGTTTTGTTCTTTTTCTGAGAAAAGTGTCAGGCATCATTACTATCTTCAACAAATCCAATTTGCCGTTCACCAAATTTACATACTTTTTCTTGAAGTGCGACCTCACCTTCCCCCAAACGCCGAATAGTTGTGCAGATGCCTTCATAGACCATAGATCCGCTTTCCGGTGCTGAACTCGTCCACCGACCCGCGACCGCCCCGCGGCGCTTCTATCGGCAGATGTGGAAGAGCTGCCGGAGGATCGAGGCGACCCGACGTCGGCGACCGACGACGGTGGGTTGGGGTTAAAACATGTGTGTCTCAATGGAGGAGTGGTTAATGAGGTTTCCAACATCACCGAAGACCACTAAGTGGTCCACGAGGTGTCGCGATGGATCGCCGACTTGCAGGTGCTGCCCGGCCAGCGCTGCAGGTGTGTTTGGGGGTGGGGTTGGCCACTGGGCTGCTGGTGGCTCGGATTTTTTTTGACTCTGCCGATATGAAGTCTCAATCCTTGGATGGGGTCTGATCCAAAGGATCAGGGGTTCCAGGTTCCCATCAACCGAGCTCACGATGGTCAACAAAGCCAAGCCACTTCAAGAGTTGGAGCTGCCAATGCTCGGATGGAAGATCATGCTGGACCTGCTTGACATATAGGTCTAGCTCAAATTAAAACGTCCAATAGAGTTCCCATACTCTTAAAAGGCGAGCCAAGTCGAACGTTTCCGCTTTTGGGATCTTCCTGTTGGCTCGTTTGGATGCGCCGTCGGCATCGCACCGTCGGCATTTTTCAGATCACAGCTGGGGGGTGGTACCGTGACAGGCCTTGCGGCGAGGGGACTTCGCGCAGGTCCTAAGACTGCTGGAAGGCAGGTCTGCTTGGAGTGGGTTCGACCGGGAGCACCTAGGACACGAGGGGTTCCATGACCAGGTGCAGATGAGAAGACTTGAGGATTTGGGGCTGTTGGCCTTCAGGGATGGGGGAAGAATGCTCTAAGCTACCAATATCCACGTCATAAGGGCCCCAAAACACTCGCGCACACCTATACTTTCAGCTTAATTGGAGTTGGAGTCTAGCTCAACGCCTTGAATTGCCCTGGCAGAGGAGCAAATCTGGGACAGTCCACCAGCTTGGATAGAAGTCCGAGATGAAGCAAACTTGGCGATGTTGTTTGTAGCTGCCAGAACCATCTATTCAACCTATACCGTAATATTTTTTCCAGGGGTAGTCAGACACAGATCATTTGCTAGAACCAAGCAAGATGCCTGTGGTAGGTGGTCTCAAGCAGTGGTCTCCAAAGAAAGGGTCTTCGCCCTTCCGATCCGCGCGCGGGTTGGTGCCTCTTCCGCCGCCGCTCTCTGCCGCAGCCGCCCATCGGATGGTTCGAATCGGAAGGCGGTCGCGTTCCACATGGATTCGAGGAGGAAGGCGGTCGCCCTTCGCCGGTGTCTGCTGTGGAGCATAGGGCTCCTGCTGTGCTCCTTGCTCTCGGAGCAAGGCTTCTCCATCTTCCCCAGAAAGGCGAAAGCTCACACACCAGAGGTGGAAGAGCACCAGGAGCCTGAAACGAAATGGCTCAGTTCCAAGCTTGAGGATCCCAAGGTCGTGACTTTCTTGGCTCTGATGGCCTTTTCCTTGCTTTCATGGTGCCGGCACCGCTCCATTCAGGCCTCCCGACGCTTGAAGAGGCCATACTCCCTCACCGACGAGGCCTTTTTGAAGGATGCGGACGCGGCGGCGCTGCAGAAACGCCTGGAGTCGGCCATTGGTTTTCTACAGGAAGCGGTGCTTCTGCCCATCGACAAGCGCTTACCCGGACGGCCCTTCGAGTTTGACATGGCGGTCTTCCCCTGCAAACCCACGGTCTTGATGATCGGGAACCATTCGTCGGGGAAGTCTACCTTCATCAATCGCATGATGGGGGTTCAGGTCCACAAATCAGATGGGACTGGAGGGGACTGGAGGGGAGTGCAAGGTTGCAAACAGGCTAAATGGAGTGAAGTTGGGACTGCTGGACAGGGATGGAATTGGGTGGGATCTGGCTGGGATAGAGGCCAATCCCAAGAACTTGTCAAAAAGAAACGGACTCAAGAGTCATACTAGAGTTGTGTATAAAATATGTACCCACAACTACATGCTTTCCTGCGTTGTTCGGTCTTTGTCCCACTCATGGGCTTTTACCCATCAGATCTCCGGATGGATTCCACGTCCTTGCTTCTCTCGACACGGCAGGTCCAAGAAACAGGCGTGGCGCCCACCGATGATGGTTTCACCATTTTGGAGCGCAGCGAGGAGCACGAGCAATTCGAGGATGGCCCCACCTTGACCGGCTGCTCCGAGAACAAAGCTTTCCGTGCGCCCTGACTAACGGAAAAGAGTTGGGCTGTCTCAGCAAATCTTGGGGTCGTTTTTTCTTGTTTTTTAGGGAAGTGCTAATGCGTTCTTGAATTCTTTATCTTTTTTGGGGTCTAATGGAGCAGCTGGACATCCCGGGAGGCAGGGAGTCTAGAGGAAAATTGGATTGCTGATGTTGCAGTGTTCCTTGATGGCTGCATAAACCCGTCAGGGTGAAAGACACCGAATAAATCATGCCTATCAGCCTATCAGCCTATCCAACCAGACACCCTAGTGTTTTCTACGGCGATGCCCCGATGTGGGAAGAGCCTCAGTAGGTAGATCTTTTTTTCATACGACAGCTAAGAGGAATGCCAGGCTTCATTTCAACCATATTTCAACCAGATTTTCAGTTGCCGACCAAAACCAATGCCATCGAGCGAACGACACCCAAACCTGAAAACACCTGGTCCGGGTGATCCTCAAACACCTCTGCTCCAGCTCTACGAGTCTCAGACCGGCCCAACCTAACGCAGGACCTTCGACCTTCATGACCAAACATGTATTTTCAGATCCCAGGATGACATACCCAATGAAGGCATCCTTCCTTCCAGTTCCGTTCCTGTGGAGAAACAATAAGCTACTAATAACAAGTGCATCGCTTCTAGTAACAAGTGCCTTACTAGTAGTAACAAGGACGCTAGTAGTAACAATAAGCTAAGAAGGAAGCACCTTTTGGGACACCTGGACACGGAGAGGGACCAGATCTCAGGAGCTCCAGCGCTTTGGCCGGTCCTTCTTGGGCCACTGCCGCAGGAAGCGGATGGTCTTTGGGCATTGGAAGAGCTTGGATTTGGTCACACCATTAAACGGGGATCCATGAATTGGCCCATAGGGCCCTAGCTACAAGATCTTTTGTTGCGATGAGAGACTGGTTTCCTCCTCCATGGAGGTACTTTTTGGGGTTGATCTTACTAAATATGTCACCGCATGTCACTGCATGTCCTTCCAAAAATAGCTTGTGGGATGGCCATCGTTTTATCGGCAGGGCCGTTCAGAAACTGCCTCAGGTGTTGCCCAAGGATGCTGAGTTGCCTTATGGCTTACAGTTGGTGGACACTCCAGGCATGATCGATTTGCCCGGGAACAATCAGACCTCCAGCAAGGCCGGACTCCGCGAGTCCTTCCGTCTTTGTTTTCGGGGTCGACCCGGAGGGAAAGACCGGCGTTTTGGTGATGTTTCAAGCATTCAAGTCCACGAACTTGGGGCATCAAGACAAGAATTCCTTTCCTCAATGAAAGACACATTAAGATACTTAAATGGTTCCTAATTCATTAATTCATTAATTCATATAATTAGAAGCTGTTCGATGTTTTTGGCTGCAATTTGGCTGCAAGGCGAGGGGATACAACTTCGTGGAAGTGGTGCGGTGGTGGGCCAAGCGATCGGATCTCATCCTGCTCCTCTTTGATCCAGATAAGCCGGGCACCACTGGAGAGACCCTGGAGGTTCTGACCAAATCGCTGGCGGGCCTGGATCACAAGCTTCTTGAAGGATTGGGGGAGTTGCCAAGTTAGTTCTGTTGTTCTTTCCGAGTTAGGTGAGTTTTTTTCCTTTTCTTTTAATGTCTATGGCAAGTGGACCGTTTCCGGACCTACTTTCATGATAGGGACGGTTTTCTATGCATTCTTCTGGGCTGCTGGCAGTGCTAGGTTTTCATACCTAATAGGTTCCCCAAACAAGCGTTCTAAAGTAGAGGGGAAGACATGACGCTCCCAGCTCTGGTTCCAGCGTGTATGACCCACACTTCACTTCATTCACCCAAATGTTCCAGCTCCAGTCGCGGCACCCCGGCACGGGTTATCGTCGCTTCGTTGGGCCGACAGAGGTTCCTGGTGGTTCTGAACAAGGTCGACCAGCTGGACAACAACGTGGACTTTGCTCGAGCGTTCGGAACTTTGGGCTGGGCTTTGTCGAAGGTGATCCCGCAGAAGGACATCCCCATGGTCTGGACCATGTACAACGAGCCTTGGCGGCCGAAGCCACAGTGCCACGCGCGTGGTTCAGCGATGACGGCCAGAAAAGCGGAGTAGAAGACTCTTTTTGTTGTTTTCCCTTGATTTTTGCGAGCATGGTGGGGGGGTCCTTTTGTGCCAGTCAGTTGACTTCTCTTTCCGTCGTGCTGGCCCTCCAAAGGGGTGGACGGTCCGCTTCTTTGCGACCGTACGGACTGGTGAGTAGTTCGTACATCTTGACATCTGTAGACACCTGGAATCCTGTGGATCATGGTGGACGATTCCTTGTGGGGGTCTCCCTGGGCCCCATGGGCACCTGGTTCTTCGCTCTGGGCCCTGGCGGCCCCTTTTTCCCCGGTGGCGTTCAGTCTGGTGTGGAGACAGGTTCGATTCTTTCCATGTCCAACCTGATCCAAGGAGCGCAATGGTTCCAAGAGACCTCCGCATGAGAACGAGCTGCCCTTGGAGGCCTTTGCGGCCAACCGGAACGCTGTGGTACGTGAGGTGCTACGGGCGAAGGCAGGATGGGGCGTGGAGATGGGCGAACCTCAGAATCCTCCAGCAATTTCTGTGGGCTGAACAGACTTCCAGGTTGTGACCAGCTTGTTGAATATGCATGGGTGTTTCTTTTTTTGTGGTGGTCGGGGTAGTATGGATATGGTTCCGGTCCTTTTTAATTTGACAACCCACACTTTCCCTCTGAACCACTTGGGTTTTCGAGTTTCTGCCTTGTTTTTTGTTCTTTTTTCGGGGCTTGTCAGGTGCGACATTGGGACAACATCGTCACCTCCCTGGAGGAATGCTTGCGCCAGAGTGACATGCTCTCGCGGATGTGCAACAAGGTCCGGGAGAGTGCGAAGCAGCAAATCAGTCGCGCTTGGCGCGGGGCTGCCTTGATGCTCAGTTTGCCCTTCTTCGTCGCTGCCTTCATTGGACATGGGCGCTTTTCAGGGGGTCTTGCTACAGCTTGGTCTCAAGGTTCAGGAGTCGTCTCCTTACTGAGTCAGCTGGCCGTCCTCTGTGTGCTCTTATGCTTTGTGGTCTTGGGCCTCACACTGGATCAGCTGAGGCAATTCGATCGCATCCAGATGAGCCATGGTGGCTTGGATACCATGTTCGAGAGCGTCTACCATGACATCTTCATCCACACCGGTGGAGAGGACCTCCGTGTCCGTTGGGCCACCGTTCGCCCCTTATTGGAGGCCATGCTGAAAAGCGTGAAGAGCCCAACGCAGCTTCCACTCATCGAGTCCTGGGAACTGGATCGGATTGCTGAGATCCTGGAGGAGGACATCTGGTACCTCCGCCAGGTCGCCAAGCGCCTGCGCCCCGCGGAGCCCAAGATGCCCGAAGGCCACCCGCCCCGCGGCGTGGCGCCGACGGAGCCGGTGGCGGCGGTGGGGCGGCCCGAGGCCAAGCGACGGGAGGGAAGGGAGGCAAGAGAGGCAAATCAGGCGGCGCAGGCAGCGCAAGCAGTGGAAGCTGGTGTCACAGGCTCTCTTAGTGAGCCATGAGGACAGCTGGTGATTTCAGACAGCGACAAAAATGGTCAGATTTTCTCAGCAGGCATTTCTGTTCACGCTGCATCAAAGATCGGGAAATGCGTAGTAAGTAGTTACACCAGGGCTTTGGTTGTTTCCCAGTTGGGGCATTGTTGTGGCACCCCAGTGACTCGAGAGTAGACTTTTGCAGACAGGATCACAGGCATAGAATGCATCTTCTCATGTCAAGCACTCTCTGCCATCCCCAGCAGATTTATGAAACAAACATCACCGAACCCCGGTCGGGCACAATGAACCAGCAGTCCAATGAACATCACCAAACCCCGGGATCCCGGACCGAGAGATCGGCTCGGGCGGGCTAAACCCACCCGTCCTCGGTCGCTCCTCGGAGGCTGCGAAGAGGCGCCCTGCCAGACCTTGCGTGGGGAGCTGCAGCTCACCGGCTTGGAGGCCGGGTGTGGCGAACCGTGGCGTCCGGCGGACGTCGGGCGGCCGTGGCGGACGGCGGTGGTGGGCGTGGCGAACGAGCCGGGGAAAGGCTCCAAGAAGAAGTGGATGGATGGTGGATGGACATTGGAAGTGTCCCAAATGGGCTCGTGACCACCTGGGAGGGCACCCGAGTGGAGAGATTCGTGCGATTCACTTTTTGAATCGGCCTGTCAGATGTGATATCTCTTGAAATGGATCAAACAGATGAGAAGATGTACGTAGTCAACCGTTTGGCTTCAACTTCGGCCCTCCGACTGGGGAACGCTTCAGGTGGAACGCGACTTGCCAGAAGCCATGAGAAGCTTCCAGGCCTTGAACGACGTGGATCAAGACAATAAATTCTTGTTGAAGAAGGAGTCAAGGAGGACATCATAGGCTATAGATGGCTATAGTCTAATTTGCAGTGTTTTGTACATGTTGCACGTGCACGTGATATTTCAGATCCCCCTGAGTGGCCCTTCTGATGTCTGTTGTTTAGTTTTTGTTTTTTCTTGGGTGTCGGCAGAGTTCTGTGCTGAAACTATATAGGTCCATTTGATCATCTTCACCAGTTTGGAGTCTGAAGGACCCACATAGTGAGCTTTGCGGATCAGTCGGTCATACCTGAAGAAGGTCACAAAAGCACTTTGAGAGACCAGCTGCACATCAAAAACCTCAAACATCCTGGGCCAGTCACTTTGAGGGCTTCCTGGAAAGGAGCTGTTCCAGCAAGTGAACCATGGTGGGACCTCCAGGCGGCGGCTGATGTGGGTGATCCTGAAGCGCAATACGCGCTTGGAGTCCTTTTTGCGAACCTCTTGGAGGACTCAACGAAGATGCGGGGTCACAAAGAAGGAGTTTGATGGTAAAACCTGTGCCTTTTGCAGTGTTGAGTTGGTGAAAAGAACTCGAGGATGAGCATTTTTCTAGGAAAAGACAGCACAATGCAGCTCAATATAGCACTGTGTCCCAACGTGACTTGTCAGCTCCAAGTTAGTCCAACTACCTGCCTTTGTCGCAGGATGATCCTGAGGAACTGCACAAGAACGAGGCCCTGCCTTGGAGGTGAAGGGAAAGGCTTGATTCATCCATATTCATCTACGCTTTCTATTGATCCTCAAGTAGCCTTACCGTGTTTACCAGGATTTGTAGCAGAGGTGATGATATCATTGATATTCTATCTTTTTGGGACCTTAAGTACATAGTGTATCTTAATCTTGCAGCCCACCTACCTGTTACATCTTGAGGCTGCCATCAAGAAGGACCCGATTCTTACACATCTCAAGGGCGTCCCACATAGCTCTTGAGGTAGACCACGGGTGGCAGCTCCGCTCCCATCGAACGCTCCCGTCGTTTTCGACGTTCGACTCGGCGCTCCTCCGAGCTTCGATTGCTTCGATGGCGCTTCGTCGAGAAACCGAACAACTGCCAGAGTGCCGAGGGGCTGAGTTGGCGTGGGTGGTAGGTCGGGTAGGTAGCTGCTGGATCTTCAAAGACTACACTTACTGATGAGGAACATCATTATCCAACCTACCTGGGTGACTTCGTTGGTAACTGGGGGCAGGCAGAATGTAGAAAGTGAAGTACACACTGGTGGTACTTGGGTGCCTCTCCTACACGCGGGCCGGCTTCAGGGCCTCAGCGTTCTCTATCTCTATGCCGCATCGGTGGTGAAGCATCATGGCGCTCTGATGGCACCTTGGGCCGAGAAAGAGTGATGGCATCTTTCAGAAGACCGGGAGCGGAACGGTGACTATGATAGAACATCAAACTATACAGTAATAGACATAGATGAGACGATTAAAGGTGACATGATGACGCAAACATCAAAAAACATCAAACATCCATCAAATCCTACACTAGTCATCACTAGTCACTAGCTTGCAAGGGCATACAGAGCTGCAGGATCTGGGCATTTTTGTTCCTGAGGCCATGGGCTACAGGCGCGGAGCCCGGTTCATGACGTTTCTGTGGATGAGCTTTTGGTTGAAGCATGAAATGCCACACGACACCATGCATTTTACGACCAGATCCAGGCATGGATGAGTGCTCAACCGAGTGATTCTATCTTCCCCACAAACTCTCCGGCAAGCAACCAAAAACAGCATCAAACAGCTACAGCTAAGGGTGTGTGTGTGTGTGTCTCTCTCTCTCTCTCTCTGCCCATTCGTGGACTTGGCACGTCCCAGGCACAGTGAAGGCTTGTCTGTGCCAAAGAGCTGCAGCACTGCGGCGCTGAATTACATTGAGGCGGAGAAAGCTCGTGTCCGGATCACGTCCGGGAGAAAGCTCGTGTGGATGGGACAGAACCGGGGAGACATTGGAGCAGGAAACCCATCGTTTTGGAGGTGAAAACCATGGATTCTTGTAGATATGCGTAGATGCCCCCGCCAGGATTGAGTCTGGGTGAATCGCTTCTTCTTCTTCTTCTTCTTCTTTTGGTTGGACGGTCGGACCGTCGCTGTGCTGGGGTGAGTTTTGAGCCACACGCCCATGTCCATTTTGTAGCATGTCAAAGATGACCCGACATTGTGTTCAACTTCTTGGTTTTGGGGAATGTCGGGCCGCCCTCACGCATGCTTGTGGGTCTGTCAAGGGGTACTGTAGCATACAAATCTGACGGGTTGTAGCTGTTCGCCCAACATGCCAAATCCCCTCCTTTATCAGGCTGGGGCTGTCTTCATATCCCACCACCAAATCATAAAAAGATCATGAAAGCCAACTTCACCGGGCCCCAAACAAAGGCCCATCTACGGCCCCCAGGTTCACCAGCCGGATTTTTCTCGCGGATGCCACACACCAACAGGGCGGGCCCCGGCAGGTCGCGCGGGAGGTGGCAGAGGTCTACTCTGCCGGGATGCCGCAGGCCGTGGAGCTCGTGAGGCCGAGTGGACGGGCCGAGGCCAAGGTCGTCCAACGGGTGAATTGGCCCGGATGCTTTTCAGAGTGGAACGGTTACCAACCGGCATCAAACCGGCACTTCATGGATTTTGGAAAACGGAACCAATTGCGAGCTTGGGCATGAAACGGAGAATGGAACCCCTGGTTTTTGGAACATTGCACCAGATGGGGTGAGCTTTTCTGTGGAAGGCTTGGTGTGGAGAGCGATCGGCAGCAGATGAGCTTCTCCGTGCGCTTCTTCGCGTTTTGACGGACGTGAGGGATACGGAGGATGGGGACGCTTCTTGGTCCCAAGACTGAGATTGAACCTGAAAACCTGGGATCTTCCACGGCACGAAAACCAAAAAGATATGTCACTGGACAAACCCCGAAAAAACTCGACTCCGAGATAACTGATCACGTGATTCACTTGGTTGTTGGGGCCTTCACATGTTTGACCTTCTTCGGAGCTCAACGGACCAATATATATATATATAGTTCAATAGTGGTTGGACATGCTTGATGACGTCTGCCGCTTCTTCTTGAAAATCCACCACAAGGCTGGAAAAAGAGAAAGTGTTCGGGTTTCTTGGGACGCCTGGCCAAGTTGGGTGTAATTTTCGTTTTGAAGGAGTTGCTGCACTCATGTCCTCTGAGACTCAAATGTTGCGAGGAATTTTTGAGCCAACTCAGCCCGGAGGGCTTAAAAGATCGTAAAGTACCCTTTCTGGCAAAGGTTCACATCGTGACTGGTAGATCAATCAGCTCGTGCGGTTATCCGAGCATGTCACATCACACAATTTGATGACTCAAACTGGACCTCCAAAGCATTGGATTGTGGAGGAACCTCGCTTTTGGAGGGGTCCATTGCCGGAGTCTATCTGCGTTGTCTGTGATGTCTGTGAGGTATTTCCAAGGCTGTTGAAGGAAGGGAAGCCTCCAGACAACCACTTCCAAAGTTGCTGTTTTCGCATCTGCGGACGATCTTTCACAGTACTTCAAGGTCATAGCTTCTCCCATAGTTCATCATATATATGCAATATATATATATATATATACACCAGCAGTCACAAAGGGGTGCTTAATGGAGGTTAGGGGTGCCCAGAACATCCACTCACTGGATGGGACCAAACACCACCCCGACTCCTGGTTTAGATCTCCCAGGTTCACCCAGAATCCCCAATTCCACTGCGTTGCTTTCCGCCAGAAGTTGGGCTTCCTGGAGATTGCAGCGAGTGGCTCGGACACAACACCCATGGCGAGACTGTCGCACGGTCCAGTTGGGGGGGCGGACTCTTTGAGGTCATCCTTCGATGAAGGTGGCCACTTTAACATGAAGTGGATTCACTGCCAGCAAGTGGTCGGGGATGTGCTCGTGAAATCTCTTTGCAAGGTCGGTGCTCGCCTGGCAGGTCTTTCCTTCTTCTTTAAGCGGACACAAGCCACAATTGAAAACATCTCAAAGCCTCCAGCACCGTGAAAGAAAAGGGCCAAAAGCGGTCTGGGCTGCCTTTGGTTGTTTCCATCGTCACCTAGGCGGCGATGCCAATGTTGCAGCTGCTGTGCTGGGCTGAGCTTGGTGCTGTGGAAGAAAAACAAAGAGGAGGATGTCCTCCTACTGGTGAAGAAAGATAAGAACTGCAACCTTCTGAAAATTAGGCCGTTGTAAAGGAATGGTGAGGCAGGCTTCTTCTTTGTTTCTCCTTTGTGGGCTTTGTCTGCTATTTTGCCCGCACAACAGAACAGTATTTGTGCACAGTGAGGTTGGCAAGCGATATTTGCTTGGCATCGTCAGGGTGGCTCAGTGATGAGAGAAGCATGCGATCTTAGAGCTGTATCAGGGCGGCTAAGACCGTCTCAAAAAAAGAGGCCTTGTTGAAGGAAGACGCAAAGCTGGCACTTTGATACTCTGCATACTCTGCAACGCTCTTCCATTCTTCGCTCACGAAAGATCAATTGATAAGAGCTCCAAGCCATTCACACAGCAAAACTTCGGGCCCGTCAGTGATCCCCGCATCAAATCCCACGGATTCCCACGGATTAGATCGAATCCAAGCAGCATGCTCCTAGCCCCCGGTGAAACATCTCAATGCTGTTTATATAAACAAAGATCTGGGTCCATTTGGTCCAGTGTATCCAACCTGTCTTTCGCCCAAATTGAATCGGACCCCATTTTTTCACCTGAGGAAAGCCAGAACCCTTCTCTCCAACCCACCGCGTCGATCGCAACGCTCCGCCATTTGCTGGGTGCCTAGGATGGCTTTGCCCAAGACTTCTCCCGAGCGAAGACTTTTCTGCACACGGCCATCCAACAGCAGCATCCCGGTGCACGGGGGCTGCTAGGTCCCTTGGCCGAAACTGATCCCGGGGTGACCTGCCCCGATGGTCGAAGAATGAAGGTCCAGAACATCACCTAGGATGAAGTCAGGGTAGGTACTTCTAGGAGCTGACCCACTCAGAAGTGATCCCAGCTTGGGTTACATGCAAAAACATCCTCGCCCAGGCTACATGTACAGCTCCTTGGCCCACTTGGCTGCGCAGCGCGGGATATCAGGGGTGTCGTGGTGCGAGTGGACTGAAAACAGCTCGGTCGCTCGATCCGCCGACTTTTGGTCTTAAACAATCATCAATCAGTTTCTTAAAGATTTGTTTTACTGTAATTGGTCTTAAACAATCGATCAATTTGGTCTTAGACTTTTGGTCTTAAGAATTTTTAGGGGTTCTGCCATCCCCATCAGTTTTGTTCCTATCTGTGTGCAAAACCTCTATTGATTCCCCATCGGTTGTTTTGTTCCTACCGTGTCAGCCGACTCTCCGTCCCTAGTAACTCGCGTGGCTCGTAAGGATCTGTTTGCTAGTTTCAAGATCGTATTGAACCTTCCCAACCAACACGCGCCTCTCCCTAACCAACACGCGCCTCCCCTAAGGAGTCGCCCCCCCCTACAGTCCATTCTACAGACAGTAAATGTTTCCTGCGAGACAAAGCACTTTTTTCCTGAAAAGGCACCGCCTGAGAATCATCGAAAATAGGAATGTCCGAGACAAACAACTCGTTTTTGGTCACCTGAAGCTTCAAATCCACCCGCGTTTCTGTTACCATTGATGTTTATTTATGACCAGTTGGTAAGTAACACTGATATTTGCTTGTAGATCTCCCGGGAATATCCGCTTTATATAAACTCAGATAAACTCGCTTGCCCCGGCCATTCCTCTAACAGCCCAAGCCAGTCCTGGAAGACCCACACCGTGTAAGCCACGCCTCGCCAACGCCTCGCTTCGCCGAGGCTTAGGCCTGGGCGTTCACAAAGACTTGGCCTCTCGGATCGTAACAGATCTGGTATGGGTGTTTCTCTTGCAACGAATGACGCAATCGTGCCCCCAAGTGACCGTAGACCATGGAGCCGGAGCCAGATGGAGCCAACTATGGGTGTGTCTTTTTCGCCCCTGGCTGGGTAGTTGTGGTGTATTTCGCGAAGGGAGTCGGAACGCTTGTGAGGTCTCCCTATTTTGCACACCCGTATGGAGCCAGAAAACGATGACTTCACCGTCCTTGGACATTTTCCAGTCCCTATACTGTACAATTCCTTTTTGAAAGCGAGGCATGAAACCCATGCTTGAAGGCCTCTCACTTGTTTTGACCATATGACCAGATTGATCTTGAGATAGAAGAAGGCCGGCTCATCAGAAAGTCCCTATAAGGTCTTCCCAGATCCGTTCTCTTGGGAAACTTCTGGATTTCGGCTGCAAGATGCTAGGACCGCGCCTATGCCTACTTTCAGAACGCGGCTGCCCAAGATGATCCCCTAGGCTTCGGGGGACTCAAGAGTGCTGGGTGTGTCGGGACTCAAGCGGCGATGGCAGCTTTGACATTTTGGCTGAACATCAAGAAAGGTCTGGGGAAAGCCAAGTTCCGTCGTACGGAACCTACCGAGCGATCCCACTGTGCTTTGTTTGGCTACCGTACGATCGATGGCCGTTCAGAGGCTGGGTCGCAAAATCAGTCGGAAGTCGCGACCTCCCAAAACCAGTCGTCAGCTGTTGTCACCTTGAGAAGCCAACCTTTCGTGGTTCGTGGTTGGAGCCACCTTCAAGGGTTGGATCAAGTAGTCCAGAGATGGTTGGATCAGTCTTGCCATCTGTTGGATCAGTCAGCTGTTTTAGCGTTTTCATGCGTTTTCTTTGGCAAGACAGTGGCGAACCTCGGCCTCCCATGGGGTTGGTCTTTCGGGGGAAGACGTTGGACGTCTTTCTGAAAGACACCCATTCCTTGGTAGGCACTACAGGGGTCCCAAATAGATCTAACGGTTTTCCAATGCATTTCTAAAATGGACAGTATTTTCTATATCACATTTTTATTGTGCAGGTGACCGAACACGAAAGGTCTGTTGCAATTCTGCACTTCCCTGGCTTCTTGGAGGTCACAACGGCCTGGGCTACATCTACTTCCAGGGCACTGAAAAAATCCCGCAGAACCTCACACTAGCCGGGTGCCCAGCTGGTATTTTGGTTAGGGATGATGCTGGAACAGCCTGTGTGGGAGAGGTCAATTCGGTGTTCCAATCGTCCTTTTGTTGGGGAACGTAGAAATCAACTGGGATCATTTTCGCTGGTTATCAAATGGTCGTGCCATCACCTGAACTGGATTCATCTCGTACTAACACGGTATCCTTGTTGGATTGGTCCAGAAAAAGTCAACAGATGCAAAAAATGGCCACATGCATCAGTTGGTGTGCGGCTTTTGGTCAGACTCTAGGAGTGATGTGTTTGTGCTCACAAGAGATGAGACATACAAGTTGATGGTTGAAGATAGTCTACTTGAAAAGGACACTTGCTCTTGGAAGCGGCCATGCTCCACTTCTATGATATTGAAGGAGGGTTTCCATTGTATTCTCAGATCCCTGCTGTTCACAGCACTTGGTTTGACACAAAAGGTGACCCCTCCCCCAGTGTGTTGCCACTCTTCCGACCAGCGACACCCCGAGGCATTCGATCACTTCAACCGCTCTGCACAGAGGGGAAATGCGGATGGCATGCTGCTTGGCTGACTCCAGGGCCCCCCCGACCGACCGGTTCGCAGCAATGCTTCGACAACGTGGCCATTCAGCTTTGGGAGAGCTAACATCGGGGAAGTTGCTTCAAGATGAGTTGACATTAAGGTACGAGGGAGAACACACACCCTTCACTTCTGACATGGAGTGGTTTGAATGAGAGTTTCCACGTGGAGAGCCGTGGACTGTTTCAACCGCACCAAGTGAGATGCAGTTTAGCCAATTGGGCCCCGCTACACCCTGTTTCTGCCCCCCCCAATCAAGAAGCCACCTCCTGAGCTATAGACCTTGATTCCTACTCCGCGTACACCAAGGTTTGATCCTTTGCGCTTTCGACGCAATGCGACGGGGCGCTTGCCGAGTCGAGCCTTCTGAGGTTCAATCTGGCCTCCGTCTATTTGACCGGTTCAGGTGTTCAGCAGTCCTTCCAAAAGGCCACTCAGTGGTGCGCCACCCTTGAGGGGGGGATCGCTCGGAGGTCCCGAGGAGTTGGACTTGAACAGATCAAGAAGGTGTTTGATTTGATGGCTTTTGCATGAGAACTTGAATGTTTCTTGAGATTGGACACATTCATTGATCGCTTCCTTCCCGGGTCAGAGGAGTGGTACATGGTCAGGGACTCACGGGGTGCAGACATTGCTCATCCAGAAGTGTCACTCTCGGTCGGGGCTCGCCTCACTGCAGGTACACACAAGCCCTGGATCGAGGTCATACGCCAGCAGCATATGCGCCACCTGGCCGCAAGGTGTAGCAGTGTAGCCCTTGTGGTGATTCCACTGACCTTTTTGGATGCCTTTTTTGGACTGCATGCGACTGCCTCCGCCCCCCCCCCCGTCAGGCCTGAGTGTCACGCAGCCGATGCTCCTTCCGAATCTCTGCCACTTTGGGAGGGCGAACAAAGAGCCCAACCCTTCCAACGGAGCAAGAAACCCAACCCCCCAACCCAACCCTTCGACCAGCCGAGAAAAACAGAGCCACACCCGGTGTCCGTCCGGCCGGTGTCCGTCGAGGCTGGCGGTGATGCACTTGAATGGCATCGGCACGGTGCGGAACTGCAAGATGGCCGTGGAGCTGCTGAAGCGTGCCGGGGAACCGATTCCTTCGGAAAGAGTGCCAAAAAGAGGCCCAAGTCAAGGGGCTATATAACTAAGTGCCCAAGCTCCACACTTCCTGGATTTGGCTTTTGCTGATGAGGAAAGTTGAAGGACCCCCGCAAATGGGACCCTTGATGAGTGAGCCGAAGGGTGCTCGCTGAGTGAGATTGCTGCCCCTCATAGCGGCAAGGCATTAGCAGAGTGGCTGCAGACGATGTACACTGAACGTCTGGTAGTACTTGGATCGAAGCGAAGTTTCATTTGATGCACTGAGGTCTGTGAGAGAGGGAGTTGGGTTTCCAACAAGTTGCTTGGCAAAGCAGGGGAAGGTGGGAAAGTGGGACATGTTCAAGGCTATCCTTTACGTGGATCGTGAGGCATTCAATCATCATTGGTGTTGAGTGCTGAGTACATAGGTCCTTGAATGTTTTTTGTTTTCTCAGAGATGGATATGCAAAACTCCTGAGGAGGAGACTTTCTTTGGAGCTTGGATATTGGCCATCTCGTTCCGATGATCAGTGACTCACACCACCAGAGCAGTGAAAACCACAGATGGAAGAGAACGGGGCGAAGCAGAAAGACTTGTTCTCACTTCGAACTTGCTTCAATTCAAATTCAGTTTTTTCATGTGTTTTCTTTAAATTAAGCTAACATATCCATCAGGACTTGAGAGGCCACCAGCCGTATTGGCTCAAACATGATAGGAGGATGGTCATGAATCCCAAGCAGGATCCCAAGCTGTGAGGAGTTGACCCTCTGACTCACCTTCCATGGAAGTGGATGACATGGTCCCTTGGAAGACCACCTTCCTGGACCAACAAGGACTGTTTCAGAAAACCGGTGGCTCTGACTGTTTCTGTGTCTAACACTTTCGAAGGAAGGCTTCCCACGCGTAGAAAAGGCGACCATAGACCCCCACTTCACTAATCAGACAGGACATCAAAACCACTCAACACGTCCACAGTGCAAAATCTGATCTTTAAAAAGGCATGTGAATGAAGCACCAAGTTACAAGTTTTTCAAGCATGAACTTTTGAGACTCACCCCACCCGATTGGCTCTCCACCCATCGGCCTTTTTGTGTTGGGCCGCCATCACCCTGCTGCCCGGCCATGGGGCACCAGCTCTGCCGCCGCCGAGCGCCAGCGCCAGCGGCAGCGGAGCTGAGACCGAGGTTGGGATCTGCCCATTGGGCTGGTGATTCACGTGGAGAAACAGTTGGTTGAGAGACGAGAGAAGTATATAGTCTAGTGGTCCCCAAATAGATGGCACGGTTTTCAATGCATTTTGGGTCGGGGATCTGACCTACTTCCATCTATTTGGGGGTGTCTATATACTCTATTAGTTTGAAGATGTTGGAAGATGTGGGTAATAGGGATGACCAGCCATGACCAGAAGGAGAAGAAACAGGGCAGGACAGATGATGATGGTGTGACATGGGACAAAGAACAATTGGGGTCTCACCTATTGTCGTTTGGGGGGTTTGACCATCCTAAAGACACTCAGCACAGTGGTTCCAGACTCGGCCAAACAAGGAAGGCAACCGCGGGGTTTCCTAGTCTCAGCATTTGCTTTGGTTTTCACACTGGTTCTCACGCACCCTCCAGCAGCTCTGCCTCAGCTTTCAATTTGTGTAGTGAACAAGTGATTGCAGGTGGTGGCGTGTTGCATTTGGTCATTTTTTCCAACCTAGCTTAGCCTAGCTTATTATGTCGACCCATTGTGCTCACTTGGCAACACAATACGTAGCCACTGTCACGTTTCAACCTCTCGTAGTCTCCCACTGTCAAGAAACTCTCAACCAACCCCAAATGTCACCTTACCATACCTTACCCAGATTACCCACCTTACCATACCCACCTGATCATACCTTACCCACCCAAATCAGCTCCAAGCACTTGACGTTTCAAGATTCAATGGCGTCTCCGTCTATTCCTCGTCTCGTTGGATCGCCCCACGCGTGGACGCGGTGGACGCGGCTGCGTCAGGTGCCGCGGCGACCCAGTCACGGCGGTGGACCGGCGCCGGGCAGAGGAGCGCTGTGAGCGGTGCACGCGGCCTGGAGGGCGTTCAGTCGAAATCGACTCGGAGTTTTTGTTTCGACTCGGTTGGTAAGTTTCTTTATAGTACTCAGTCATACTCATTTGTGCTGGTTTTGACTAGGCGTTCACTTTTTTTTCATTACATGGTTTGTCGACTCTGGATTTCGTAGGCTTGGGGGTTACGGTTACGGGTCATGAGTTTTCATGGATTTGGGTGGGTCTTTCCTTGCCTTTGCTTGGGTTCCTGTACAACTGGTGTATGGACTGTTTTGCACCACCGAATCCGAGCGCCGAGCACTGCGGTGTCTGATTCCCGGTCCGAGGCTCGCCTATTCGCGGGTGGGACATGAAAGCTTAGCGGAGTGCACGACGGTCCGGAGCCAAGCAGAAGGGTCAGACTTCCGGTGCCGTGGGGTGTGCAGCACCATTCCATGCAGCGAAGGGTCCAAACAGGTCAGACGCCACGTGGGTGGTGGAGGTGGGTGGAGGTGGTCAGAGGCCACCCCCCTGGGGAGTGGAGAAGCTCCGGATGGAGCCGTGGAGAAGCTCCTTCTCGTCCTGGTCTGGACAGCGTTACAGCCAAGCTCCGGATGTCTTCAGGTTGTTCCGACTGATGGAAATTGGGCATTCCAGTTGACTTGTGTCGGGGGGGTGGTAGGTAGAACAAACGGTGAAATTGGACAGGCGACCAGGAGCTATCAGATGTGCATCTTGTGTTTTTTTTCCGTGTAGATCTGGTCCATCCACCACAAGCTTTTGCCTCTCCATCACATTCACCGCCGCAATCTCGTTTGTTTTCAACACCGACCCTGCAAAGGTTGGAGAGCTTGAAGACTACGTCGCGGACCTTGAGGCACTTTTGAGACGCGCCCAATAAGACTTGCGATGCGTGGGGTGTGTGTTGCGACAATCTGATTTCGGATTGCAAGAGAAAACATACACAATGAGTTATATAATTGATTGTTTTGGGTTTCCTCCTCTGTGGCAACGTCTGGCTGTCCTGCTCGACAGTCTTGAAGGAAGCACCATGGGAGCCGCATGTCTTGGAAGTATTCCAGACTTGGAGAGCCTTTAGGCAGTTAGAGACTTTTCCTGTGATTTAGGCATCCTGGAGGCAGTTGTCCAGAAACCCTCAGCCTCTAACCAACAAGTCGTTTTGGGATCAAATCAGAGTCAAATCTACTGTTTTAGCCTGGTGTTTTGTGCTTGCTAAGCAGCCAGAACTAGAGTAGAGAAGACTTCTTCGCTTCCGGTTTACATCTTTCTCCCAGGGTTGTGACTAGGTTTTGAGAACATGTCTCCAAAACATCCTCGGCCCACAACATCCCAATTGCTTTAGGCGTTTACCTACTACCATTCTGCTCTGTTCGCATCCTCGAGGGCAGGTGCCATCCCAAGGACGTGGCCTCTAGAAAGCGACCTATCATCCATTCCCAAACACTCCATGGGACTGCCATATATGCCTACATTGGGGTGGTTTTGGGGGTCAATGTAGGCATATATGGCAGTCCCATGGAGTGTCTGGGATTTCTATCCGATGGTTTTCACGCCCGTTGCCACCCGGCGAAGACGCGACGGCCGAGGCGCGCGAGCGGCTTTTGGCCGGTTACACGGGAGTCGAGGAGCGGCAGCGCGAGGGCTTGGTGGGCGCCGAGGCGAGGTATGGCGAGGTGAAGTGAGGGCGGAAAGGGATAGGAAAGAGAACGAAGAAAAGAGAATAGAAAGCAACCACATGTTTGTGTCTTCGGTTCAATTGTGTTGTGTATCCTTGTTTTGTTTTCCACATGACATGAAATGACACAAAATGGTTCGGAAAGGGCATGGATGGAAACTGAGTTTTTTTGGTGTTTATATATATATTTTTTTTTTCAATCGTACAATCGTGGTGCAAATCGACGGGATGTAGAAATGACATGAAACGACTATTGTACGAAAGTGTCGGAGGCCTTGCTGTGCTCAACACTGAATCTACCAGGACCATCCAAGGAGTGTCCAATGGAGACCCATGAGGAGTCTATAGGGCCTAGAGTAGTCCATTTGTGAGCCGTTGGTTGGACCTGCTAGCCTCTTCAGATTGCAAATCGCAAAGCCAGCCAGTTCGGACGAAAGTCCGCCTCCTGCTCCAATGCTCGAGGCCGAGACGCAATAGCTGAAGAGCTGAACAGAGCTGAACAGATGGCCCGGCGGTCAAACTGGAAAAAGCTTGGACACCACGGACCAATATCATGCCCCGACCAGGGCAGAATGCGGATGATCACATTGCAGACAGGTTTCAAATAAGAACCCCTGCTCCCGCTACCATCAAATATCATACCCCTTGGGGCAGAATCCGGAAGGTTTGCGTAAACTGCTGAGTACTCGGGGATGACAAACAACACAGGGGCTCGTGTGTGAGGCTCATCTGTGAGGCTATGGGCTATGGGAGACGAGATCTCCAAAAAAAGGGTCGGAGGCTTCAGGGGATCTTGGCTGAGCGGAACCGAACATCAGAGTTGGCTTCAAGGTTCATCGACCCCACGCCATGTCTTCACGACTTCTTTATGAAAAAGGATGAAAAAGGCAACCTTTCTTTCTCAACAGCATCTCCCTCAACCCTGTCGGCAGACAGAGTGTCGGTCAGTATAGTGGTGACCTGAAACCGCCCTCCCCTCCAATGGGGCGGCAGGGAAGAGCAGGTCAGGAGAGGACGCTTCGTGATCTTGCTGAAGGTTATTGTTCTGCCTTTTTTGCAGGGCGGAACACTTACAAGGTCCACAATGGGTTGTGTCATTTCACCCTACAATCATGCAGGACTCTTTGCGCGAACAAGAATCCACTGAACTGCCTTGCCTTATACCATCCAGGACCTCGATTCTGGGAGCCACGCGGGGTAACCAAAACAAAGCTGGTTGTGTAAGGACGGGCTTCCCATCTCTACTGAGACATCCACTGTGGGGCCCAGCGTCATTGCTTGAGACCAGGCAAAGGAAGTTGGATAGGGATTTCAGGCTTCAAGAGCCCAGCCTATACACTCACATCATAACCAACAATGAGGTCAAGCTGTGATGGCTGAGGTCGTGATCCACCTTTAAGGAGGTGGAAGGATGTTCAATGGAAAAGCGCAGTGACAGGCCTCTTGAACAGCTATCCCGATCTTCGCTTCTGGCGACCACAACTACAATCAGCAAAACCTCCAGTTCCATTCCATTTGATCTTCGAGAACAGTAACTTCCCTCAGTTTCAGGGATGTTGCCATTGGTTTTTGGTACTCTTTCTCTCTCTAATTTAATATGTAAAACATTCTGATAATCTACAGACTACAGACACCCTCAATCACACGCGTCACATCGTCTCCACCCCGCTGGCGCAATGGCCTCGCGGCTGTTGTCCGCGCTGCGGAAGGGCCATGACACGCTGCTGGAGGCGCTGCAGGAGGTTGGTGGACTTGAGGAGCTTCCTGAGGAGGACCCCAAAGATGTGAGTGGGAAGGATGGAATGGGGAAAAAGAACTAATGGAATTCATGGAAAGTCGAATTTCAAGGCATAGTTGGCAGTCCTGCTTTAGCAACACCTCCAGTCTTGGCTCCATTCGGCGGTTGGTTCTCCATCTCCAAATGGCGAGTAGCCGGACCGGGTCGATCCTCTTCAGGACTGTGGAGAACTGGGGCGATGTAGCCTGCTGATCCACGCAGCCTACGCGGGCGATTGCCAGGTGAGACGGTGGAGGTCGGTGGGGCGAATCTTCTTTGGTCCGGTAGATCAAGCCATGACAGTCTTGCATGACAAGGTTTATTTCTGACAGTCTTGCAGTAGTAGCAGTATGTTTTAAAGACCTTTGATGAAGAAAGGAAAACACCAGCTCAATCATTTAGAGTCATAAAGTCTAGGAACCAAATCATCAGCGCGAGCGCTTCTTCAAGGAAGCTCCCGCGGCCCTCAGGCAAGAGAGGGCTACTTAGTTAAGCAGGATCTGGCAAAAAAAAGAACACCATCCTCCCACTCCACTTGTGAGGCTGTTGAGACCTTGGTCTCGCATGGCGCCGACTTTCGGAGCCTCAGCGGTGCAGGCGGCAGTGGGTCAGTGGGGAACTGCATCGACTGGCTCTGCTGGCGACAGGAGCCACGCGTGGCACAGACCCTGGAGCTGCTGCTGGCGCGCTGGGCGGAGCAATTCTCAGAGGCGGAGGTGCGGAGAGTGGAGCTGGTTGGTGCAGGGTGGAATGAAGTGGTGGTGTTGGGATATTGGATTGTAATTACGGGTCCCAGCAGACGGTCTCAGCATAGGAGGTGAACACTGGGAAGCCCAAGCTCAAAAAGAAGAGCTTTGTTGGACAACCCCCATATGTTTTACAACGTTTACACCGATTTGCATCTATTTTTTCCCCTCACTTTTCTGGCCGAACACTGAACTGAACACTCGTGCCAGGTGAAGACCATGCTGAATACTCCGCGCCATCTAAGCCGGACGCCTTTGATGAACGCGGTCTTCGCGCCCAACGTGGCCTCGACGGAGGTGGAGCGAGTCGAAGGGATCCAATCCAAAGCAACGAAGAGTCACATCATCCACCACATCATCAATCATTAGACTGTTAATCATCTGCAATAATGACAAAATTCACCACCACCATCATCATCATCATCATCATCATCATCATCATCATCATCATCATCA